>OX579662.1:6175795-6748100 GCA_951230895.1 Carpatolechia fugitivella | reverse complement strand
ATGCTTCTGCTGTTCGGATTTGTAAACATTGCAATAAGAGAAGAAGACATCGTAATAAGGATAGTTCCGCAAACGTGCCTAAAGGCCATGAATGTCACTGTGTCGTGGAGTCTGAGCTGATGTTTTCACAGGCTTCTACTTCTCAATATAATACTCCCATACTCCCAGAAGGCAGTGACCTCTCGCAAGGTTACAGCCCTATGCTCCCTCCAAAATCTCAGGTTAAGTTTAGCCAAACAAAAACGAGTAACAAAACATATTCTCAGAGTAATACAACTGCCCTTAGTAGTACTTCAGGGTCTAACGGCAACAAGTTAACAGAGAATGTTAATATAACTGTTAATTCTACTTTTCAGAGGCCTTCTGTGGCCAGACCAACTTATCAGCCCTCTGATGCTGCACCCTATTTAGTGCACATTCAGAAACAAATGTTAACTGCAAACGATGGTGTAACATTACACCCTATTACTTTTGGAAGATTCCTAAAAAGAAATTCAATTAATGGTATTGTGAATGGAAGTTTAAAACGCATCGGTCGAAATAAAATTTCACTGTCATTTTCTAACTATCAAGACGCAAATATGTTTTTAGATAATGAAAACCTTAAAAAAGAAAATTATAAAGTATTTATCCCCACTTTTTCGGTTACTCGAATGGGTATTGTTAGAGGAATCCCAGCTGACTGGTCTGAGGATGAAATTAAGGATAATATCTCTGTCCCAGTAGGCTGTGGTCAGATTTTGAAAGTGCGTAGGTTGAATAAAAAAATAATATCTGAAAGTGGCCCACAACTTAAAGCTACAGAATCAGTTGTTTTGACTTTTGATGGACAGGTATTACCTAAGCGCATTTTTATGTGCTATAGTGCCCTGCCAGTGGATATATACATCTTCCCAACTATTCAGTGTTACAAATGCTGTCGTTTTGGCCACGTGCTGGCTGAATGTCGAGCTTCCACACCAAGATGTTACAAGTGTGGACAGGGTCACCGTGGTGATACTTGTTCAGTTGATGATGATAGTGTGGTGTGCTGCTTATGCAATGGGGCGCATTTTGCTACAAATAAAAAATGCTTAGAGTTTATTAGACAAAAAGCTATTAAAGAGTCTATGGCAAAGAGCTGCGTGTCATATGCAGACGCTTCAAAACTTCATCCTCCTATATCCAGAAAGTCCTATGCTGATGCTTTATTAACATCTCAAAATACCACTACTGCTACACCAAGTTCTTTTCATTCGCTGCCTAGACAGGCACCAACTGTATCTTACAAAAAAACTGTCTTTACTAAATCAAGATCTCAACCTAGACTAGATAAAGGATATGATCAGGTCGCACATAATTCTCTTATTCAGGAGTTTAATATTCCTGAACCTTCCAATGGCTGTGCACTTAAAAATAATAACAATGACGACCCTTTAAATATTTCTGTAGCAGAAGTTATAATAACACTAATAAAATCATTATCCCAGTCTAATTTATTAACACCGTCCAACGCTGCCCCTTTGATTGATGCTATCTCTAAAACCTCTAATAATGGACAACTCCGCAAAGATACTACAATGGAATTGTCGGAGCGTGGTGTCGAAAAAAAGTGATTTAATTTATTTGATTAATTTACATAAGCCATTTCTTATTTCGATACAAGAGACATGGCTTAAACCAGGATTCTCCTTTAGGATCCCTGGCTATGCTTGTCTTAGAGAAGATAGATCTGATGGGTATGCAGGTACTGCCTTACTCATCAAACATTCTTTTCCTTTTTCGTATTTCCCCACTTCTCATGTTAATAAAGACTTTTCGTTCATAGCAGCCATAGTTAAAGATATTTGTTTTGTCTCTTTGTATATTCCTCATCCAAGTCCTGCTATATTTAATGAAATTGATAGTATGATTTCTGCTCTCCCTAAGCCCTTTATTATTCTTGGAGATTTTAATGCTCAGCATCCGTCATGGGGCAGTTCTTCACCTAACCATTATGCTTCTTATGTGCTAGATATAGTTGACTCGCATAACATTTGTATTCTTAATACTGGATCTCCAACTCGCCGTACTGGGCCCAACGAGGGTATTAGCGTACCTGATCTATCCATTTGTTCTCCTGCCCTAGCTTCTACGTTAATTTGGGAAACTCTTCCTTCAACCTATGGAAGTGATCACTGGCCTATAGTTATTAAATTCCCTTTCACAACCAGCCCAATACAAAAACGTCCTCCTCGTTTAAAACACAAATTGATAGATGCAGATTGGGACTTATTCAGTAAACGTTTAGAATGTAAAATAGCTTCTCTTCCTGGGGTCAGTAGGGGAACGGAACCACTTTGTGCATCACTTCTGGCCAAGGTCTTGGTGGAAGTGGCGGATGAAGTTTTCCCTATAAAAGGAAAAAGTGCGAATTGTATTCCCTCACCTCCTTGGTGGGACAGTGAGTGTACTGAAGCAGTAAAAAATAGAAAACAAATGGAGTTGGTATATAACGAGTGTGGATCTAATGAAAATTTTTCAATTTTGTCAGATATTATGAAAAAAACGACTAAATTATTTAAAAAGAAAAAGTTTGATAGCTGGAGGAATTTTTGTTTATCGCTGTCTCCCGATGTCCCTCCATCTGTAGTATGGAGGAATATTCGTAGGTTTCGATCTGCATTTCGCGAAACATCCTCAAATATTTTACCGTCTTCTTTGATGAATGGTTTTCTAAATAAACTGGCCCCCCCATCGGTTCCAGAGGACATATTATTGCCCTGTTCACTTCCATCCTTTTTATCAGAAGATCCTGATGGTCTAAATCGCCCTTTCTCTCTTACAGAGCTCAAAGGTGTTTTATCTAATGTAAAGGACTCTGCCCCTGGATTGGATGGGATACCATACTCTTTTGTCGCTCATCTTGGTGAAAATTCTCTTTTATATTTTTTGGACCTTATCAATTCTTTAATGATGTCGGGTAATATCCCTCATGCATGGAAATCTCAGGAAGTTATTCCAATTCTTAAGCCCAACAAAAGTTCAGCAGATGCTTCGTCGTTTAGACCTGTTGCGCTTTCAACTGTTCTAATGAAAATTGCTGAACTCTTGGTTAAAAATAGATTGGAGTGGTTTATTGAGTCCCGTTGTTTATTGAGTAGCTCTCAATATGGATTTAGGCGAGGGAGAAGTACCATAGATAGCCTTAGTATTTTTATAACCGATATTAGGTTAGCATTCTCTTGTAATAAATCTGTAATTTCTGCATTTCTTGATATTAATTCTGCTTATGATAATGTTGTATTAAGCATTTTAAAGGAAAAACTGCTATTGCTGAATGTCCCTACACTTTTGGTTAACTTTGTGATGAATGTGCTTTCTGAGAGGCGTATTCATTTATGTTTACATGACGCTAGTGAAGTAACCAGAGTTGTGTGGAAAGGGCTCCCTCAAGGCTCTGTTCTGAGTCCAATTTTGTACAATATTTATACGTATGATTTGGAATCATCTTTGGGAGATAATGTAAGTGTTCTTCAATATGCTGACGATTTATTATTGTACTATACTCATAGTTCAATTGAAAAGGCGTGTGCCTCTTTGACTGTTTCTCTGAGATGTTTGAAAACTTGGCTCGACAAAAACGGCCTTGACCTGTCACCATCTAAAAGCTCTGTTGTTTTATTTTCTAGAATGAGACTTCCTCCACCGTTTTCGGTTTATTACCATAATAGAGAAATTCCAATTACAGACAAAAAAAAATTTTTAGGTATTATTTTAGACTCAAAATTGACAGGTGTTCCGCATTGTGAATATATCTATGCTAAATGTGAGCGTCTGATTAATATACTAAGGTGCCTCTCTGGCGTATGGTGGGGGGCGCATCCATTCAATATGAGACTTATTTATAATGCACTAATACGAAGCATATTGGACTATGGCACATTTTTACTAGAGCCTGGTAGTGTAGTTGCTTTTAAAAAATTGGATAGCATTCAGTCGAAAGCTCTGAGATTGATAACAGGTGCTATGAAGTCAAGTCCAATCAATGCCATGCAGGTCGAATGTTGCGAGCCTCCCTTGCAATTTCGTCGACAGTACCTTGCTGATAAATTTCTATATCGATCTTTACATCTTTCTCATCACCCTCTTCATTCTAAACTTCGATTACTTTTAGATTACATAAGCTCATCTAGCTATTGGTCTCATAAAACTGTTCCCTGTCTTGTAAAGAGTTTTCGAAAATACTCTTCCATACATGCTCCTATTCATAGTTCACTTTCATTTCCTTTGTTTTGCAGTCCCTTTGAAACTCTCACTTATACTCCTGACATTGCCCTTAATATAGGTCTTGATAAAGGTGATTTAAATAATAACGTATTATTTAATTTTATTAAGGATACAAATTGGAAAAATCACCATAGTATATTTACGGATGCGTCGAAACACTCTCCTACTGGTAACGTGGGCGTAGGTGTATACCATGCACAGTATAAAACCTATCAACAAGTTAAGCTACCTCCAGAATCATCTGTGTTTACTGGAGAGTGTTTTGGACTTTATAAAGCGGTTGAATATATTCGTATTATGAAACTTAGGAAATCGATAATATTTACTGACTCAATGAGTGCCTTACAAGCCCTATCTAAGTATCCATTTAACTGTAAACTTGTTTTTCCCGTTATTATTGATATCCGAATTTTATTATACAAATGTTCTAGAGAGGGGCTTTTGATTTCATTTGCGTGGGTGCCGGGACACAGTGACATTGTCGGTAATGTGAAAGCTGATCATTTAGCTAACGAAGCCATTGTGTGTGGAGACATGTTCCCATATAAAAACTACAACCATGATTTGGCCGCTTTGCCCATGTCATATCTCAGGGACTCTTGGGACCAGATGTGGTTAGAGAGTTCTCAGAGAAAGGGCAGATTTTATTCCATGATTCAGCCTGTAATCACTTCTAAGCCTTGGTTTTTCAAACTTGGGCTTGGTAAGAGATCTACCAGTGTGTTAATTCGAATGAGACTGGGTCATGTTTGCACACCAAAGCATCTTGCTAGGCTCAACATAGTTAACAATGACTTGTGTGAATGTGGTGAGCCTGGTGATATGAATCACATTTTTCTTTCTTGTCCTCTTTTCAGCAATGATTCCATATATAGTGATTTAATTTACCTAAAAGTACCTTTACCCACATCCATCCCTATCCTTCTGTCATATAATAATCACTCTATTTATAAAACCTTATCTTCTTTCATTATTTCTAATAATATCCGTATCTAATTAATTTTATATCTATACCTTCTATTTTCCTTCCTAATAAATTCCTGTTCATTAAACCAATCCTATTCCTTTTCCGAATTCCGTTTTTCCTAATACTTTAAATCGCGTTACGTTTCCTCACTTTGTATGTGGCAATGTGCAAATAGCATTATGCCAAAACGAAAAAAAAAAAAAAAAAAAAAAAAAAAACACGCTGCCAGTGTTGCCGTTCGAGGAAAAATAAATCCCAAACGAAGCGATCGTCTTTTGTTCCTCTGAGATAAATCCACTAAACTCTTGTCAAAAAAGTGCCATATTGTGGAAAACCAGGCCTCAAAAAAAGCGCTAAAGTCTTAGATCAATTTGATTAAGGCGAAATTCCACAAAATTTTTACTTTTGAAATATATCTATACTATATTATTATCTATCTTATCTATACTATATTATAAAGAGAGAAGTCCGCACTGACTGACTGACTCATCAACGCACAGCCGAAACTACTGAAGCTAGAAACATCATGCACAGTAGGTTACTCTTATGACGTAAGCAAGAAATAAGAAGGAATTTTGGAAAATTCCCCCTCTAAGGAGGAAAAAAAGGGGGATTCAAGTTTGTATGAAAGTCCGTCATTTTAAAAGTTGGGATCATGAAAATTTGTATTTAGACCGCGATTAATAAATCATTTGACACATGTTTAAGCATTTTATCAAAATCACTATGTTGTATGGAAATGTTAGTATGGAAAGTCTGTCATTTCTAAAGGTAGGAACTTGAAAATTTGGATTTAGGCAGAAATTAATAAATCATTTGACACATATTTTAGCATTTTTTCGAAATCTCTATTTTAAAAGGGAAGCAGGGATAAAATGTTGTTATTGAAAGTCTGTCATTTCTAAACGTAGGAACTTGAAAATTTGGATTTAGGCTGAGATTAATAAATAATTTGACACATGTTTGAGCATTTTTTCGAAATCTCTATTAAGAACACATTTGACACATGTTTGAGCATCTAAATCCCTAAGAAGAAGAGGGATTAAATGCTTGTATAGAAAGGAAAATAATAAAATAATAATAATTTTTTTTTTTTTTATTATTATTATTATTTATAATTTTTACTTGAAAATTTGGATTTAGACTCAGATTAATAAATCATTTGACGTGTTGTAACTTGTAGTATTTGATCAAAATCCCTTTTTTGAGGGGGACAGTAGGGTTAAATATTTCTATGGAAAGTCTGTCATTTCTAAAGATAGGAACTTGAAAATTTGGATTTATGCTGAGATTAATAAATAATTTGACACGTATTTTAGTCTTTTTCCGAAATCCCTATTTAAAAGGGTAGTAGGGATTACATTTTTGTATGGAATGTCAGTACTTAAAAAATGTATTCAGACTAAATAATTTAGTTCGAGTTCCAAAATTTTTATGAAATCCCGACTTAAAGGAAGGAAGTAGGGATCAGAAGTTAAAGTTTGTATGCAAAGTTTTGAAGTAAGGAACTTTTGGATTTAGACTGAAAAGGAGAAGTTATAATATAGGCATACCAGCATTCTTGAAATCCCTACTCGAAAGGAGAAAGTAGGCAATAGAACTCATTGATACTACTAAAGCTAGAAATACTGTGTTTGCCTGTAATTGGGTCTACATCTCGAAATTATTACCAGAAAATATTATTGTTCTACTTTTAAGATGTTTACCTGTTGGCAAACCTAATAAATAAAATAAAATAAAAATAAAAATACCACATTTTATCTACAAGTTGCGTTTATGACAATAAAAAGAAGGGATTTTGGAAAATTTCCCTCCGAAAAGGGGAAATGGGGGGGGGATAAATGTTTTATAGTCTGTAATTTTTATAATTAGAAATTTGGGTGAAGAATAAAAAAAATATATTTGACACTAACATGTATAAACGTTTTTTTTAATACCTACGGGGAAGTAAGGATAAGAAGTTTGTATGTCTGCCTTTTTCAAGTTTTTTTTTTTTTTTTTATTGGCATGCTGCGGTTTGCACATCGCCACAGTCATTTTGTTAAAAAGGAGGAAACGTATAATGTATTATAAATATTGAATTAGGATCGGAATTTGGATAGGTTTCAGAAGGGATTGTGCATGCAGAGACTTACCTAGGAGAAACTGAAACTGTAGATGGTATTTTACTTCCTCTATGGTGAAGCGAGTGATTTTGTTCTGTTCTGATTATGGTCAAGCTCAAGCAGCATGCTCGCGGCTATAGGTACACGCAGATCCCGGCCTACAGGTGCGGCCTCTTCATTCATATCGGCAGGCCCGAATTCTCTTGTAGGTGTCCCTACATATCACATATTTAGACGGTAGTTTAATAATGAATTTAGTATAAATAGAGGCCCACGGCCAACAATAAATCAGTTCTGCACTTGAACTCAACCTCATCATTTACACCCTCTCCCTAACCAGCTAATCAGTATGCATCTGAATAGCATCCAAATCGACAACTACTTACCAGCGCACGTCTGGTAAACACTGGAGGCCGGTCGTCTGCGAGTGTAGGCCCCTTTATAAAAGTAACAAAGTAAAACGAACAGGTCAATATGAACTATTTATTACAGACTCTCACCAAGTTACATTGACTTAACATTCAACAACCAACCTACATTTTACCATTACTAGGACTTAGAACAGGGTTTTTAATTGTCTAGTTTTACTCTGCACTAGCATTGTCTTGAAACTAGTCAGGACAGCCACGAATCTGACCACATTTGAAGACTAGGAGTGTTGTTATTGTCATGAGCTTTCAAAAACTCCATAAGCTGAAGAAGACTGTCTAAGATATTGGCTGTATGGGTATATTGCATTAAAGTCAAACATTGTTATATTTTCTTTGAAAGGGAATCTAGTATTTAAAATAAACATATTATTAACTTCAGGTGTCCTTTCTAGTGTTTCAAGATATCCAAACCAGTATATTACCATGCCTGTTCCAAATCTATTGTAGTAACTCATAAATTGTTCAGTTAGGTACATAGAATGATTCTCTTCATCTCCAAAGAGTGCTTTACTCTCAATCCAATGCACAATGAAATCACCTACAGCTATGGGAACATCCAGTTTGAAGTCAGGAGTTTTGTCATAGCCTCTTAGTCTTAGTTCATTTTCATCTGAAAATGTTACATTCATCGCTTGCAGTTCATACTGCAGTTTTTTTTCATATTCTTGTCCAACGCATCTGAAATACAAACAAGACTTTGGTAGGTACATCTTATATTGTGTAGATACAAGCTGGATACAGCTTAATTACTTACTGCTTTATTACATCTGAATGTGGTCCATACTGGTTATCATTCATGACTCCCTGAAAAATAAAACTCATTAAAATATAGGCATTTAGGGGCAATCGGACAAATCTATCAAAAATTACTTACATAAAAATAATTCAAATAGCCTTACCAAAAACACTTCATAAGCTAAGTCTGGATCTTCAATGAGGTTGGTGTCTTTCATGCATCTTTTAACCATAGTAGAGTCCCCATAAACATGCTGGAGTAGAGACCTTGCAAACAGTGCTGGACTGATTCCTTGATTATCAGCTAAACTGTAATATGATTTATATTTAGAAGAGGGCAAATGCCTAATCAGTAAATTGGTTGACATCCAGAGCAAGATACTTACTAAATAATTTTGTTTCCAGTTTGTTCTTTTGCTAAATTCTGGTAAAGTTCATAATATTTGCTTGATATAGAGGGGGATTTTCTATACCTTTGCTTCATAACTCTTTGTACTAATAATGAGAAAAGGCTGCCAAAGGTGGATGATGACAAACTGTAGGACAAAAATATGAGTGCTAAACATGTTATACTACAAACTTAGATTCGTTTTTGTGGTAAGGACAATATAATTAAATAGTTAGATAAATACATACTCTTTGTACTTATTTTTTAGTTCTAATTCAGCTTTCCGACAATACGAAGTGAGCTTATTAAAATCTTCTACAAAGGCATTGTATGCATCCAGTTGCATAGGTTTCATTGCTTCCGAAACTTGGTCTGTCATCTTGGGATACAAAAACACGATCTATTTATTTATACTTAATTAAATGATTAAAGTAAAATAATGATTAACAAAACAAAATTAATTCATAATAACAATCCGCTAAAGTGCAGGCAGGAACCGAACATAATATTTATCGGATCGATCGATTCATTCATGAAATATGAATGAATGACATGGAGACTGGAGAGGAGTGCGTTTCAAAACGTTCAAGAATCACTCAGAGCGTAGAGGGAGACTCTGTCTGTCTACGACTCAGAGCAAGTGACGTTGTCGATGATGGCATCGACAAAAAGAGTAAGGAGTATCTTCTGGTTGTTAACTTTCTTAGTATACAGGCAGGGATCTGCCGTGCTCTGAACAAACGCAAGTTCCTTTAAGATCTCATGGAAACGATAATTCCAACAACGTGGGGCTTGCTTGAGACCATATAAACTTCGATTAAGTCTACAGATATTGCCAGTGCCATCGTCAAAACCTTTGTTTGTCTCAGGTTTGAAGATTTTTGTATGGAGCCTGGCTTAGTGCTCGTTTTCGTGTTGTTATTTGTTGTTATTTTTTCAAAATGGCGGCGCACGATAAATCCTATATATATCGATTGGGGATACTTATATAAACAAAAAATCATAAGGGGTCAATATATCCTTAAGTGTCATGTTACAGAGTTATTTGCAAAAAAAGTTCGTTGCAACTGTTTAATGGGAAAGAGAACACTCGGGTGCTGTGCTCACGTGATGTGTATTATTTGGTACATGGCGTGGGCCCGGCACCAAGAAACACCCTTTCAACAACCAGCAGCCTTCTTGGATGAAGGTATTTTATCCGATGAAGATCAAAACTGAATGCAGTATCACATATTCTAGGTTTTTGGTTCGGATGGTCTTTCAATATTATGTATAAAAGTATGTGAAAATGATTTTGTGAATTGTTATAGTTTTTATAAAGGACTACATTTTACCCATTGTTTGTTATTTTATATATATTTCAGATATGTTAGGTTAATAAAATTCGTAACATTTCATGAACATTTCCGCATAAAATTATGTACTTAGTGTTGGTACAAAACTGACTTACGAGAATTGTTCAAAAATCGTAAATATTACTACTACTGTATTAACATGACCCTAATATTTTGTTAATAAAAAACAAATATATGTATGACAACTGTAAAGATTGATTACGCACAAAACTATTAATGCAATGGAAATGAGGGTAATCCTATAAGAAATGAAAGAAATAATGAATTTATATGATTTTGTATTCGACCACAACTAACCCAAGCAAAACTACAAAAGACAGCGACGTAAATCACAAAGAGTAAAAAACTACACAATCTATCAAAAACAGCAAGGAGTCTGCGACAATCGTGTTTGATTACATTTTGTAAATACTGCTGAAATTAATTTTTGTTATTCAATAGTCAGGCTGTATAATATATTTTTTATGTAAAAATAAGCCACATTTTTAGTAGAGTGGTAGATTTCATCATTATTATTATTATTATTATTATTATTTGTCTTCAAGAGAAATCATCAATCTTTAAAGGATTAAAGCATGTAAATATGATTATAATACAATACTGATTTAAAATATAATATTATTATTTTGTATTATTTATTTATTTGTTATTTAACTTTTTCTAATTTTTATAAATTGATATGTCTTCAATTATAATATTGTCTACATACAATCGTTTAGTATGTTAAGAGAGATCAAGCATAAAGATAAAAATATTGATGTAGGTATGTGTATTCTTTTACTTCCTAAATCATCTTTCTTGGATCAATTAATAGATGGCTGTAAAATGCTTGTTTTATTGATTCGTATTTTCATCTTGATTGTAAAAACTGGAAAGACTTAACGGATTTTATAATGAATTACATACAAACTTTTTAAACATAGTTACACTTTATACAATAAATAAATAAAATAAATGTTAAAAGTCCGCTTGCTAAAATATTATCATCATCGATCTTTTTTTGCAAATAACTCTGTAACGTGACACTTTAGGATATATTGACCTTAATGTTTTTTTGTTTGTATAAGTATCCCTAATCGATATATGTAAGATTTAACGTGCGCCGCCATTTTGATAAAATAACAACAACTTGACTAAGCCAAAATCTTCAAACCCCTTTCCTCTTTCAAATTACCATGTAGGAACGCTGTTGTGACATCGAATTGAGTTAGAGTCATTCGCTCACTTGCAGCTACACTTATCAGTGTACGTATAGTCGCCATTCGGGCCACAGGACTGAAAGTTTCTTCGTAGTCAGTTCCTTTCTTTTGACGAAATCCTTTTACTACAAGCCGGGATTTGAATCTTTCAGTTGTACCATCTGGGTTTCTCTTAACTCTAAAAACCCACTTGCATGGTATCGCTTTACGCCCTTTAGACCAAGTCTTGTTTTCATAGAGTGACGATATCTCACTTTCCATTGCTTCAAGCCATTTCTCTTTTTCACTACCGAGTATGGCCTCTTTGTAGGATAAAGGCTCGGGTATGTTGTTGTCCAGAATTGCCATAACATAATCGTCGAATTTCGCTGGTGGTTTAAGAGTTAATCTATCTCTCAAGTAATACCTCGATTCAGGTACACTGTCCTCATTCGTGTCTTGAATCTCTACAATAGGTTGGTCAATACTATCGATAAAATCATTTAAAGTTTCTTGATATTGATCAGCATCTTCAAAACCAAACTCTCCCTCTGATTCGATCGGATCTATGTAGGCTGGTTCTTCAATAACTCCCTCTGTTACGACAGGATGTTCAACAATTAATTGACGTGGCGTGTTCTGCAGCAGGGGTTCGACAGCAGGTATGCGATCGTGTGATACCGTAAACTCGTTCACGTTTGAGTTCGTGTCCTGCGCTTCCACATTTGTTTCATCCTCCTCGATTGACGCCACAGGTTTCTCGTCAAAAATTACATCGCGAGATCGAATAAGGCGATTCTTTTTGCCTTCAGTTACCCAAATACGATATCCGTCTTCATCGTATCCAATCAAGTAGCCTTTCACAGCTTTCTTGTGTAACTTTTTGCGCTTTTGTTTTGGAACGTGTGCATAGCAAATACAGCCGATAATGCGTAGATTTTTAATGCTCGCCTTCTTTCCAAACCAATGTTCGTAGGGTGTTTTCCCTTCCACAGGTGTCGGGCCGGTTCGGTTGAGAATGTAAACAGCGGTGTTGACCAGTTCTGTCCACAGTTCTTGCGGTAACTGCTTGTGTGCATGCATCATTGCTCGTGCGGCTTCAACAACTGTTCTATTCTCGCGTTCGACGCAACCGTTTTGTTCAGGAGTGTATGGACACACGAGTCTTTGTTTTATTCCCTCCTTTTATAGAATATCTCTCATCTTCTGATTATCAAATTCGCCTCCGTTGTCAGAAAGTAATTCACGTACTGTGTGACCGGTGTTCTTTGTTTCAGCTAGCATGATCTTGACCTTTTCATGAACTTCTGATTTTTCTTTCAAGAGGTAGATGAAGCGAAATTTGGTATAATCATCTTTCACGAGTAGAAAATATCTGTACTTCGCAAAGGAATACGGAAACGGTCCACATACATCCGCGTGAAGCAACTCGCCTGGTGAAGAAGCTCTAGATCTCGTACCAAACTTCAGACGATGAGCTTTGCCGTTGATACAGCCTTCACACAAGTCATGATCGAAGGGCAAATCGATACCCAAATCACGTTTAACTAAAGCTCTAACATGCTTCTTGCTCTGATGACCAAGTCGCTCATGATACAGTTGAGTCTCTGTTGCCATGAAGACCTCTAAGTGTTTCTCAGGTTTCACGTTCTTTACATCGAGTTTGTAAAGTCCACCTTCAAAGCAACGACTTCCTTTAAGTTTAATTTTTCCTTCTATAGACATGCTGCATTGTCTCGGGGTCGAGGAAAAAACGCTTTTCGAATTATTATCGTGAGCAGCTAATACAGAGTAAGAGTTTGAATTGATGGTACATACCAGACATCTTTTAAGGTAATCGGTACTTTTTTCCCGTTAATATTTGCTTCAATCATGACAGTTCCCTTGCCTTTGGCACGTACAAATTACAATATCTCCATTGGCCGTAGTAACTGTTGAAATCTCTTCAAAATGTTCAAAGGTCTGGAATAAGTCACTCCGATTCGTGATGTGGCTTGTTGCACCATTGTCAACCCACCAATTTTCTCTGTCGGTTTCTGCCAGTAGAGCAGCAACAGTTGTCTGTACTGTCATTACAGACATCAAAGTCAGGTTTGCTTTTCCACTCTGTTGTAAAGAAGGTTTTGGGTTGTCAGTCTTGGGTGGCTTGCCGTCATTGATCCACTTTGAACAGTTTCTCACACGGTGCCCGAATTCCAAGCAATAATTACACCTCAATTTCTTATCCTTCTTTCTCGTAATCTTTGTGCTCGTACTTGCGGTCAAGATGTCTTCATCTGATACGGATTTGCTCGATAAGGCTCTCTCGTAGGCACAAAGATGGCTCGTAAGATTTTCTACCGTTCTCTCAGACTTTGGTATCAACAACCAACTGCTTTTAAATGAAAAATATTCTTCACTAAGAGAATCCAGGATCTTGCAGATAAGAAGTAGTTCGGGTAACTCCTTATTTGGATCTGACTGTGACATCTCTTGATTAATTTCGGACCAAATATTTTTTAATTTCAACAGATGAGTAGCGATATCGTCGGATGGATCTCGCTCAAATCCGAAGAAACTCGTGCATAGGTTGTAGAAGCGATCCTCACAAATACCGTCATAAAGTCGGTGGAGCTCTTGCCATACTTTACAAGAAGTGGTGTAGCGCATGACTTTTTTCAATGTGCCTTCATGCATATTTGTCTTTAGAAGTAGAAGGGCACTTGTGTCAGCCTTTACAAAAGCTGCGAGTTCAGTTTTGTACGCGTTGACAGCGTCACTTTTGGCTGATGATGCAGCAACTTCACTGGATCCTAAGGTCGGTCTAATAAATTTTCCTTCGACGACATCGAGGGCGCGGTCGACTGATCTGAGTAGGATGGATATTTTGTATTTCCATGTACTCCAGTTCGATTTCCCGTCGAGTAGAATTCCGATTGTCACTTTTGAAGTCAGATTTTCCATATTAGATTTTTTTTAATATTCGCGGAATACTTTAAAACTTTAATAAAATTGC
Source organism: Carpatolechia fugitivella (assembly GCA_951230895.1). Lineage (NCBI taxonomy): Eukaryota > Metazoa > Arthropoda > Insecta > Lepidoptera > Gelechiidae > Carpatolechia > Carpatolechia fugitivella. The sequence goes on along the minus strand of OX579662.1, from coordinate 6,733,698 downwards.
GTACGGGACATAACCTATAGCAGAATAGTGGATTTAGTTATAAATAAACTCGCGAAGAATATAGAAAATCTTAATATGGAATCTTATACCATTGCTCATTCAAACGCTAGGACGTTATTTGACTTAAAAAGAAAAACACGATTACTTTAAAATTATAAATTTATTTCAAAATCTATGAATGCACAAATTAGGCACCAATTAAGAGCTACTCGTATATGCAAAACATTACCCCAGCAGGAAACGCTATATCTCTAAAACCATAAGACGCACTAATTTTATTTTCGGCGCACATTTATGCACTAATATAAGCTATCTGCCCATATACTTTATTTCACTCGCCGATCATTCGTTTAGAATTTTCCTACTGGTAGAGCGCTTCTTCAGCAGCAATTATTTTTCCTGTTTTGTTACAAAACGATATAGCGCACAAATTTTTTATTTGGCGCACTTATACAGCATAATACGCACTAATAACTAGATGTACTAAATTCAGCCTAGGATGGATGCACTTTCCTGGGGTAATGGACACTATTCCTTTTCCGAATTCCATTTTTTTTTTGTGAGTTTATGGCCCGGTTACTAGACCTTTAAGCAAAGTCTTTTAATGAAAATGAAAATGAAAAATGAATTTATTTGCAGAAAGTTTACATCCAATTAGTGCGCTAATCCTTGCACTAGGATTCCCTGTATTGCAAGGACTAGGCTACTTCAACTTAACTAGGCTTATGTACTAGTGTAACCCTTTAAACATTACAATCAAGATGTGTGCAGAAAAAAATAAAATAAAATAATAATAATACAGCAAATGATATTTAAAATGACTTGGCTTAAACCAATTATCCCTGCGTTCCGAATCGCGCTGACAGCACTTTGAGTACCCAAAACCGCGTACCGAATCACTGTCATTGGGATTACGGCAGCCATTGTGACGTCACGGATTGCGTCATGACCGCCGCCATCTTTCGCTAACGGCGCCCATGCTCCAGAGCGAAATTCACGTAAGCGTAATGTCAAATTCGACTTTGACATATTGTGTATTTATTTTAAAAAGTTAAATATTTAATGTTTAAATGTAAAACTAACGTGTCTTATATTTATTTGGTTGAACAAAATTAAAAACACGTTATTCAATTATGAAATGGAGATAAATTACTGAAATATTTTAAATCAATCAGTTTTGTAGGTTAGGGTTGCCAGATGTTCGATAGTAAAAGTATCGAGTAGGTTATGTATATATTACGATAGTTTTGACTCAGGCACATACATACATAAGATAATATCATAGGCAATCTGATAAAATATAAATATAAATATCAAACATTCTTTTTTGTATTTTTTTAATTTCATGTGCCTATTTACATCTCCATTTTTAATAATTCGCATACCTTTTCTTATTTTGGGTACTAGCCATGCGAAAAGTGCTGTTTTCACAGCTGTACGATACTTTTTTAATACGTATAATAATTTAGAATTTTGCCAGTTTTGGTACGGTAATCAACATCTGGCAAGACCGAGTTATAAGCAGTTTCAGCGCGCTCAAACGCCGTTCCGTTTTGATTTCGCTCATGAGCCGTATTATCGCGATTTCTAAATCGGTACGCGAGTAATCGCTGTCAGTACTTTGAGCCGTGAAATCTGATTCGGAATACAGCCTATATATGTCTATGGCTTAAACTTTAAATTGCGTTCCGTTTCCTCACTTTGTATGTGGCAATGTGCAAATAGCATTATGCCAAAACGAAAAAAAAAAGACGCCCTCCTGTCAATGCCATCCACGCGCCAAAAGATCCTGCCGATCCTGCCTGGGTCCAATCCAAGGAACATAATTACACTCTGCGAAATAAATTCATTTATTGAACTAAGTTTCATAATGACTGACGAGACCCAAAACATTTCAGCCAAGTCATGGGCTCGCGCAGCCGAGTCTATCAACAAGGTATACCTACCTTTTTTTTACTAGCCTACGCGATCCCACTGCTGGGCAAAGGCCTCCCCCAATATTTTCCACCGCTCTCTGTCCTGCGCATGTTCGTTACCGTCCTCGGGCACCCAATGCATAATCCAGCCCACCGTTCCGTACCCATCCATTCTACTAACATGCCCAGCCCATTCCCACTTGACTTTGGCAGTTTTTTTTCCAACATCAGCGATACCAATTCGGGAACGTAGGGGTGGTGTTCCTGATTCGGTCTAGCCGTGTGACACCTAGTATGCTACGTTCCTACATACCTACCTACCATAAAAAAAAAAAATGAAAGTCACTTCGTCGTTGTCGGCTACATTGTTGTGCCTGGGTTGAGAACTTGCATAGCTAAGCTCATTTTCTATTAAAATTTCAGGTGGGTTTTATGGACGGAGCTGCTGATGGTCAAAAAGATACATTCCAACCAAGTTTTGATACTGGTTATGAACAAGGATTTGTCTTTGGTTTGGAATTGGGAATTATGGAAGCTGGACTTAGGTAGCTACATAGATATTGATTGAATAACTCTATCACTACACCCTATCTATTTCTATTTTCTTTTTACTATTTGCATTGCATTTCGGTTACCTTCATTCTTATCATGTATGTTTCAGGATTCACAATAAGGAGGCACCAGATGATATACAGCTGAAGGACCCGAGAAAAATTAATTGTCAAATTTGTATAAATAGCTCCAGCGCGCAGGATGCTACTATGAATTTGTTTAATCACCAAAAGGAAAATAATGATCAGTATTTACAAAAACTACAAGTTGGATTACACAGGTGAAATAACAACCCCATCGCCCATTGGTGTAATATAAATAAATTAGCTTTCAATGTATCGAAATGCAATGTTATCTCATATACTCGGGCACAACAACCGCTTTAGCATAAGTATCAGATCGACGGAGTGGAATTGGGAAGGGTTGCAACCATACGTGATGTAGGGATCCAATTTAAAGAAGATTTGAAATTTAGAGATCACATCACAAACATCTGCAAAAAAGCATACAGAAATTTAGGTTTTGTTTTACGACAGACTAGGGAACTTTATAGTATTCTGGCAATAAAAACATTGTATAATTGTATAATGCAATAGTTAGGAGCCAATTAGAGAGCGGATCAATGGTATGGAACCCTTACGAAACAAAATATATATTAAATGATAGAGAAAATACAAAATAAGTTTATGAGATCTATGTATAAAAAACAGTTTGGCATCTATCCATCGTACCCAGTAATATATCCCACAAATTTTTTGCTAGGAATGATAGGGTATTTTAGAGTAGAAGTTAGACTAGTGGGAACAAAGGAAGGAAATTAGCTCTCGCCTCGTTTGTTTTTAAGGTTTTCCGTGGGCAGATAACCCGCAAATTTTACAAGTAATGGGGATTTGCATTCCTAATTAAGACGTGGACTGCGACACGAAGTGCTCAGAGTGCCTAAAAGCAGGACTAATTTACTAAAATACGCCATTGTCTGTAGCCGTGTATCTGCTTAACGAAATTGATAAGGATGGCATTGATATATTTCATTGCACACTGACGGAGTTCACTAGGGCCATGTTAGGATACTTGACTAGTACATAGGTATTAAAATAGTTGACATTTGTTAATTTAATTGGATTATTAATATTTAAATAGATTACACCTTTTATTTGCTGTAAGAAATCAAACAATTATTTATTTATCACGAATGTTTTGTAATAAAAAATATATATGTTTACATTTTTATATGAATGACTGATTAGATTGATTATTATTGTTATTTTTTTAATAGACTGAGTTGAATGTGCAAATCAATTAATGAATTGTTTTTATATAATAAGGTATTAAGTATTTTTTATAATTTATAGGTAGTATTTAGTGTTTTTAGCATTGTCGCTTTGGGTCCACCTGTAGACAATGTATTTTGTATATTTTATTATAATAAGTAAATTGAATTGAAATTGAACAATATGTAGGGTAAAAAAATAATCTATTGTATTGGGGAGGATGTCTGCAAGGAGCTAATGAAATGAACAATTCCATTTTGTTCAATGAATACAAAATAAAATGAAAAACACAAATTATTTGATAATTCTGTTACTTTATAAGCCCTAAATTTAATCTTAATTTTACTTTAAATAAATCTTACTATCCTACAGCCTGGGCTTTTTTTCTGGTGGAGGTTTCATATTTTCCTGTTTGATCTCTTGTTTGATATCACCAATAGCTATGTTCCCATTCGGCATGTCTGAGCTGGTGGGGTCAACTGGCTCCTGCTTAATTGTTACATTACCAATGTTGTTACCCTCTGCAGGTTTGTCAGTAGGTTTCTCATTAGCATTTTCAGACTTAACAATTACTCCATTTGTCTGAAAATAAAATGTTTTAAAAATACTTTATTTACATACAGTAAATTATCCCCAGATCACTATTCTACCGTGCTAATGGTATTGGCAGTAAGTGTCTGTTGCATTGTTGCGAGTAAATGGCGCGTAAAGTTTCGTCACATCTTTACTAACTGTCACTTATTCTTATAAGTTACTTAAATTCTGTTTTTTCTGATAATTATGTATTTTTTAATCCTATATTTTTATTAAAAATGGCTTTAAATAACACTTAAACCATTTATTCTTAGTATGATTTCATGACACTACATCTATTGCTTAGAATAACTGGAGTGTGTTGTTACTGGTGTTATGCTAAGCACCTCTTGCAATCTATAATTCAGATAGTTTGAGTTTTGCATTATTTTCTTAGATTTAAAATTGTTTGTCATTTACCTGGCTTGGAGCAGGCTGAGTTACAGGCAGTGGAAATTGCCGAACCAACTCTGCCAGTAACATGTCCACCCTTTGCCTTTGAAATAATGTTGATGGTTCCTCTTTGGGTGTTGTGGAATTTTCCTTAGGTGCAGACTGGCTAGAATTGTACGGCCCTAATCCTTTATTCGCCTTGAAGTCCCACCAGTAACCTTTACTGGGGTGATACCGTGAATATGACATGGTTTCCTCAAAGGAACACTGTAAATGATGTACTGCTGATAACTGAAAGTAAATTACATAGCAACTTAGAATACTAACAAACCTGGAAAGATGTACATACAGAGATCATAAAATGAAATAAGTTTTATTTTACAATTTACTACCATCTTGCTGTTTACTGTCTTAAGAATTATGAGAAAAGCAACATACAATCTGTTAAATATTGTTTCATAATACAGTTTCTTACCAGTCTTGAGTTAAGTACACTGGCCAGATCTGGAGCTTGGTACACAATGCCAGCAATAATGTAGTAGTCAGCAAGTGGAGTTGCATGTGTAGGATTGTGACGGTGTTGTTTACGAATTACATACAAGATAGGCTCTTGAACATGCAATAATATGTATTCCAAGCCCGTCATATTCCTGAAGTGATAAAGTTATGGTAAGTGATCATACATACAAAATACTTCCATAGCAAAATTTGATACCAATGATGCTTACTGCAGTTGATCCATACTAAGCCTTTGCATTTTCACTACTTCGTTATTACAGGTACGATCAAAAAAAGGATTTGATCTTTCAGAAAAATAATCCATAATGTTTGTAGGATTTAAAAGTGGAATCCAAGCTGAATCATGCCAAGACAGGCCAAGAGGATTTTCTGCTGCCATCGGCAAGGTTCCCATTCTTCCCGGCATCATTTTATTAAAACAATAGATTTTTTTTTTCTCGCGATAATAGGATCAGTCACCAAAGAGGATGTAATCAAAGATGTAATTAAAACGCTAGTTTATTCCATTCTCTTTGGATGTAATGTAACTGGCTGGTGGGCTGGGCGCACGCAGGCCGCAGGGTTGAACAAAAAAACGTATCAGTTTTGTTTGTTTTGACAGCTGAGCTGACAGTCCCTGCGTTCCGAGACGCGCTGAAATCTTAATAGATAAGTACCCGTAATTCAATTCAATTCAATTCAATATTTATATTTATGGCCTCTGTCAATGGTGACAACTCTGCCAGTGTCGAGGTTGAAGAATACACGTGGTGGAAACAAAAATGTTTATTTTCTCGTTCTGCCAAGTGACCGGTAGCACAATTTAAAACAAACAGGACAACACAAACCCTGCGTTCCAAGACGCGCTGAAATCGATTAAAGCACCCGTAATCGCGTTCTGAATTACTGTCAGCTGTCAAAACTCATACGTTTTTTTGCTTTTCTGATCGCTGAAAGTCTCGATTCGGAATGCGCCCAATATTAGTACCTACCCACCAAACTACAAAAATATTGTTAGTAGATAGATAAATAAGTTATATCCTAGTTAATGTGTTTAAAAATAAATAAATATACAGGAATCATAATTTGATATTAAATCTTTCGATAAACCTAATAATATGAATATAACAGGGGGATCCAAAGACGAAAGAACACAATTCATATTGTAGGGACGAGGAAATGAAGAAGGAAGGACATCATACAGAGAAACAGGAAATCTGGAAGCACCCGTAATCGCGTTCCGAATTACTGTCAGCTGTCAAAACTCATACGTTTTTTTGCTTTTCTGATCGCTAACAGCGCTGAAAGTCTGATTCGGAATGCGCCCATTAATTCCGATCGCGATTACGGGTGCTTTAATGGACCAATTTTTTTTTTGCTGCGGTGCTTTTATAGATTTCAGCGCGTCTCGGAGCGCAGGGCTGACGGCGCTGGCTGACTAATGATGTGCCGTTCCCGGTAAATTACTTTTGTGTGGGAATATTCCCTTGAGAACTTAAACAATGGGAAAGTTGTCGAAATCTTCTATTTTTTTTATATATTTATATGTCACAATATTAAGTTTTAGGAGACAAATCACAAGTTATATTTGAATACTTACTAACCTAAGAGATTTCGTATATTATTCGGCATGTGACGATGCACAGCATCTAGTGAGAGAGCGCCACTTACTTCGTCCAGCAGTTGGCCCATTTTGGGCCAATCATTCTTGCAAATATTGGTAGTTGATTTGACTTACTCTGATTTCCCGCCAATTTTAGTCGCCTGAGGTTGAGCCCGTTCAACGTTTCCTCATAGCGTCGATAACTTTCGAACCAGCAACATCATAAGTAAAAACTCTGCCCAAATTTTTATTTTTAATGTGTCTTCGAAAATTATTCTTCTAAATTCAGTAGACTTATAAATGTTTTCTAAAGGGAAACGAGTGTTACGGATAACACAGCGTTTGTATACATTGTACCTACCATATTGAAATAAGCACACGTGGGTGACTCCGAAAGATCACTTACACGAGGACAACGAGAATAGTGTACGGTAAAGGTTTCTATAATTATATTTTGAACTGGTGAGTACCTTACATGTTATTATTTTATTACAAAATCTACTTGAAAGCTTGCGATGGTTACGATGAATTCATCAACAGATCAAATACGTCCCCACCGAGGGGCTCGAGCGTACGATGAATAAAAAAGTTTTTTTGTTCGAAAATACTTGATATCTAGACATAGACAACTCGTATCTAAAGTATAGCCTGAGTGATTTTAACACTGATTCATCGTAGAAAAGAATGCCAAGAAGCTTCGCAGAATGCTCGTCAGGCTCCGAAGGCCAACCTGTGAATCATCTCAGGGATGGGTCTGTCATTTACCTCTGATAGTGTCTGCTTTGTCAGGCAACACTGTACAGTATTGTAACTCCCCGACCCTAATGTAAATTAAAACTATGTAGAACAACGTGTGTCTGTTGTAAGACATAGAGAAAGTTATAATAAAAGATTCGAGACGAATTAAGAGAATTTTTGTTTTTTTAATACGTTCTTGTAATGAATTTTTATAATTTTAATACGTTCGTGTAATGAATGTTTTTAATTTTATTACGTTCTTGTAATGAATGTTTTTAATTTTAATACGTTCTTGTATTGGACATTTTTGATATTTCTAAAATTAATAACTCAGAAACTAAAAGAGATAATGCAAAACTAAATGCATACTTGGGGTGCATAGACTGAGATACGTTCGCATTGTGAGTTTCAGAAATATTGAACAAGTTTAGGAAAAGGGCCTGTTGACCTAGCGCGTACCGTCGATGCGTATCGCCAATATACATGGTGGGAGGCAGTCGGCCGTCTAGGAATAGATGGCTGGCGGAACGTTAAGTTCAAGAAAATTTACATTATTATAAAAGTGCAAAAATAGACTAATATAAGTCTATACTTGGAAAACCAAGTGAAATAATTGCCGAACCTAAAGTCGCAGGCGCTGCACAGCCTCTCACTGCCTTTCGACGGGATTTCGGTCCCTGAAGACTGGCGTGCTGCCTGTTTGATATGGGAACGGTTAATTATGCCTCTATGGATGACATATCCCATCCGAGATGGTCAAAAATTAAAATCAAGGGAATCATAGGCTTGACGCACCTAGATGACCTAATGAAAGCGGACACGGCCGCTGGATCAAACTGATCATATAATGCACTATATTTGACCATCTCATAGAGAGCCCTTATCTGACGCATGAAGACGAGGTATAACTATTGCTGCTATGATATTGTTGGCACTGCATGTCTAGCTCTGAACCGCTGATGTATGGGTCGCATCCTAGGCGTGATAAGTACACTAAGTTTACCCCCGATAGTGGAGTTAACAATATCTTAGTGGCTACCTTCAAGACGCAAGTCTGTGGAGAGATTTCCGTATCTGACCTATGAAGATGTGGAGTAACCATCGGGCTGCTATGAATGCCGCTACCACTGTATGTCTAGCTCTGAACCGCTGATTGACCGAAGACGCATACAGCGACTTGAATACATAGTCGCGGATGGGGACTTGTCCACAGCCGTGCGCGGTGGACCTCAGACTGATTAGTGTCGATGATGGTCTTTCAAGTCTTAACCCCGATAATGGAGTTAGCGGAGGACATAGTGGCTTCCTTCAAGACATAAGTCTGTGAAGAGGCATACTAGAACGAGTTTATTAATTGAGAACGAGAAACTGGACGTGGACTGCTCTGGCTAATATCATCATGTATGATTTATTACTGAATCAACTGTGCGATGTAATATCGACACATATGGTTGCAAGGAGAGGAGGCTCATAGTCCAGCAGTGGACTGGACGAGCGATGATGAAGGCTGTAAAGCTATATTCAGAGCGATAGCTGAAATGAGTCTTTAGATTCATATGCGGTCTCAGGCACGGAGACGCGCGGCGGAGATATATATATATGGAGATATGAAGTTGGAGCAGATCTGCCCTGGCAGTACCGTTCAGATAGACGGAGATCCAGTATGCAGGAGCAATCCAGATATGAGACCCACAGTCAGTAGCAGCTGTGAGGTCATCCCTTCGAGCTTGCTCGTTGGAAGATGGTTTACCATCATGGGCGCTGGTTCACGTGTGGACTATCCTATAAACACACCCTTGAACGCAATACGTTGGACACTTCGGTGGAAGACGGGATTAGCCTCCCAAAAGGTTACCACAGCGGCTCAGCCGTATCGGGAACGCTACGGCTAGTATCGATTGGACGTAGTCCACTAGCTTCGGCTTACCACGAGAAGCTTATGCTTTCAACGAAGAGACTTTGGTCTCCTTCCATCGCTTAAGGCGCACCGGTCGGACCAGAGTCCGCTGTAGACAATCCTTCGGGGTTGTCTATTATTTTAACCTTTTTCCTACACCTCTGTGGTGAGGGGAGGACAGGAGCATTCTGAAGGACAGAGTGGGAAGTGACTCACAGAGAGCGCGTTGGTGGAGCGTTTATTCTCACTCGTCTCGTAAATGCTTTAACAGTTAGTTTGCTGTAAAGGTGTGAGCGTATCGGGTCTTTGCTGCTAGACTGCTGTCTTGCTAGGGATCTGGGGTCTTAGCAATCAACTAGCTGAAGGAACTAAAACTAGTTCCTTCGTCAGAGCTAGATCTTGCTAGATCTTGCTGGATCCCTTGTGTGATGGTAGTATGGAAGACACAGAGAGATTATGTAACTGTATTTTTCAATACGGCTGACATAGCTTAAGGAAAAGGGTATCCCGGTGCGTAGAGCTAGGATGGTCGTCTCCAGGAAGTATCATTAGAGAAACTTGGTTATTGATCATTCTGTTGAGGAAATGCCACTCAACGAAAGTTCCTCTAAGAACTAGAAGTTCTATTCAGAACTACAGACGACACACCCGTCGCCGGCTCTAAGGACTCGCTGAGGCAGTCCTGGAGCCATCCTTTTATACCTTTTAAATTACATATATCATGTAATAATCCTTGTGATCCATTTCAGGAATCTGGGCTCTTATTGCAGAAGCAATAAACTTCGAAGTTCTTTTCAGAATACGAAGTTAGTATTGTTTAATAAAGTCGCTGGGATTTCCTGGTGACTTTATTCTTTCAGTCCGCGAATATGGGTAATCAGGAGTAGGCTGCTTGCCGGCTGGCAACTGATACTCCTGTGTTCGGGCGAGAGATAGGGACAAATCAGTATATAGGAATAACATAGAAGTTGAGTAGGCGACTCTATGTGTAATTCCGCAGTTAGAAAACATAATATAAAGACGATCACATTGTAAATTTCTAAAAGAGTTTGGGTTACTCTCACAGCGTAGAAAGGATCTGTTATTAGATGATCAACGGCCAATTTTGATTATTATTTTTAGAGATGAGATGTTCAGTTACAATTTGGTGCCGTGACCAGGATATTCTAAATTGTATCGTGAACGGTGGCTGTAAGCCACAATTTGTTGCGTGTGAAATGGAAAGAAACTTTACAATGTGAATGTCTAAAAATACCCATAGGACATAGAGATTGAAACGGGTTTTGTGTATTACAGACCGAATTATATTTGGTTAGTGGTGCATGAGGACTTTAGTTTTAGTTTGCTAGGTTACTATGGTTATAAACAAACTTTTCTATTGTTATAGAAGGTTCATGAAACAGTGAAGAGGGACACTGTAAGAAGTGGAATAGGACACTTCAAGGAATAAAAACATAGGCATGAGTCATTCATGAGACAGTGAAGAGGGACATTGTAAGAAGTGGGATAGGACACTTCAAAGAATATAAACATAGGCATGATTTGTTCATGAAACAGTGATTGGGGACACTGTAAAAAATAAATAGTGTCATTGTACTATAATAATAAACAATGTAAAAGCGAAATATTTGATGATGAAGATTGGGAGAAGGAAGACCGGAGACGGTTTTCAACATTTATTGTAACAATGTCGACTTATTTAGCGATGTCTCAGGGGCCTCTACGGCTTCGGATGTACATCACAAAAAGCTAAATTCAGAAGTCGTTTAAAAGCTGGGTGTCGAGCGTACTGACGATTGTATCGTTTACGTTTTCGATGCTCTAGCGAATTGCGCGTCAACTACAAGGTTAGTGGCGGTTTGTCATTTTGTGGATCTCATCTAATTCCGGGCGAAATCGTTTTTGTCTTGTTGATGGTAAACAAAAGTTTTCAGTGAGTTTGACAAACTCGCCGGGTTTATTGGCTTAACACTTGAGTCGTTGCGATGGAAGAGAAGTAATTGCAAGCAAGTGAATGATGCACATAGTGCACTTTAACGAAGAACTTTTAAGTAAGTCTTCAAAAACTGATGAGGGGATCAGTATGAAGAGAGATGGTTATTGATCCACAGTACCTCGAGCGAGGGAAATAATAGATGGACCAATATTGATGAAGAGAGATGGTTATTGTTCCACAGTACCTCGAGCGAGGGAAATAATAGATGGATCAATATGGATGAAGAGAGATGGTTTTTGAAGTGAGTCTTCAAAAGAAGAACTTTTTAGAAAGACTTTCTAGACAGTGATAAAAGTCAAATAGGTGAATAGGGATTTTGGTGCATGATAGTGGGCGGTAATTCATATTATGAGGACCGCCGCGAGGAGGAAGAGATGGCGCAAAAACCTCCTCGCAAAAAGACATAGAAGAGAAAGGAAAGGCTAGGAAGCACTTTATAACATTATGTTTAAAACGGACAACATGCCTCGCAAGTTAGTCCGAAACGCAGAACCGAACAATACTGCCACTTGCACTTTTAGTTGGATGAATCATAAACGCTTCTGAAGAAGCGAACCAAGTCTAGCAAGCTGAACTACGAAAATTGTGTTTCAAACAGATGGAGGGACATTGCATTATCTAGGTGAACTAATGGCTGCGAAGTCGACCGTTGGAACTAGTTTGACGTAGGTAGAGCAGGTGGAGACTCCTTTTTCGAAACACTCAGATTTATATCGTATAATGCTAACATCCATGCAAGTGTGCAGACCATCAATTGTTGGGGGGCTGTACGAGAATTGTGTTCCGAACAGATGGAGGGACATTGTCATATCTAAGCGAATTAATGGCTGCGTAGACAACCGTTGGAACTAGTTCGATGTGGGTAGGACAGGTGGAGACTCCTTTTCGAAACACTCAGATTTACATCGTATAATGCTCACATAAACCCCATGCAAATGGTCAGAACATCAATTGTTGGGGGGCTGTGCAAACCAACAAAAGTTCGGGGGCTGACTGACACAAATTCAAGGTCAGTTAATTATAATGTTATATTGTTGCGATAAAGATTGGACACTGAGTTCTAAATGGTTCTTAATGTCTTATTTCAATTGTTAGGAAATTATGCACCAATAGGAGTTAGGGAGTAGCACAATCCAATGGAGAGATTAAGTCCAGATTAAAACGATAAAAGTCTAGCAAGACAAAAGGCAAGTTAGGAAATTATGCACCAATAGGAGTTAGGGAGTAGCACAATCCAATGTAGAGATTAAGTCCAGATTAAAACAATAAAAGTCTAGCAAGACAAAAGGCAAGTTAGGAAATTAATTAACATGTGGTCGGTGGCGAGCCACAGAATGTTATTAATATTATTGTTGTTAATTTGGACTGGTTAGGTTTGTATAGGTGTGGTTGACGGAGATGGACGTAACCACTTAGGTACAAGTTTTATTTATCTAGATAGAAAATGGATAATTTAGGATTGTGCTAATATAGGTGTGGTTGACGGAGATGGACGTAACCACTTAGGTAGAAGTTTTAATGAGCCAGATGGATAATTTAGGATTTAGTTGAGAGTTAGGAAAGTTAGAGTTGTGTAGGTTTTGTTAGCTAGGGGAAAATAGAAAATTCCACTATAGGGTTTTAAACATGATTAGGTTAGAAGTTAGGATAGGGAAATATAAACGCGAAGCTGAAACCAATTGAGTGAGTACCTCGAGCGAGGGAAAGACGAAAGTTGAATGATTTGGTGAGGTTTTCGGACCGACACGCGGTGGCTTCACGGCCGTCAGCGTTGCTGGAAAGTTGACCAAACTTGATCATTCAGAGGAAGTAAAAGTCGTAACCAGATTTCTGTCGGGGAACCTGCGAAAGGATCATTAACGTATTACGATGCCGCTGCATATGTATTGTATGCTGCGACGGTGCGTATTACGAAAATATCCGTTACTGAATTGCGTCATCGTTGGCTCGACGACGACGCGCTGATGTTTCGGCGTCGCGCAGAATGTTCGATGCAGAAGGGTAAAAATCCGCGCCCCGAGTCGAACGTTGCGTGTTCGTAAACACAATAAAAATGCGGTTAGAAAAGATGTGCATACACACGGAATTGTATAGTACTCGTGCGCGCGTGCAACGAGAGAGAGAACCAGATCCCAGGTTTACTGGTTGATATTGTTTTCCTTTTCTTCGCGTGTGTATGACTATTTTCATTGCGTCGTGCATCTTTTCTAAGATACATATTTTAATCAAAAGCCTGTAAACATTGGAGTGAGTACCTCAAGCGAGGGAAATTTAACAGAAGCTTGAGATAGAACTACAGTACCTCGAGTGAGGGAAATAATAGTAGTCCTAATCTAACACATGAAATACTTTCCAAATGAAGTTAAGCTGATGGAAATTTTTGTCTTCATGAATTTCAACAAAACTTTGGGGCTGGATGTAACTCCCCGACCCTAATGTAAATTAAAACTATGTAGAACAACGTGTGTCTGTTGTAAGACATAGAGAAAGTTATAATAAAAGATTCGAGACGAATTAAGAGAATTTTTGTTTTTTTAATACGTTCTTGTAATGAATTTTTATAATTTTAATACGTTCGTGTAATGAATGTTTTTAATTTTATTACGTTCTTGTAATGAATGTTTTTAATTTTAATACGTTCTTGTATTGGACATTTTTGATATTTCTAAAATTAATAACTCAGAAACTAAAAGAGATAATGCAAAACTAAATGCATACTTGGGGTGCATAGACTGAGATACGTTCGCATTGTGAGTTTCAGAAATATTGAACAAGTTTAGGAAAAGGGCCTGTTGACCTAGCGCGTACCGTCGATGCGTATCGCCAATATACATGGTGGGAGGCAGTCGGCCGTCTAGGAATAGATGGCTGGCGGAACGTTAAGTTCAAGAAAATTTACATTATTATAAAAGTGCAAAAATAGACTAATATAAGTCTATACTTGGAAAACCAAGTGAAATAATTGCCGAACCTAAAGTCGCAGGCGCTGCACAGCCTCTCACTGCCTTTCGACGGGATTTCGGTCCCTGAAGACTGGCGTGCTGCCTGTTTGATATGGGAACGGTTAATTATGCCTCTATGGATGACATATCCCATCCGAGATGGTCAAAAATTAAAATCAAGGGAATCATAGGCTTGACGCACCTAGATGACCTAATGAAAGCGGACACGGCCGCTGGATCAAACTGATCATATAATGCACTATATTTGACCATCTCATAGAGAGCCCTTATCTGACGCATGAAGACGAGGTATAACTATTGCTGCTATGATATTGTTGGCACTGCATGTCTAGCTCTGAACCGCTGATGTATGGGTCGCATCCTAGGCGTGATAAGTACACTAAGTTTACCCCCGATAGTGGAGTTAACAATATCTTAGTGGCTACCTTCAAGACGCAAGTCTGTGGAGAGATTTCCGTATCTGACCTATGAAGATGTGGAGTAACCATCGGGCTGCTATGAATGCCGCTACCACTGTATGTCTAGCTCTGAACCGCTGATTGACCGAAGACGCATACAGCGACTTGAATACATAGTCGCGGATGGGGACTTGTCCACAGCCGTGCGCGGTGGACCTCAGACTGATTAGTGTCGATGATGGTCTTTCAAGTCTTAACCCCGATAATGGAGTTAGCGGAGGACATAGTGGCTTCCTTCAAGACATAAGTCTGTGAAGAGGCATACTAGAACGAGTTTATTAATTGAGAACGAGAAACTGGACGTGGACTGCTCTGGCTAATATCATCATGTATGATTTATTACTGAATCAACTGTGCGATGTAATATCGACACATATGGTTGCAAGGAGAGGAGGCTCATAGTCCAGCAGTGGACTGGACGAGCGATGATGAAGGCTGTAAAGCTATATTCAGAGCGATAGCTGAAATGAGTCTTTAGATTCATATGCGGTCTCAGGCACGGAGACGCGCGGCGGAGATATATATATATGGAGATATGAAGTTGGAGCAGATCTGCCCTGGCAGTACCGTTCAGATAGACGGAGATCCAGTATGCAGGAGCAATCCAGATATGAGACCCACAGTCAGTAGCAGCTGTGAGGTCATCCCTTCGAGCTTGCTCGTTGGAAGATGGTTTACCATCATGGGCGCTGGTTCACGTGTGGACTATCCTATAAACACACCCTTGAACGCAATACGTTGGACACTTCGGTGGAAGACGGGATTAGCCTCCCAAAAGGTTACCACAGCGGCTCAGCCGTATCGGGAACGCTACGGCTAGTATCGATTGGACGTAGTCCACTAGCTTCGGCTTACCACGAGAAGCTTATGCTTTCAACGAAGAGACTTTGGTCTCCTTCCATCGCTTAAGGCGCACCGGTCGGACCAGAGTCCGCTGTAGACAATCCTTCGGGATTGTCTATTATTTTAACCTTTTTCCTACACCTCTGTGGTGAGGGGAGGACAGGAGCATTCTGAAGGACAGAGTGGGAAGTGACTCACAGAGAGCGCGTTGGTGGAGCGTTTATTCTCACTCGTCTTGTAAATGCTTTAACAGTTAGTTTGCTGTAAAGGTGTGAGCGTATCGGGTCTTTGCTGCTAGACTGCTGTCATGCTAGGGATCTGGGGTCTTAGCAATCAACTAGCTGAAGGAACTAAAACTAGTTCCTTCGTCAGAGCTAGATCTTGCTAGATCTTGCTGGATCCCTTGTGTGATGGTAGTATGGAAGACACAGAGAGATTATGTAACTGTATTTTTCAATACGGCTGACATAGCTTAAGGAAAAGGGTATCCCGGTGCGTAGAGCTAGGATGGTCGTCTCCAGGAAGTATCATTAGAGAAACTTGGTTATTGATCATTCTGTTGAGGAAATGCCACTCAACGAAAGTTCCTCTAAGAACTAGAAGTTCTATTCAGAACTACAGACGACACACCCGTCGCCGGCTCTAAGGACTCGCTGAGGCAGTCCTGGAGCCATCCTTTTATACCTTTTAAATTACATATATCATGTAATAATCCTTGTGATCCATTTCAGGAATCTGGGCTCTTATTGCAGAAGCAATAAACTTCGAAGTTCTTTTCAGAATACGAAGTTAGTATTGTTTAATAAAGTCGCTGGGATTTCCTGGTGACTTTATTCTTTCAGTCCGCGAATATGGGTAATCAGGAGTAGGCTGCTTGCCGGCTGGCAACTGATACTCCTGTGTTCGGGCGAGAGATAGGGACAAATCAGTATATAGGAATAACATAGAAGTTGAGTAGGCGACTCTATGTGTAATTCCGCAGTTAGAAAACATAATATAAAGACGATCACATTGTAAATTTCTAAAAAAGAGTTTGGGTTACTCTCACAGCGTAGAAAGGATCTGTTATTAGATGATCAACGGCCAATTTTGATTATTATTTTTAGAGATGAGATGTTCAGTTACAGTATATGTCACATTTACATCACTATCCAAGAGTCTCCGAATACTGGAAAGGGTATGACTACCTACCTTAACTGTTGAACATCAGTAGCAGTGGCAGCCACGCTCGTCTCGGAAGACCAACCTGTCGACAATCTTGGAAATGCGGCCACCATTTGCCTTGTCAACACTGTGCAAACTATGTCACGAATGCGGCCAACATTTACCTTCTAGCCAGTGCTTGCCCAAACATGGAGAAACCGCATATCATTGGATAGATAACGTCAATACCAACCGTTTGGTACCTTTTTTTCTGTAGCTATAAAGGAAACGAAGTTATGGTCAATTTAAAAAAATGCGCATGGCTAAGCAGAGTCTCCGGGAACCTTTCGAGTTTTAGTATACGTGGAGATCATAAATATTTTTTATGTCTTTTACTTGGAAGGATATTTCAGTAGCTACATTTTGATATGCGATTCGTTAATAAAGTCTTGTTAGAAACATATTTTTTAGCTGGACGAATCTGGCACCAAAAAACATTCAATGTTTATGACGGAATTTTTAGTGATTTCGCCTACTTTTTTGCTTGTTTTTGTGTTGAATCGATATTTAGGGACATTTTACTTATTATCTAGTTATTTGCCATCGATTTGGAGCTCATTTTGGAAATTCGAATTCACCGCCTCCTCAATTTAGTCGGGTTATCAAATTCGTCTAACTTTTACTGCTAACTTCACATAGGTGCCGCCGCACAGTGGGCTGAAATTCGCGTTTCATAGACATTGAAATTCTTTTTTTCAAGTGACGCTTTTTTTGCTTGGTAACGATTGAGAATACCTATTACATGCCTTATATGATGAACTTTCAGGTTTATAATCGTAAACAGCGCACTCAGAATTTATTTGGAAAAAAATGTATGGAGCCGGCATAATTAATGATGTTATCTCCACCATCGCTCGATTGCGCCTAATATCCTCTTAGGTTAGTTAGTTAGTTAGTTAGTTGGTGGGCTCCCGTTTCCGTAATTAGACTCTGAATTGGTCCGTTTTACGTTCGGTTTTGGCTGGTTACTCCAACCAGCCCAGCTCCTTCCAGAAGCTCAGAAGCCTCCTGGGACTGTCACAGGCTTCGCGGAGCGACCCCACATTCTGGAGGATTTTTGCCCGTTGGTCAGTCAACCCTACGCATTCCAGGACTACGTGGGTGACCGTTTCTTCTGCTTCCAGACATCCTCTGCTTAGGTTATTAATATATGAATTATTTTGGATTTTTTGATATACTCCATGTCAAGGTCAATCATGCGCTTTTTTTTAAAAAAAATACTTTAAAAATAAAATCAATTTTTATTTATATATTAATTAGTTTTTAACTAATATCAAGCTTAACATGGATGTATGTACTAGACATTTACGCAAATTAATTGTGTGCAATATTAGAAAGTAAAAATTCATTAAAACTATAAAAATTTGGCGTAATATCTATATTTTTTTATCCTCATCGAAACATTTACAAATAACGACTTATTATCAACAACTAAGTATAAATGGTGAGCTGACAAAGTAATTATCTAACGACTCTCAAAATCCCCAATTAGTAAAATATGAATATTTAACTATCCACTGATTTTTCGAATATCTATTGGGTTATTAGGTTTAAAATTATTATTTCTGTATGTATGTACTAGACATTTACGCAAATTAATTGTGTGCAATATTAGAAAATGAAATTCGCTTAAAAACTCACTAACTCGCTAATTAGCTGAAATAGTAATTATGTAATGATCGTCAAAATCCCCAGTAAAATTAAGGAAATTATTGTTTGTTAGTGCCATTTTAAATATCTACTGACTTTTTGAATACCTACATCTATTAAATAATTGAGTTCTCACTAGTTAGCAATTAAAAGGGGTTGTTAGTAAATTAGTAATTCGGGCACATACATTAAAGTCAATCGCAATAAATAGGTGCGTACTAAAAGAAAATAATTTAGTATTCTTCAATTATTGAAAGTACGTCTGCGTTGAGTTAGCAGCCTCACCATCGATTTTGATGGTTTTAACCATGTCGAAAAATTGTTAGGAATAGGTTTAAATTTGTTTATAAGTCTCAGAAAAAGTTTGATTGTATTTCAGAAGATATTTGAGTATCTTACTGAGGCTTCTAGATCGACGTCAACCTAGCAGCCTCACCAAGATAGACTGGCTCTATCATTATGATTTATATGTCAAAAAATTGTTAGTAAATGGTTTATCTCGTATACAAAGTTTCAACGAAATCGGTTCTGTAGGAGCCGAGATATTACACCCCCTTGGTGAGGCTTCCAGCTTGACGCTTGACGTGAAGACGATTCCCGTCAAACGGAGGTATGTCCAAGCAAAGTAAATATACCAAAAAATTGTTAGGAATAGGTTTATCTTATTCCAGCAAAAAAACTGTCAATTCGTTGAGACGTTTACTCAGAAAATGCTTCTAAACTTCTACATACATTCGGTTTTTGGTACAGTCAAGAACAAAAATAGTAAATTAATCGTATTCAGAACTAAGATTCTTCATCTGTTGTTCCTCATTGTATAATTTATAGTAAGAATTAAAAAGATTGATTTATATCGTAGTTATAAGTCATAAAAAACTGTTCGCACTAGTGATTATAACTCGTAATAATTTTAACAATCAATGTGATAATCTAAAACAAGACTGAATGTGAATTTATTAATAATAATTTATAAACATAGCTATTGTATTTTATTTCTATCTAAAATAAAATTAATTCCTCCTTATTATAGCGTGGGTTTTCAAGTTAACACCAACCTCACAAATTCTGGTACTGGAGAGGCTTTAATAATTAAGAATCCATGCCACTAATCGTTAGGGAGTTTTCTCATGAAGCGCAGCAAAATCAGTAAGATGGTGCAGATAATGTCTTCCCAACCAAAAAAAGCATATATGCAAGTTTGGAGACCATGCTACTAACCATTGAGGAGTTCCCTTGTGAGTAGACAGTCTTGGCAGCAGCATCAGTCTATGATAAACAATTTGTCTAGTTATCCAAGTTATGCATATAATGCAAAGTTTCTTGTCCGTGCTATTAACTGTCCAGGAGTTCACTCGTGAGGAGACAATTCTGGCTGCAGCATCAGTTCATGATTGAGAACATGTCTAGCTTGACAAGTAAAGCGTTTTTGCAAAATTTCATGACCATGCTCTAGCCGTTGAAGAGTTCCCTCGTGAGAAGACAATATTAGCTGCGGAATTAGCTTATGACGAAGGTCACGTAAGCAATCCAATAGGTAGCAGCGTCTACGTAAATTATCATATCTATGCGATAAACCGGTAAGGAGTTCCTAGTGATAGGTTATTATTATCACTTTTGTGTATCTGTATCGTCATCAGAATTGAACAAATTTTGACTCATAATGATTTTTTTTAGCTGCTACCGGCTTTCATAGCGATTTGTTAGGTTTAATCGTATCACTTAATCGTAAAATTATACTTCTGTGCCTATGTGTACCTGTCAAAGGCTAAACCACCAATTTCAACCCTATTTCTACTCTCAGAAAGTTTAAAATTGATTGACGGTCGGAAAATTAATTAGTATGTAGAAGTTTAGAATCATTTTCTGAGTAAACGTCTCAATGAATTGACAGTTTTTTTGCTGGAATAAGATAAACCTATTCCTAACAATTTTTTGGTATATTTACTTTGCTTGGACATACCTCCGTTTGACGGGAATCGTCTTCACGTCAAGCGTCAAGCTGGAAGCCTCACCAAGGGGGTGTAATATCTCGGCTCCTACTGAACCGATTTCGTTGAAACTTTGTATACGGGATAAACCATTTACTAACAATTTTTTGACATATAAATCATAATGATAGAGCCAGTCTATCTTGGTGAGGCTGCTAGGTTGACGTCGATCTAGAAGCCTCAGTAAGATACTCAAATATCTTCTGAAATACAATCAAACTTTTTCTGAGACTTATAAACAAATTTAAACCTATTCCTAACAATTTTTTGACATGGTTAAAACCATCAAAATCGATGGTGAGGCTGCTAACTCAACGCAGACGAAAGTACAAACATCATGGCAAGCATCGTAACTAACTTGGATTTGTTCGTTATTTAAAAAAACGCTACAAAACTCAGTGACTATAATTTTTTGTTTCAAACCGTGCTATCTCGTTTAAACAACAGTGTATCTGAAGAAGATTGTGTGACTTTAAAATAATTTTGCCGGAAATTCACTAGGGCTGCACAGAAACGATATGAATCAACACAACGGAAATTTGAGAAGTTCCGAACTGACTACGAAAGTTGGCTTGAGGCTGATGTTGATTGGCAGAGTTGCTTAAAAGAAAATATAAAATCGATTACATGAAGGAAGCCCTATACAGCCACTTTCAGAGCCATCATCAAGTTCTAACGTTACTATTTTGGAGTCATCATCAAGCACTACTGGTTCTCTTTTGAAGCCATCTACATCATCAATTGGAACTATGACGAAAAGAAAAATCACAAATCTTAAACCTTTTAAAGACTTGGGAACGAAACAGAAAAAGAGGCGGAGTGGAGACTTGACAGATAAAGATTCCAGTGAGCTCGTATTTGCAACAATTTCTAAGTTGAAAGATGAAGGCCAAAACAACATTGCTTCTGTGATTGAATATAATTGGTGAAGCACCCAGAATCAATCGAGAAATTTCTTGATTTAATTACAAAACCAAGCAGTAAAGAAACTTTTTCACCCCAAAAAGCACTTGGTTTACTGATATCTCTGAAATTATCAAAGTGGCAATATATGACTTTGCGAGAATCAGCAATTCGAGAAGGCCTTAAGCACTTGTACCCTTCGTATTACTGCGTGCAAAAAGAGAAGAATGTGTGCTTTCCACCTGAACCGAAAAATTCAATTACGGTGACAAATTCCTCAGCAAAAATTTCACTGCAAGCTTTGCTAGATCTGACAGCAAGAAGAATAAAAGGTGCTGACTGAAAATCAGTGTTGGAATAATTCTCTTACTTCTAACGTTAATGCTGAGGCAGTACCTTTTCACGTCGCGATGCATGTTGCTAGGAGCAAACCTCATATATTCTGTATACACTTCATTTCATTTCATTTATTTATTTAACTAATAATACAAAGGACGTCATCCTTACAGGGGCGCCCCCAAGTCGATGACGCCACTAACAAATTTACACATAATATTATAAAACGACAATTAAATTAATTATTCTATGATTACAATATACATTTCGTCAAATACAATTAAGATAGAATATAGTGATTGTCACAGTCCAAGATCATTTGAATTTTTCTTTAAATTAAAAATTTGATAGTACAGTCCAACTAACCTAAATAATACGAATAACATTATTATACTTAACAACTATATAAAATATCATATCTATACGAAATTTAGTGTAACATAATAATAATAATAATAATAATAATAATCAATTCAATTCAATTCAATATAAAGCAATATAAAATAACTATTTAGTCAAATAATGAAGTAGTGCATTCGTGAAGTTCGCCAGTTTACAGTGAAATAGGTCAACACCATCTCTACCAATCTCATTAAGTAAGCGGATAGCGACCGTAAGAGGAGCGTATTTTAATATGTTTGTTCTGCTCTTTGGTACGACCAAATCTTCGTCACGTGGCCCTCGTCGTAGTCTGGTATTGGGCACTCTAACTCCTATTGCCTCCAGTATTAAAGGATTATGCAAGTAACCACGAAAAACCTGAAAAACATATGTAAAAACATATTATTATATCTATGCACTTGATTTGTATCTTGGTAATGTGAATTGAGACTGAATAAATTTATTTTCTTTCTTTTTCTTTCTTTCTTTCTTATTAAATCTTTGCCAGAAAATATACAAAATAAAGAACTCATCAAAATACGGTTTCGACGGAGCATCCAGCCAAAGCAGATACAAACTACTTAGTTGTTCAATAATAAGTCGTTATTTGTAAATGTTTCTATGAGGATAAAAGAACAGAGATATTACGCCAATTTTTTATGGTTTTTAATGAATTTTTACTTTCTAATATTGCACACAATTAATTTGCGTAAATGTCTAGTACATACATCCATGTTAAGCTTGATATTAGTTAAAAACTAATTAATATATAAATAAAAATTGATTTTATTTTTAAAGTATTTTTTTTTAAAAAAGCGCATGGTTGACCTTGACATGGAGTATATCAAAAAATCCAAAATAATTCATATATTAATAACCTAAGAGGATATTAGGCGCAATCGAGCAATAGTGGAGATATCATCATTAATTATGCCGGCTCCATACATTTTTTTTCCAAATAAATTTTGAGTGCGCTGTTTACGATTATAAACCTGAAAGTTCAGTACTTTGAGCCGTGAAATCAGATTCGGAATACACCCTTAGGTAGTTCTACCCATAGAAGAAGTAAAACTACGTTGTACTCCGAATCAAACTGGGGAAAACGGGAAGAAAAAGTATCATAACTTAGTCAAATTCTTTCACTAGGTTTTATGGCGAGTGGAAACTTTCGGATTCTAATGAAAACGTCTCACTGGTATTGGTACAGCCAAAGTAATATTTTGCGCCCCGTCCCTTTCGCGGGTGGAGCGGGCTTTTTTTTTTTTTTTTTTGTTTTGGCATAATGCTATTTGCACATTGCCACATACAAAACGAGGGAACGAAACGCGATTTTATGTTATTTCGTCTGGCAGCCCAGATCTATCAAACTACACTACATTAGTGTTGCCGAAAAATCGACAGTTTTACAATCGATAGTAGAACGCCAAAAACATGTACCCAATCGATAGGCCTATCGATATTTCTTTTAGTGCAATACTATTGATAAGCAGCAATACTATCGATAGTATTGTACCTCAATATTGCATAAACTATCGATAGTATCTAGTTTTTTCGTTTTCAACGATCGATACTATCGGTAGTATTGCTGCGTATCTATAGTCTTCTTCTTCGTCCTAGCATTTTACCGGCCTAGTGCTGGAGTCCCGCTTTCTTACTTAATCTTCTCCACTTCGCCCGGTCTTCGGCATCTATAGGCCGCATTCCGATTTGCGCTGAAATCACTTTGAGTACCCAAAACCGCGTACCGAATCACTGTCAGTGAGATTACGGCAACCATTGTGACGTCACGGATTGCGTCATGACCGCCGCCATCTTCCGCTAACGGCGGCGTCCATGCTCCAGAGCGAAATTATCGTAAGCGTAATGTCAAATTCGACTTTAAAAAAATAAATAAATCTTTATTAGCTTATGAAAAACTATAACAGTTCGTTGTCAGGGTCTCCTGTTAAGCAAAGCCTGACTTTGACAAATATTGTTTATTTATTTTTGAAAGTTAAATGTTTAATGTTTAAATGTAAAATTAGCATGTCTTATATTTATTTGGTTGAACAAAATTAAATCAATTATGAAATGGCGATAAATTACTGAAATATCTTAAATCAATCAGTTTTGTTAGGGTTGCCAGATGTTCTATAGTAAAAGTATCTAGTAGGTTATGTATATATTACGATAGTTTTGACTCAGGCACATACAGACATAAGATAATATCATAGACAATCTGATAAAATATAAATATCAAACATTCTGTTTTGTATTTTTAATTTCATGTGCCTATTAAAATCTCCATTTTAAAAAATTCGCATACCTTTTCTTATTTTAGGTACTAGCCATGCGAAAAGTGCAGCTTTCACAGCTGTACGATACAAAAAATACGATATAAAAAATATGTATAATAATTTAGAATTTTGCCAGTTTTGGTACGATAATCAACATCTGGCAAGACTGAGTTATAAGCAGTTTCAGCGCGCTCAAACACCGTTCCGTTTTGATTTCGCTCATGAGCCGGGTACGCGAGTAATCCCCGTCAGTACTTTGAGCCGTGAAATCTGATTCGGAATACACCCCACAGTATTGCACTAAAATAAATATCGATACTATCGTTTTTACTTAAAATATCGATATTGGACTATCGAGCGGCAAGGCAACACTACACTACATGCATATGCATTGCGTGCGGGCGAGGTGCAATTAATGATTTAGAGTGTAAATAGTTTAGTAATTTTTGTAAAAAAATATTTAGAGATTTGCTGAAATATTAAATATGTGTTGGTTGTGAATAGTCCGAAGCGGTTTTATTGTTTACTGTGCCCATATTGTATTCAGAAATACGAAGAAAGTTTAATTAAAGGTTATAGGTATTTATAATCAGGTAGCAAGTCCAATAATAAATAGATTGTGCTCTGATATTTCTAGAAAGACCTAGAGTGTGCCGTCTGTGACATTTATTAAGCGGATATAATGGAGAACCAAATTAGGTGTTATGAAGACATTGCTGCAGCAGCTTTTCAGACTGAAAAAGTAGTCACTGATACTTCTTCTGATCAGGTAACTTTAACATTTCGATATGCATTAACATATCTGTCTATGATGGTGATGATGATGATCTGTCTACATGGCAGGCATTCATTTGGACTAATTGTAAAAACAAAATCATTCCAGGTAGACGTTGAGACAATGGTGTTAAAAATATTTAAGAACTTTGAAAAGACGGCGTCAATTGATCCTGAACTGCCAGTTTTAAATAAATCTTTGCATATAAAGGTATTGAAGAATTGGCTGCAAAGACTGCCAATGAGCTATGAGTGTTTGGATGCTAGTCGACCCTGGCTGGTGTACTGGATCTTGAATGCTTTAACATTGTTAAATGATATGCCAAATAAAGAAACCTTATCACATGCAGTAGAATTTCTGTCTCACTGCCAACATGAAGATGGAGGTTATGGTGGTGGGCCATGTCAGCTGCCACATCTTGGCACCACATATGCAGCTGTAAATGCCTTGAGTATTATTGGCACAGATGAAGCTTACGATTCTATAGACAGAAGCTCTTTGCAAAAGTTTTTGTGGACAGTTAGGGATGTTGATGGCTCATTTGCTCTTCACAAGGGAGGAGAAAAAGACATAAGGGGGGCATATTGTGCTATAAGTGTGGCTAAGATCACCAATACATATACAGATGCACTTTTCAATAAGACTGCCGAGTGGATAGTAAGTTGTCAGACTTATGAGGGGGGATTTGCTGGTTATCCAGGAATGGAGGCTCATGGAGGATATGCTTTTTGTGGGATAGCATCCCTGGCTCTGTTAAATAGAACTCAGTTGTGTGATATTGATGCATTGCTGAGATGGAGTGTTAATCGCCAGATGAAGCTAGAAGGTGGTTTCCAAGGTAGAACAAACAAACTTGTTGATGGTTGCTATTCTTTTTGGCAAGGAGCTGCATTTCCTATTATGAGTGCCATTCTATCCAAAGGTAATTTAATAATAAAATAAATTATGTACAGCCTTTGTATTCCTAGTTTAGGCTCCAGCCTTTACAAATATTAATAATTCATTAGTATATTATATATATATAGCAAATAACAAACTTTGTAAAAATATTTGTAAAGGAAATAAATTATTTACTTACTTATATATTTTCCTAATGTTAAGATATTGCAAAAATTTAAAACTTTTAAAATAGTTTCAGACAACAAGGAACTGATGGAAACAGTTTTGTTCAATCAAGGTGCTTTACAAGAATATATAATTATTTGCTGTCAATCTAAAGATGGTGGTCTTATTGACAAGCCAGGAAAGTAAGTTATCTTCATTTGAAAAGAAAGTTTGATGGTTTAGCCAGTGACACTTCCTTTTTAATTAAATGTTAACTGTTAACACGAAGGCTGCTAATCGACGCTACTCTCATGTTCACATGGAATTACTGTTCACTGCTCATGGATGCAATTGGCCGGTACAATTATATGCGCGCACAGGCGTTATGTTTACGAGTTTATAGGGTAGCAGTTGTCGTGTTAATGCATAAATATAAGTAATTATAATAATTGTTATATCTTATTTACAGGCCAAGAGACATTTACCACACATGCTACACCCTTAGTGGGTTATCTGTGGCGCAGTATGGCACTGGCGCAAGCGACCCTTTCATTGTGGGCTCTCCACGCAATGAACTCAGCAGGATTCATCCCCTCCATAACATAGCTCCTCACCTGGTCTACAATGCTGTCCACTATTTTATCAGACATCCTCCCCCAGTGAAGGATAAAAATTAGCATGTAACAACTTGTAGCCGTCTTTTATGTGCAAACCTGTTTGTATAGGTGTATGCAGTTCTATATAGGATTATTATTATTACATACCATTTCTTGAAATTCAGTGGAGTATCTTGCTGTAAATCTACATTATTGTGGATTTCTAGTGTGAAAGGGAAAATTTATGTAGAAGATTATTCTTAATCCAGTTTTAAATATCTGCAAAAATCTGATATTATACCAATCAGTTATAATTCGATTTTGATTAAACTCTAATAAAGACAGTAAAAAGTCTCAGTCTCTTAATTATTGAAACCAAATAATACAATTCAATTTTAATTAATTTTTCATTAAATTAAATTAGGTACATTTGCAATAGTAAGTTTAACCAGTATAACAATAATTTAACTATTTTACTTGTAAATAAAGAAACTTTGGATAATAAATTGCAGAGCATGATATAAATTCATGATAGGTTTAGGTATGTACATGATATTATTGAAACTTGTTTACATAAGTGGTTAGGTAGTTATGTAAAGGTAGCATTCGGATCTCGGCGGTCGCTGCCCAGCGGCGCCGCCCGATAGTACCGCCACAGTACCGCACCGCTTTGTAGGGATTTGTATGAAACGCATTCCGATGCACGCCGCCGGGCGGCGCTGCCGAGCCGCTCCGGGAGCAGTATGGCGGCGCCGCCCAAACATTACGGAAGGCAAAACAACTGTTCACACCGACGACTCCTTGTTGACTACTGCACGTGGCAGTCGCTGCCGGGCGGCGGCTGCTCCTATCCGAAAGGACCTTGCAGCGCCGCCGGGCAGCGACCGCCGAGATCCGAAGGCTACCTTTAGGTAACAATAAACCAGTGGCAGTTACACCAACACAAATTCTTCTGACTCAATGTCAGTATCACTATCATGTATATTTGGGGTCACCCAGTTTTTGTCTGTTTCATGTATTGAGTATCTAAAATTAGGTGGGTTCATTACACTACTACGAGATCCTGTGTTTAATGAAAAAATGGGATATTCATTATTAGAAGCTACCCCCTGTGGGACTAGAAATGATTTTATGATGTTAACAAAAGTTTCAAAATCATGTTGTGTAGCTATGTAGAAGCCTATGCAACATGAAGGGTCCATCTTAGTGATTGGCATCTTTCTTGGAGATCGACAATGGAAGGTCTGCAGTGAAAAATTTGGCTGCCATACATCCACACTTTCTTGACAATAATGTGGATCTAAGTGAATCAATCTGTCGTCCTGATAGCCCACAAAGTACAGAGAGTGTTTAGGTCTTCCTCCAATGATCCCAATACAAAAGTCCAAAGTGAGAAGTGAAGTCAAGCATGGACTGTATATTGGGTTAAATTTATCAGTGCCTAACTTAACGGGCACTAGTAAGACTAGAGACTTCCAAGCCCCTTGCGGTAGAGTGCAGAGAGTGTACACATCCTGGATGTACACTGTGGAATCTTGAGCAACATAAACTTCCAAATTATCAAATTCATAATTTTCTTTAGAGGCAGCAGTGATCACAGCTTTTAAGCAATGTGCTACTGAAGCTGGTCCATACCAGTCACCAGGTTTCTTTCCCAAAGCCTCACCTAGAGTTACCATTTGATGGATTGAAAGAGGACTATTTACTGATGATTTATCACCAAACCATTTTATGATCATTCGATGTAAGCAGTCCTCTTGAAACTCCCGTGCATTTTGTATGGGCTTCTCTGGCGTCCATCGCCAGGAACGCCCAAGGAAATGACAAATTAAAGCTTGAGATAGTAGCATCTGTCCGCTGCGCAGCATACATCCCCAGCCGCAGTCGGTGGTGAAAGACGAGCCAGACATTGTAGGAAACTCCCTCCTGTATGTCATCCATATTCTGCTGATAAAGTCTGATTTAAATCCTTCAATACCTTCTCCATAGATTTGTTCTATAGGTTGATGTGCAGTGGCCTCAGTGCCTATCTCTGTTGAGGACTCCAAAGATCCTGTAGGACTAAGCTTTCGATGGTAACAACGTCCTAATAACCAGACAGGAGACTCTTTGGAGAAACTGGTCTTCATCTTCACTGTCCAGCCAAACTTAACATTATTCCACATCGACAATAATCGTGACTCGACTTTCAGTTTGAGATCAAGTAAATCTTCTGAAGCATCGCGTGTGTTGTCTTTAGCTGCAGTGGTAGGCCCACTCGGACCATGAGCCTGTACGACACCACTCTCTGAAGCCATTATCTCGGAGTTTTGCGCCACAACACTGCTTGACTTGTTCATTGTTTTGCTTTTGAATCACTATTCATTGACCAAGTACATACTAGTCAACGGCACTGCTGGACGACGATATCCAGTATAATATGAGACACATTTTATTCGGCTCCTATTTCTTGTTTAACACACTTTTACTAACAAAAAAATCATATTTTTCGCGAAGGAACTGAAGGAAGGAAGAAAGATGAACGAAATTGATTGAACGTCGACGAATCTCAACCAACGAACGAACGAACGAACGGGTGGGGCCGGGTGAATTTTGATTAAAAATTTTTCTTCATACAAAATATTTTTATTTGTAAAACTACGTTAGAATCCGAGAAAAATAAGATTAAAATATTAGCCATTATTTTTGAAGTAAATGTATTGTTTTTAACCCACAAAATGTAGATATTAATTTCTAAATATTAAAGGGTGAGCTGGTAAAGACGACTATGGTATGTATGGTAATGATTTTTCGATAGATGGTAATGATTTCGCGTGCATGGTGATGACGTTTTTATGTATTATCTGTTAAAGAGTGCGGATTGTTTATTTAAACTAAGATAGAAACAAATCAATATAATGTACACAACGATAAATCACGAGTGACACACAGACAGTCAAAGCAACAGATATCAAAAATAGTAAAAAGTACCGTGAAACCCTACAACTTTGCCCTTGGGGGACATCTTTGCCCAAACACGAAAATTAACTAAAACTACCAATAGAATTTTTATTTTAACAAATGGCATCTTTGTGTGGTGTCTAGGGAAAACTAGAATATCTGTTTGGCAACACTGACTACTACAATCGCAGCTAACTTCATTCAGTCATCTGTCAGCTACCGTTAAAGTTGCAGTGTCGAAAGTGGTGCAAAACCGCTATTGGAGTTTGGCGTTCCGCATTGCGAAGAAACACTGCGCAGGGAAAATTGATTATTATTTACGTGTAGGGCATTAATTGTTGCTGCTTTTAGTTGTGGTCCCCTTCTTAAACTCTTCTTAGTTAGCGAGAAAATTGTGTGGGTAATGTTGTAAGCAATTTTATAGACTGAGGTCGACAACATTGCCACTGATCTCCACAGATTCCGCCATTGTGTTAGTGAACTCACCCAAAAAAATGTAATGACGGATCTAAGTGATGTAATAACATCCTATGGAAATAAATTATTTTGACTTTGACTTTGACTTTGCCCAGCTCCAAAATGTTACAAGGGTTGACACTATTTGGAAAAAAAAAACAAGGAAATGCGGCTAAATAACCTCTTTGGACAGTAAGAGCCAAAATTTGCCATTACGAGCAAATTTCGAGCGTGTATGTGACGACGTGCAGTCTCTTCCACAGCATAGATGATACACTATATGTTTGCTGGAAACTAAGGAAGCGGGGCGGGAAGACCGCGCGGTCCATTTCAGGACGTACACGAAACTACCGCCACTTTGACACCGTCATGACGGTATTGACGAATACTGATATTAAAATTTTGTTCCTGTTTTAAATAATTATTTTACGAAGATTTAATTTATTTCTTGGAAAAATATGAAAAATTCGGAATCATACATTGGGCTGCCGCTTTTTTTGTCATAAACTTAGAGAGTCATGAATTTATTCACAGACGGTGATGATTTTTGACACATAAAAGAATTTATTATTCAAAATCTAATATTTTATTAGAATTTTAAATAAAAGCGCTATTATTAAATAACAAGTATAAGCTAACATTTAAAAATATTACGATGCTCGAGCACGTGTTACTTTTTTTTTTAAATACTGATACATAATTTTCAAACCTATTTTTAAATCCACCCGGTCACAGGGGCAGGCAAGAGTGAGGCTGAGGTGGTGGGGGTGCTGAATGAATGAACGAATGTAAAGTGACATTGACAGCCAGTACAGTGTTGCAAAAAAAAAAAAACATAAAAAACCGTTTAAAAAAAAAACATAGCGTGCGTGGGTCAACGTGTGTCGTGCGTGCGGTCATAGAGAAAAACAAGCACGAAGTAAAAAAAAAATAACCACATACTATTAAAAAAAATAGCGTCATATTCATTTCATAGACGAAAAGAAAAAAGGCGGGAACCTTCGAATTGAATAGGCGCGCTCTTATAAAATTATTTTTGAAAATTATTTTTCACTATTAATTTCGCTACTTTATGAAATGAAATGAAATCTTTATTGTAAATATAAATCTAGGTATCTTGTATTTTTGTAAATAGTTGTATATATTTTGCTTTAATTTAGTGTGTATAAAGTTTTAGCTCTTCCCCATCATGGAAGAGTAATAAAAGCGGCATAAAGTCCGGGATAAATCAGCAGGCCAAGAACGGGATAGGTCACCGGTAAATGATACACTTACGGTATCGGAATCTTCGGACTCCGATCTTGAAGAGAGAAGAAAGAGAACGTTGCCAACATAAAATATGCAGCATCCTGAAAACGACAACTCCGATAAGTACAAGCTCTATAAGGTGCCAGGGTACTCTCACCCTGATAATTCTAATAAGACAGACTATATCGTTTTTATATCGCGAGTAGAGGAGAACAGACCTTTCTCGGACAAGGACCGCTTGGCTTTGTCGAAAGCTTTGAGGGACCACTGCGTCTCGGGTGTTATGCATCTGAGGCCAGTTAACAGATACAAAGTAAGCATTACATTTGATTTATCGAACAATGCCAATGTCTTCATAAAAAACGAGAAACTGCTAAAAACGCTTTCCTTGAAAGCATCAATTCCTGCAGGCGACACAGAGGTCACGGGGGTTGTTACTTCCGTCCCTCTAGAACTTTCAAATAAAAATATTTTCGCACTAATAGGAAGTTCAAGGAACGTAATCCAAGTTCGACGTGTCATGCGACGGGTGAGAGGCGAGCTTTCAGCCTACTCAGACTGTAGCTGTGATCTTTGCCTCCACTCAGCTTCCTGAGTATGTCTATCTCGATTCTTGACGTCATGAGGTGAAAGTATACATACCACCTGTAAAGCAGTGCCTTAAATGCTTACGCTACGGTCATATTGCCAAGTTCTGCAGGAATGATGAGGTATGTTCCATTTGCACATTAAAATATAATTTCAAAAACTGCACTGCAGACAGAACAAAACCCAAATGCGCAAATTGTAATGGTGAGCATGTTGCTATTTCATCTTCATGCCCAATCAAAAAAGCCAAAATCGAAGAAAATAAAATTAAGTCACATTCAGTGCAGTATTCCGATTTGTTCAACGAAACTTCCTTCCCTCATGAAACACAAATTAATAATCTTACAAAATCAGATACTTTCATAAATTTAATTCTTGAGACCATTACAAATATATTAACAAATAAAAGCAAAGACAACAATACACCTATTAATTCAGCATCAATTCGAGCAACATTAAAACAAACATTAAGCAAAACATCCCCTCTTCTTATATAATGGATTTATTAAATATTGTTCAGTGGAACGCACAAAGTTTAGTAAGCAATAGGTTGAATCTCACACATTTTTTAAATGAAAACAACATACATATTGCACTGATTTCAGAAACTTTAGGGGATACCAAGTGGAGAGAAATGATTGTGGTAATTATTGAGCTATTATTACTACGAAGACACCGCCCCATCGCAAGCGTTCCGTTCAACTGTGGCCAGCTGGCCACAGTTCACTCAGTTGCTTACTAGCTCTTGAGCGCTTGTCTTGTTTGTTTTAAAGCAAAAAAACGTGAAAAATCATCAAATATGCCCTCGTGTGTGTTATGATGTTGCACTAATAATTCTAGTAATACGGCGAAGTGCAAAGGAACAACTTTCCATCGGTGAAAAACTAGATAATCATTTTTAAACTGAATTCGAGCAAAATATTTAGCGGACGCCATGTTGCGTCATTTGTCATATCATCATTCTCCTGCCCTGTTCCCTTTATTTGGGGTCGGCGCAATATGTTTTTTTCTTCCATTCATCCCTGTCAGACGTCACATCACTATTCACTCCTTTCTTACACATATCATCTTTCACGCAATCCATCCATACTTTTCTGGGTCTACCCCTACCTGCTTTTCCATTCACTCTCATATCTAGCATACGTCTGGTGGTATGGGATTCCTCTCTTCGCATCACATGCCCATACCACGACAGCCTGTTACTCCTCAACTTGTCCACTATGGGTGCCACTTTCAAGCTTCCTCTTACATACTCATTTCTTATTCTGTCTTTCCTCGTCACACCACACATCCATCTTAACATTCGCATCTCAGCTACATACATTCGTCTTTCATCCATGTCCTTAACGGCCCAACACTCAGATCCATACATGACGACAGGTCTTATAATGGTCTTATAAATTTTTCCCTTTAATTTTAAAGGGAATCGGGAGTCGCAAATGGTCCCTGTGACCTGTCGCCATTTCATCCATCCCACATTCACTCTATTTTTTACGTCCCGATCGATCTTACCGTCGTTCTGAATGACTGAACCAAGGTACCGGAAATCAGAGCAAACTGGTAGGGGTGCACCATCAAGCGCAATGGGCAGAAAGCTGGAGAGACCGCCGAAATCACAGAACATGTATTCAGTTTTGGTACTTTTGGAAGCCAACACTCTCCAGTCTCTGCTGCCATTTCTCCAATTTACTCTGAACCTCAAGTCCATCTTCCCCGACGAGTACGATATCATCGGCAAACAGCATGCACCAGGGCGCCTCATCCTGCAAGTCCAATGTCAAGGCATCCATTATCAGGAGGAAGAGGTACGGGCTTAGCGCCGACCCTTGGTGCAAGCCTACAGCCACATCAAACTCGCCGGAGGTGCCAGCGGCCGACCGGACGTGCGTGCTAGGTCGACTGTACATTGCACGTATCAACTCAACATACTTCTCAGGCACACCTTTCTCTCTCAGGGCCCACCACAAAACCCTACGAGGTACCCGGTCATATGCCTTTTCGAGGTCAATGAACACCATGTGCAAGTTCTTTCTTACACGCCTGTACTTCTCTAGCAATTGCCGGAGCGCAAATATGGCATCCGCTGTTCCTCGACCAGGCATAAAACCGAATTGGTTTTGTGAAATTTCGCTCTCTTCTCTTATTCTTCGTTCTATCACTTTTTCCCACACTTTCATACTGTGCGACATTAGCTTTATTCCTCGATAGTTACCGCAGTCCTGTACATCACCCTTATTTTTAAATATAGGCACAAGTGTACTATTGCACCACTCGTCCGGGATCGCCCCTTCTTGCAGCAACTTATCGAAGAATAAAGCCAACCACTTATATCCATCCACATTCAGTAACTTCCATACTTCAACTGGTATTCCGTCTGGCCCCATAGCTTTACCATTCTTCATACTTTTCACAGCAGCTTTGACTTCATCCATGCTCATCTTTCTCACTAGACCTTTATTTTTTGGTGGATCATTTAAGGCTCCGCTCCATATGTTCTCCTCATTCATCAGTCTTTCAAAATATCCCTTCCATCGGTCTTTTATATCCTCATCATTCGTCAGTATCTTCCCATTTTCATCTTTTATACATTTCACATGCATAATATCTATTGCATTCTTTTCTCTTGCTTTTGCCAGTCGGTATAGCTGTTTTTGGCCTTTAGGAGTATCGAGAGCATCGTAGATTTTATCTTGGGCCTCTGCTCTGGCAATAGCAACAGCCTTTTTAGCTTTTCTTTTAAACTCTTGGTATACTGACTTTTTTGCATTCTTTTCGCTTTCATTCCTGACATCCACTACCTGCCATTCCTTAAATGCTACTTTCTTCTCTTTCAACACCATTTGTACTTCTTTATTCCACCACCAAGTTTCCTTTTCAACCATTCCGTTTCCACGTCTGGGCCGTAAAGATAGGGAAAAATTGATAAAGTTCATCGAATATTGTTTGTTTCGCAGAGTAAATTCAGTACTTATAATTAAAATAAATATTATAATTAAATTTATTTGTCAGACATCTTTAAATGTTCCCACCCAATTGAATAGGCAGAATATAAACGAAGTGTCGCGTCTATGACGGTGACCTCGCATCTATGACTTATCAGCCGCCCCCCGCGCGCCCCGCACTGCCGCGCTTGGCGCACAGATTTTGTAGGCAGCGTCTTTTCTAGTACGTAGTGCATTATACTTCAATGGTATTATATACTCATTGGGTGGTTTTTTTTTTCTTCTTCTTTTAGCAACCGTCTACCCATTTTTGGTGGTTGCTAGTGACAGCATGAGCGTTCTTAAAAATCTGCAGAATAATAAATTAAATGCCAATACAAATTATATTATTTACAAAATTAAGGAATTGTGGACAGAGCTGAGATTCAAAATAAAGGTTGTTGGTATGCTTCATTAGATATTCAAGTTAACAGTTCACCTTGGTTTTCTAAAAACCACTCTTATGTAGGTAAATAGAAAAGTTTATTCAACCATTTGTAGGTTGCGTTTTGGTCATTGTCGTTTAAATTTTCATCTACATCGTTTAAAATTGTCGAACTCTTCGCAATGTAATCATTGTGATACTCAGGAAATACAAACCTTAAATCCATTCTTAAATCTCATTTTCTTTGATTGCCCATCCTTCGGTATTCAGCGCCTAGTGCTGATGGATGAGCTTTTACGAATTTATGGCACAGGCAAATTGGTCTCGCATTGTATAAAGGAAATTTTAAAATGTCCTCTGTCTTATATGGGTGGGCAGTGTATGAATCAAAGAGTGTATGAATATTGATTATAACTAATGTGTAAATAAGTTTTCAGTTAACCATCAAAAAGCAATTGTTTTTTTTTTTTTTAAAATGGCTTCACGTCTAGTGTTTGTAAGTGGTTTGTAAATACAAAATAAATGTGTAAGTCAAAGAGAATGATGTGCACAGAAAAAAAAAATTGATTCGGATATGTACAGCGATTGATACATTATTGGATTTGGAAAACATACTCGAGAAGAGATTTGAAAATTACGACATTATAAAGAATTATAATATCTATGATAATACTAATGAAATCACATATGTATACCCTGGATTTTCCCTAAGAATATATGAAAATAAATTAATTAAAAAAACTGAAGACGTGTACCTTGGATTTGTACTCAAGATAACAGGAGACAGAAGACGTATTACCTGGACTTGGTACTCAAGAATATATTATAATACTAAAGACTTTACCTCGGATTTTCACTCAAGCAAACATTTATGACTATAGACAAGGCAGCATGGTCATTGACCTTAGCCTGTTCGAAAGAACGAACAAATTAAAAAAAAATCATAGACGAAAATATTGTCTGTCATATGTGGTCATATGAAAACGTAGTGGTTATATCCTCTTTGGTCATATGTTTTCTTTTCTGATATTTTCTACACGTGCGTGCGAATGTGCTTGTTGTGTGTTATATTTGTAATTTTGTGAGCTAAAATAAAATGAGCAAAGGAAAGAAGTTTCTCGGCAAGAAAAAGAAAGGGGGTCTCAAGCCAACCACAAAAAAGAAAAGGAAACTGTTGAAGGGGAAGGAGGAAAAAGTGAACAAGAAGGCATTATTCAACCGGTACAAAAACAAACAGAAAGTTGAAGATGAATTGGCTAAGAAAAACCGAATGGAGCAGAAAATTCAGCAGCAAGTGACATATTCTGAGAGCGAAGAGGAAGAAGATGCTTACAGCCAGCTGGTGTCTTGTTTCAACAATAAAGTGAAAAACAAACCTATCTCTGAAAGTGACGAAAGTTTCAGTGGAAATGAGAGTGTCAGCAATGATTCAGATATTGCCGATGTTCCCATGGAGAGTGATGAGGAAGATACTAATAAACAAGCACCAAGTGGAGAAGAGAATGACAGGTTGAGTGATGAGATAAGTAGCAATGATGAAGGGGAGGATGAAGATACAAATCAGGAAATTGAGGTGACTATAACTGCAAATTTAATTAATGGTTAATGAAATTATGGCTAAACTGTACTTTATTAGCCCACACTTTGGGGGTTTGTAACTTTTTGGTAAAGAGATCTATATTTATGGAACATTTGTGCAAAGTTTCAAGTCTAGGAAACTTGTAGTTTTCGAGAACAAAATTATTGAAAATCGAGAGAAGGCGACCCTCTGACCTAAATTTTGTTTTTTATACAGTGTTTTTATTTTTTTGTGGATAGTAAGTTCCACTATGTTCATACAGCCAAGTAGAATATATCTTATTGAACTAGCCACTAAATATTTACTAAATACCTAATGAAAATAATTATTACTTTCGAACATAAAAACCTGCTAAAAGTCGCTCTTGCTGTGATAAAGACTAGTCAAGGTGGGTGCGTTCGCTCGACTAGCTCCCTCCGCCATACCCTTCGGGGTTAGGTTATGACCACCCATGCCCAGGCATGCCAAGAGCTTGTCACCTAATGTATAGGTTTGGGGGGCATGTCTAATGTCCCATAATTATTATAAAAACAAACATAACCTAAGTGACTAAGTGACTCCTAGAGGGGGGGGTGGTACCGCGGGGTAGGCCCCCCTCACCAAAAACTCAATATCGTGGGCTAATAAAGTACAGGTGTACCGAAAGTATTAAGGACTAATCCACAGGTCTAAATTCCTTTCTAGGTTAATGTGGATGATGAAATTGTAATTGAACAAGATATATCCAATGATCCATTTACAAAACATCTTCAGTATGACCTTGGAGATGAACTGGTTGTATCTCTGTCTAACACACCACCTTCAGTGGAGCAAGTAACCAAAACTTGGCCCATTCTTGAAAATCTATCTATTACTATACCAAAGCCTGTTGAAACAGCTTCAAAGAAAGTAAAGGCAAAAGTTTGTATACTAGAAGAGAAGACTTATGCGCCTCTTGGATC
Source organism: Carpatolechia fugitivella (assembly GCA_951230895.1). Lineage (NCBI taxonomy): Eukaryota > Metazoa > Arthropoda > Insecta > Lepidoptera > Gelechiidae > Carpatolechia > Carpatolechia fugitivella. The sequence goes on along the minus strand of OX579662.1, from coordinate 6,695,727 downwards.
TATACCACATGTGATTAGCAAAGTAGACTTTAACCAACTCTATATAAAATCTCAAATACATGGTAACATTGTGTCTGCAAATAAAATTAACTTGATTAAAAAGGACTTAGAGCTTACAGAAGTATTCACTCCACTGCAAAAGGAACTGTTTGGTGTAATGAACAACTACCAAGACCTGTATTATCCAGAAAGGAGTTTTACCAATGCAGAAGAGATCAGATACACATACTGTCTACATGTTGTCAATCACATGTTGAAAACTAGAACTAAAATTCTCCATCATAATGCTAAGTTGGCCAAGAAGTCTGACTTATCAGATGAATACAGAGATCAGGGCTTAGTAAGACCTAAGGTTGGTGATGATTATTAACTTACTAAAATCAAATGTTTATGAATTTCTTACATATATAAACCTCTTTCCAACATTCTTGGTAAGTTGCTTTCTTTAACTGTTGTTGTTTAATTGTGTTTGTTCCAAATATTACAGGTCATAATAATGGTGCCATTTAAAGATGCAGCCTACAGAGTAGTAAAAACAATTATAGACATCCTGGTTCCAAAAGAAGCTGGTCAGGTAGTAAATAAGAACCGGTTTGAGGAAGATTTCACTGGTGCTGAGATTGTTATGCCCCGGAAAAACCCTAAACCTGAGGATTATGAGCTGATGTTCAGTGGAAACACTGATGATACTTTCAGACTAGGAATGACTGTTACTAAGAAAACTTTAAAGGTTTGATATAATTTGTTTCTCCTATTTTTTCTTCGCTTTTATAAGATAAGATTAGTATGCAAATCAGTTTAGGATACTTTACAATAATATTGGTACATGTCAATACAATACAATTTGAAATAAATTACAGTAAATTGTAGATAGATAGATAAAAAGTTTATTTAAAGTTAAAGTTTGTTTGTTGTCATAAAAAGTTAAGTTACTAAAATTCATCCTTAGTCAAAATTAGTTTAGTTACATAATATTGCTATTAGCTGATTTTTTACAGATGTCATCAATTCATTAACATTATAAACAGGATTTTCGATAAGAAATTGTTTTAGGTTTCTTGAGAACTCCTTCAGATCCAGGGCATTATGCAATAAAAATGAAGTATTTAGTTTTTTAAATTATATAATGTTTATGTAAATTAATACCAATAAAAAATGCACCTTCACAACACCTTATAACTTGATTAAACAGATAGAGTGATTAGTAGTAGAGTAGGAGCCAACAGTTTTTTATACTAAATCTTACTTAATATTCAAATTCTTTACTATATTATATACAGTACAAGGAATTAAATGTTTAGCAGGTAGTGTCTGTTGAATTGTATCGTATAATACTAGATTTACGGGATCCAACTATTTCTGACGAATTTACCCGACTTTGCATTGTTGATTTCAGTTTTGTCATTTTGTGTATGTGCTTGTTGCCACATGGTTACGTGATATTCACGAGATTTCATGATTTATGATGAATTTCTGGCACGCCAAGCAAGCCTATCAAACATCTTTGACCTCTCCTGATATAGTTTATTTTTAATATTGGCAGTAATATGTGCTTTGATTATAAAATGTTACTCAATCTCCTTCAGTGATGAGTTTATCAATGCGAATTTAATCTTTTTGAGTTTCTTCCAAAATGGTCATGAGCATGATCAAATGTATGTATCATTCTGTTTTGTACAAATCAACTAAATTAGTAAGATTATCAAGCTGCTAAACATTTTAATTCTGTGACTGTACTTTGATATTTTACAGAGGTCTTGCATGTTTGTTTATCTACTAAAGTTTGAATTACTTTATTTACAGCTTTACACAGACTTCTATTCATCAGACATCATAGTAGCGTCGCCGTTGGGGCTGCGCATGATCGTGGGAGCGGAGGGCGAAGAGGACCGCGACTACGACTTCCTTGCCTCCGTGGAAGTCCTCGTCATGGACCAGACCGATGTCTTCCTCATGCAAAACTGGGATCATTTGTTACATGTGCTAGATCACTTCCATTTGCAACCGAAAAAGACTCATGGCACTGATTTTTCGAGAATCAGAAGTTGGGCTGTCAATGGCTGGGCTAAGTATTATAGGTAAGTTTACTTTTGAAATGAAAGTTTGGTGGGAATAAATCCCATTTCGTCAATATAATAAAAATTCCTTCTCTCTTTTGTTTGTAAACAGTATATTTTGTTATTACATCAATAGGGGATTGAATCATTTAAAAGAAGTATTTATGAAATTGATCTTTATTCTTTTAGTTTTATTTTATGCTTATTGCCTTTTGTTTTAGCTCTTTATAAATTATAGCACATTATACTGTTTTAATTTCAGACAAACTTTAGTGTTTTCGTCAGTGTTGGTGCCAGAAATCAAGGCTGTAATGAACAAGAAATGTCAGAACTTTGCTGGGAAGGTCCTCGTGGCTAACCCTGTACAAACTGGCACCATACAGCAAGTGGTACTGCAGGTTCCACAGATATTCCACAGGTATTGTTTTCAACATATAATTAATCACCATTTGCAAATACATCTACCCACAACATTTTTAAATATAAGAGATTGATATATAACTTCTTATTTTACCTTTTAGCCTATATTGTCTTATGCCATTGCAAAAATTGCTAGCCTCTCTTTTCTTTCCACCTTTCTGGATGCATAACTTAAGAGATGTAGGAGAGGATAGATAACCTTCTATCTCTTTTTTCTATTATCTTTCTATCTCTCTCTCAAAATTTGTGTATTTTTAGAGAGTTTATTGAATTGCCTAAGAAATTGGACCTTATTTGTCAGATTTACGGCAACGAATCCCCTGCAAGCGGTGGAGGCGCGTTTCGAATATTTCCTAAAAGAGGTGTTGCCGAAGCATCGCGACCCGCTCATGAGCCACACGCTGGTGTGCGTGCCGAGCTACTTTGACTACGTGCGCCTGCGCAACCACTTCAAGAAAGAAGACATCAGCTTCGTACAGATATGCGAATACTCCAAGGTAAGACTAGGATAATTTAAGCTAAAAAATCGTAGTAGCTATTTGATATTTAATATGCCGAGCAAAAGTTTTAAATAATAAATTAAATTTATTTGCCGGCTACATACATGGTATACATTCAAGATAGCAAGGCATTAGAAGTGATGTACATTATAAAGTCAATTTTTACATTAATTTATATTTTATTAATGTCACAGATTATGCCATATCTGTGGCAGAGTATTGGTCTTCCCAAACTTAGTCGCCGAATCGACTCGAAAAGAAGAAGATGAAGAAGCACAATCTTGTGGATTTTAAGGTCAATGACCACGCTATCAGTTACTGAGTCGCCAAAAGCCAGACATGGCTCATGTAACAACTGCTTCCATAGATAGACTTGATAGACTAGATCCAGGCCTGACTTACATGCCTTCCAAAACACGGAATTATTGTTCTAATAGGACAATCAATTGATTCAACCAAGCTTCCAATGTCCTAATCCCTTCCTAATCCTTAACCAAATTGGGGACAGATTCATAAAGAGATTTTGACTTGGACTCTAACCTAGAACCTCTTCTAAAAGGTCATTAAATATGATATAATTTGCTTATAGGATGGTAAAATAGCTCGAGCGCGCGACATCTTCTTCCACTCGGAGGCGCACTTCATGCTATACTCGGAGCGAGTGCACTTCTTCCGGCGGTTCCGCATCAAGGGCATCCGCCACATCATATTCTACCAGCCCCCCACTTACCCACAGTTCTACTCCGAGCTGTGCAATCTTATGCAGGTAAGTCATCATCATCATCGTGTGGGTTGTAAGGTCGACAACCGACCTCACAAACCCTGGTGTCAGTGTTGTAGAGCCGCCAAAGGCCACAGACTGGTTAGGACATTGCAGGCTGAATCACCCGTTTGTCCGAAAAGAAAGATGATTCTGTGCTTCGGAAGGCACGTTAAGCCGTTGGTCCCGGCTACTATCTAGTCGTTACATGAGCCAAGTCAGTGGCAGTTAAGTTTTTGCAGTGTTTGTCCAAATGTAGCCAAAAAAATTAATCTTAAGACCGACCTCATCAACCCGGGTGTTATTGAGGCGTCAAAGGCCTCTGACTTGGTCCTCTGTATCAAAATGACCTTAGGAAATGAAATCTCGGTATAATTTCAATAAATTTCATCGACCATTCTTGCGTCAGTTTGAGCAGATCATCATAACGTTACATTATAGTATTGTTTGCCCACACCCTAATGGCTAGCCCACACTTGTATTATTTTCCCAATCATTACTAACCCTTATACCGCCGTGCGTCATAGATGCGTTGGAGCTTCCAAACTAGCGATCACTACGCGCGTCAGTGTAAGCGTCAGTAATGGCTAAATGATCGCCCAAATGACGCAAGTGTGGACCCGGCTCAACCAGTTGTGTATGTCCAGGAATCGCACCAGAACAAGTACGGCGGCAGCGAGTGCAACATGTCGGTGACAGTGCTTTGGTGCCGCTACGACGCGGGGCGCGTGGCGGCGCTACTGGGAGCGGCGCGCGCGGGGCGGCTCGCCCGCGCCGACCAGCCCGTGCACATGTTCATGACCGGAGAATGACCTGTCAGTACTCATACATTACTAAAGATCCTGATCGATGAACGAGGTTATATAATCTACCGTGGTTTTGTGAGCCGTTGATTGAAAGGCGAGGTCCGAGCAATTGTTAGGCTCGCCCGAGTTTCAAATCGACGACACTCGAGTAAACCGTGATCAAAGACACACTATGACACTATGTGCATGCTGTGTTTGGCTGTAATTGGGTCTACATCTCGAAATTATTACTAGTAAATATTATTGTTCTACTTTTAAGATGTCAAAAGATGATAAATAAAGCTTGTGGCTTGCTCGTCGATCAGCGTGTTAACGTGCATTCACAAAAACCCGATTTGTAAATCATAAACAAATCTTTAAATACATATTTTTAATATTTATCCCCGATTCGTCATCATCATGAAGAGGTACTAGAGTAGGAGAGAATAAAAATCTAAATAAAATAGGTAATTCGTTTTCGTTTACATTTGAGTTTTACTAGTCATTTAGACGACCAATCGGATGTAACTCTTGATTCTGCTCTGTTCGAGAAGATCGGCATACCTTCATTGAAGGTGCTTCGCATAGGTAGGTAAGATGCAAAGATAAGCATTTATAGTCTAAGAGCTGGCTACGAAAAAAGAGATAAGGTGCAGTGAATAAGTTTATTTAACAGCCCTGTGGGCTAATGAATGCGTTAAATATAAAAGTTTGCCCAGCGATGTTCTTTTGAACTATGCACTTTATAGAAATAAAACCAGCCTAAACAAGCAGTTTGTAGCTAACAAAGAGCCCAATTTCAATTTGGCAATAAACCAAATGCAGTTGCGTGTTTATTATTCACTTGTCATTTGGCGACAAACTTCGACAAACCGTCGTTCCGAGACATGGGCAGTATTGGGCAATCCGAGTATCTGATATTATACGAACAAAGGGTGCCGACTGTATTTTATTAATTTGTCGACCTTCACACTGATGTGACAGGGTTCCCGTTCTTGATACTGGTTTAGGGGGTTAAAAAAAAGAGGTGATGATGAAAAGATGAAAACGGATACAGGACAAATTAAAATTACCACTTTATTAACGACTTATTGAACAATTGGACGTAGTTACACGAAAAGGATCCAATCCACACAAAGTCACTTTTGAGATATTGAAGTTTGAAGTTCAAAATGATATTCTTCATAGGTGTTTGTTTCAAGATAAATTTAAAGTGTTATGTTTTGTGAGAAACATTAAAACCTTTTTATTGTTAATAGTATATTTATGGGACGATTGGTATTTTCGGAGAAATATGTGTTTTGGTGGGTTGGATCCTTTTCATTTTATTACTTTTTCTTTGCGCATGCTTAATATAAATTTCTTTAAAACGCTCCATGTAGTGAATTCTTTGCAAACAAAATAATACAACAAAATAATACTGCGATCAAAAATACATTTAATTTTTAGTACTTTTTGGGAGAGATAGATATAATTAGTTACCATCTACACTCTAAGAAGTTCGTTGAAAATCTTATTGGCATATTACTTTGAAAATGAATTTATCGAAAAGGATCCAAGCATTTTGGATCGTTTTAATTATTAAATGTAGGTGTTAGAATATTCAGCAAGGAGAACCAAGCGCTGTGGATCGTTTTTATATTTTTAATTAAGTATAGGTGATGAACAAATTGTAATTACACAATAACAATCCAGGGTGCTTGATTCGTTTTAAAATAAATGGTTAATATTGTAGGCTGTGAACCAGGTCAATTGGATTGTTTATGGTGAAAGAACAAAAAAATCTGTCATACATGTTGGTTGGTTCAATGGCTGGTAAAAAAGATAAACCTCTTCTTTTTTGTCAAATTTTTATTACTGGACGATAGAAGCGATATTTGCGGTCAGTTTGGTGTACTTAAGTCATTTTTGACAATGTTGTGGATTGGATCCTTTTCGTGTAACTACGTCCAATTCTAAAATTTATCGGGCACTATTGAAGAACTGCAGCAGTGGAATAAAACTAGATAGCTCCTTCACAATATATCTATTATAAATTTGTTATACACAATATGAGCTTTGAAGTAGAAGTGAGCCAACACCGATCAGCTGAGGAGGTGACGTCATAAGACGTACAACGTCACTCCCATCCAACAGTCTGTGTGTGGCCAGTAAGCACAAACTCCATTCAACACACCCCTTAGTTTGTGTTGTCTGGTGGTACCCATTCTATTACTACCTTTATTTGTTAACGTTGCCCTATGAGGTTAACATTTCAACAATTTAAATTATATAAGTAATATGCCTCTACTAACTTACATTACAACCCTATAAAACACCACCCTATATAAACTCTAAATAATTCAAATAAATTATGTTAATTATTCTACCTTTATAAACTCTAGGCTATATAATTCAAATAAATTATATTAATTCTTACTATCCTAAAAACTCACACACGCAGATCAAGTCTCGTCGCTTGACACTATACTAAAGCTAAATAAATAATCAATTTAGAATTAATTTCCAAAAGAAATTCAGATACTATTCTACACTAGCACTACTTAATGTAAAGTTTATATCTCCAAATTCTTGTTGAAAAAGTCACATAGAACAAATCACACAACACAGGTTCCTTCTGTGATTAGCTCATCTCTGAGACGTTGGTATTTCGTTGGTGGTAGATCCTTCGTAAGTATATCTGCTATCTGTAGATCAGTAGGACAGAATTTCACTTTATATTATTCTCCTCTATCTTTTCCTTGAGATAGAAGTACCGCACGTCAATATGTTTAGATCTTTTATTGGTTATTCCCTTCTTGGCAAGCCAAATTGCTGACTGATTGTCCATGAAGAGATCAATAGACGGTGCTTCTCCTGTAATTTCCTTGATCAGTTCCTTTATATAAATCACCTCTCTGCAGGTTTCTGCAGCTGCAATGTACTCAGCTTCCGTACTTGACAAGGCTACTATCTTCTGTTTCCTAGAACCCCATGAAATAGGTGCGCCACCAAAGAAGATGACAAAGCCAGTGGTCGAACGTCTAGTGTCAGGGTCGCCTGCAAAGTCTGCGTCTGAATACGTAGTCAACTTAAATTCACCCTTACTAAAATGTATACCAAATGACCTAGTTTGTTTTAGATACCTAAGAATAGATTTTGCGTTTTGAAAATCAGCCGGATTTGGATTGCATTGTTGCCTCGAGCAGTAACCAGTTTGGAATGCGATATCAGGTCTTGATTTCGTTGATAGATACATGAGTGCACCAATAATTTCTCGAAACTTACCCACACACTCTTCTCCACACCCCTTTGGGTGGGTTTCGATCAATATTGCTGGAGTTTTACTACCTTTAATGTCGCTGACTTGATTTCAAATAATTTTTCCTATATAATTTTCCTGATTTATTTTGATTGAAGTATCTGTCACTTTAATATCAAATCCTACACAGTTTGAAATCTCTTTGCAGATTCTCATCTTGAACTCCTTTTGTATGTCTATCAGAATCTTGTCCAGGATTTCGTAACTTTCACCAATATATAACTTTCACCATCATCAACATATATTGCAAAAATGGCTAAATCCGACGTGAAGATGCATTTATCCAGCTCTAGTTGCTTGAACTTTAGTTTCTTGAGATAATCCGTAAATCTGATATTCTACATAAGAGGGGCTTGCTTGAGTCCATATAAACTTTTCTTCAACGTACATATTTTACCGTCATATCCCGTATATCCTTTGGGAACTTGCATGTAAATTGTTTCATTCAGACTTCCATATAAAAATGCTGTTTTTATGTCAAACTGACGTGCTGCTATTGAGAGTAGTATTCTGATGCTAGTACTGTTTACAACGGGGCTGTATGTTTCATCGTAATCTACTTTGTATTTTTGTTCAAAGCCTCTTGCAACAAGTCTCGCTTTGTATCTTCCGTCTCCTTTTCGTATTGCTTGTGATTATCTTTCTATTGTTGCCTTCCTTCTCATCTACCCACTCCCAAGTCCCATTTTCTTCTAAAGAATCTTTTTCTTCTTGTATTGCTTTTAACCAGTTGTCTCTTTCTTCGGACTTTGTAGCTTGTTCGAAGGTCAACATACATTCTTCATTTGTTATGTCTTCTAAGTCTGTTATATAGTCATTATGCAATGCTGGTGGTCTTCTAGTACGAGTAGATCTTCTTTTTCCTAACACTTCTGTTATTTATTGAACTCCTTGAGTATTCTCAGTGTAGATATCTTCAATTATTCAAAATTCTGTATTTATTTCATTCCTCTCGCTCTCTACGTTGCTTTGTTCAATTATTTCATCATAGTTATCATTATCATTTCCTTCAAATCTACCGTTGTCTCCGTAGTCTATTGAGTCTTCAAAGACTTCACCTTCAATTCCAAATTTCATCATTGATTACTATACAATCTTCATTTGTAGATTCATTTGTGTTCGTGGACACCTCTCCAATTTCTGTGTCCTTTTCTTTTCTATTTATTCTTGAAGACACCCCTTTAATTCTCGTATCTATTTCGGCGTTTGGTAACACTTCTTCAATTTGAACTTTATTTATATTTTCTTTCCAGGGATTGTCGAACATACTTATTAGATCCCTAACATTATTCCGACTGCGCTTTTGTTCATTTGTTTTGTTTATTATTCTTTCAGTTATTGAATTTTCTTTTGCTCTTTCATTTGTTTCAGTTTGACTTGGTCTTTTGGCGTTAAAGATATCAGCAAAAATATCTGGTTGTTCTTTAGTTCCATAGACTTTTTTGTATGCTCCAGGAGTTTCATCAAAAACCGCGTCTCTGGCATAATATCATCTTCTTTCATTAGGATCCCATATTTTGTAGCCTACGTTTAGAAAACCTACAAGTACGCCTTTCTTGCATCGTGGGGCTAGTTTCTTAAGAAGCCTCTTGTCTTTCCAAAATGCAATTGAACCGAAAGTTCTGATGTAAACTAGGTTTGGTTTCCTTTTATACCAAAGTTCTGCCGGAGTTTTGTCGTGTGCTTTTGTATAACTCCGATTTGTTATATAGTTTGCAGTATACAGAGCTTCTCCCCACATTTCTGCTGGAAGTTCTGAGTCGAAGAGTAGTGCTCTGGTTCTCTCCATTAGCGTTCTGTTCAGTCATTGATTACTATACAATCTTCATTTGTAGATTCATTTGTGTTCGTGGACACCTCTCCAATTTCTGTGTCCTTTTCTTTTCTATTTATTCTTGAAGACACCCCTTTAATTCTCGTATCTATTTCGGCGTTTGGTAACACTTCTTCAATTTGAACTTTATTTATATTTTCTTTCCAGGGATTGTCGAACATACTTATTAGATCCCTAACATTATTCCGACTGCGCTTTTGTTCATTTGTTTTGTTTATTATTCTTTCAGTTATTGAATTTTCTTTTGCTCTTTCATTTGTTTCAGTTTGACTTGGTCTTTTGGCGTTAAAGATATCAGCAAAAATATCTGGTTGTTCTTTAGTTCCATAGACTTTTTTGTATGCTCCAGGAGTTTCATCAAAAACCGCGTCTCTGGCATAATATCATCTTCTTTCATTAGGATCCCATATTTTGTAGCCTACGTTTAGAAAACCTACAAGTACGCCTTTCTTGCATCGTGGGGCTAGTTTCTTAAGAAGCCTCTTGTCTTTCCAAAATGCAATTGAACCGAAAGTTCTGATGTAAACTAGGTTTGGTTTCCTTTTATACCAAAGTTCTGCCGGAGTTTTGTCGTGTGCTTTTGTATAACTCCGATTTGTTATATAGTTTGCAGTATACAGAGCTTCTCCCCACATTTCTGCTGGAAGTTCTGAGTCGAAGAGTAGTGCTCTGGTTCTCTCCATTAGCGTTCTGTTCAGTCTCTCTGCTTTACCATTTAACTCTGGTGTATATGATACAGTGAAGTCCATTTTAATACCTTTGCTGTTACAGAATTCTGACAGTTTGTTGTTTGCATATTCTTTTCCGTTATCACACCTAACAGTTTTAACTTTAGATTCGAAATGGTTTTCTGCTAGATTTACGTATTCTAAAACTTTATCAGTTGTTTCACTTTTCGAATTCAGTAAATTAATATATGAGAAATGAGTAAAATCATCGAGAAAAGTTACAAAATATTTTTTGTCGTTGTATGTGGATACATTTATTGGTCCGCAAATACCAGTATGAATAATTTCTAAGGGTTTAGAAGCACGATGCCTAACAGTATTAAAAGGTTTTTGCGTTAGCCTAGATTCAGCGCAGACACTACAGGTCCCTAATGACATGTTCCCTTTTATATTTACTCCTGTGACTAATTTAGAGAGCCTATTAACATCTGAAATATGAGCAAGTCTTCTGTGCCAATTAATTTGTTAGATTTTCAGTTCTATAAGTAAGTTCAGGTAATCTTACGTTCAAAGTTGTTTCAAACATTCCTGTTTCTGTTTTCTGCCCTGTGAATATTGTTCTTCCTGATTTGTTTCTTACTGTTGCAATGTCGTCCTGGAAAATGACTGTCCCGCCTTCATTTGTGATGCGATTTACTGAAATCAAGTTTTTGGAAATCTGTGGTGTATAAAGGACTCTTTTAAAAATGGCTACTGATGTGACTATGTTACCTACCAGTTCGGTTTTAATAGTTTCCTCATTGGCACATGAAATTTCAGTTTCTAGAAGCCTGAAAATTCTAAGGAGACGGCTGTCATTGATCATGTGGCTTGACGCACCCGAGTCTATAATGGCATTCATTTTAATTTCTCTTACCTGGATCGGATTTCGGGCTAAGTGACTATTCTCTTTGTTAAAGTAGCAGTCTTCCTCTTTGTGGTTTTTCCGATTGCAAAATTTGCATTGTGGGTACTTGTTCCTGCAATATTTTTCAACGTGGGCTATCCGGTTGCATCTAGTACAGGTAATACGTCTTGGACACTGAACGGCCTTATGCTCTGGTCTTCTACACGTAAAACAAATAGGCTTACTGTAAGCCCTGTAAGCGTTTTCAATTTCGTCCTTTTCTGATTGCTGATTTACGCTATTGGTTTCTTTGATCAGCCTATTCGTCAAGTTTTCTAATGTTTTGTCCACTGTTGAAGTAGATTCCCACGCTGTGCGGAAAAATCTGAATTCGTCTGGTAATGAAGATAAAATTTTGGCAATAATTTGGGATTCTGGTATATTTTCCTTTAGATTTTTTAATTTGAAGACAATATTGTTTATTTCTGCTAGACTGTCTGGGATGTTTGTGCTAAATTTGAATCTATAGAATTGTTCTAGAAGATCATTTTTACCAGATTCGCTGTCATTTTGGAATATTTTATCGAGTTTTCCGAAAATTTCATCCACCTTCTCACAGTTGATTACATGGCTCAAGATATTTTCGCTTAGGCTGTTGAGAATGATAAACTTTGCTTTAGCCTGTTTTTTATCTTCCGATTCTGTACTATCCGGTGCTGTTTTATTAGTTGGAATGTTAAGTCCATTTCCTAATAGGAATAGTTTCACAAGTGTTTTCCAACGTGTATAATCATCTCCCAGTTTTAAAGTGTTTGGTTTTATATCCATTTTGTGATCACAGTTTTTCAATTTTATTTTATGTAATTTACTTGAGATTTTTAATTTTGATTCTTTTTTGACGTAATTTTTTCAAACAGAGCGCGTTACTATGGAAATCTTGTCAAATGTAGCTATAAATTTGAAATTCGCCATTATTATTACAGACTGATGTAAAACTTTAGTTTCCTCCGTGGTTGTTTTTATATATTTATTATTACTTACAAATTTCCACGTTTTGCGATCTCCATTTTATTTAGGCCCATTGACCTATTAAAAAACTGCAGCAGTGGAATAAAACTAGATAGCTCCTTCACAATACATCTATTATAAATTTGTTATACACAATATGAGCTCTGAAGTAGAAGTGAGCCAACACCGATCAGCTGAGGAGGTGACGTCATAAGACATACAACGTCACTCCCATCCAACAGTCTGTGTGTGGCCAGTAAGCACAAACTCCATTCAACAGGCACATATATTATTTTATTGCTTATGTTAAAGCAATCACCAGATATAATAAAATATAATGCCAAAAAAATTGCTATAAACCGCTAAAAATAGTAAGTAATCACCAGAATTTAATCCCCATTTTAGTATGAAATTATAACCAATAAATTTATAGCCTGCTAACTAACGTACATAAAGCAAGTATCTCTACAATAATCGCTGAACAACCCATTTGCTCTAGCGGGGCAACCATATTCCATGGTGGAGTAACAGATTTATTTATGAATAAATTCGCGTTGTATTTGGTGTTTTTAATCATTTCACGCAAATTACGATGACTGCAGCCGGAGGACTAAAAAAAAACCGAAATTAATTTATAATTAGGTTTATTAAAAGTTCCACAATGGATACATACTTATAAGAATTACAAGATAAATGAACTATAACTAAGAACTTGACTCGACCGATGCAAGTATCGAAGTGCCGAGCTGACGTTGGGTCCCCAGGTCGATGGCGAAGGTGGCACGAGGCGCTGTGTCTGCGGTTTACTTTTGGTTGCGAAATTTGGGGCAGCGACATGCGTTAGGTGCCGTGTGCAGTGTTGATTCGTAGTCAGCACTTTCCTATTAGGATGACTGCGTAACACCTCCCCCCGAAGATCAGCAGCTATTTTGTGACGTTTAGCAAAAATGCTGCTGCGTGGTTCTCCCGGGCTGCAGGCTGTGCGCTGTCGACACGTGGAATCGCGTAGATATGATCTCTTCCAGGTGTTGCAGGAACAGTTGTAGTTGGTTCGTTTCGTTGAGTTGGCTGATGGAGACAACTCATATACCTGCGGCTTACTATGATTATGCTGAGTGCAAGTGTACTTATTATTACAACATAGAAGGGGATGGTAGTATGTTAAAGTGAGTCCTCCGATACTTGGCTCAATTTGTTAGGTGATTGGCTTAAGATTTTGTCTTTCCTGTATGTCAACCAATTCTGTATGTTGTAAAAAGGTATGATAATGCGTTATAAATTTCATTTGCCCGAGTTTAAAGGGTAGAAGTCCTGGTCCATTGTCAAGACTCTCAAGTCTTATCTCCTGTGCCAGTGTCACGCCCGTCATCAGAGTCAGCAGTAACCTGTAACAATGAAGAATATCAGTAGGTACGCAAAATCGCTTAAAACTTCGTAAGAATGGACCCAAAGTGTCTCACAATAAAACTGTTTTTGTTTCATTCAAAAATTCCAAATAGTTTAAAAGTTATGGACATTCAAAGTTGAAATAAAATTCAGATTTCCGTGCGGCGCGCGCTGCGCGTGTGACGTCGTATTACGGGTGCTCACTCGCACCTCTGGCTTACCTACCGCGCGGGCGCGGGCGGTCCGTCCGCCACAAATATTATGGACAAATACAAGCACAAATGCACATGACTGGAAGAGAAAAAGGACTGTTTTGTGTTGCTCACGTAGACTTCGAGTCCTCAAAAAAAGTTGATGTATATGAGGTGCAGTTCGATAAAGAATTATGCAAAAATCTTTTTGAAAAATGTAAATTATTTTGGAACAACAATGTTTATGACAAATTGATAGAATAGTATTTTGTGAATAATAAAAGGCATCCTGATTTATGTGTTATTTTAGTACCCTTTATGGTATAAGAACATTTATTTTCATGCTGCAATAAAGTATTTATCTATTTAATAATAAAAAAAAACTGATATTACACAAGCCTTTGAAAAGCAGACCGAATAAATTTGACAGTTTTAAATCTTAGCGAGGGTAGATAAGGTTCGATTTAAGCCAATATGCTGTCAACTGTAGGAGGTCATAAAAGAGAAAAAGAAACATATTAAATATAAATTATACCTTCAATTTATAATCAATGTCATACATGTCTTCTTACCATATCTATATCTTTGCAAAATAACAGAACCCTGCGGAGTATACATTTAAAGAAGTTGATTAAAGAGACAACTTTGTAAATTAACAATTCCAAAAGATCAATTTGCTTTGCATCTACACACGCATGAGGTAACAGAAATCCAAATGTACGGAGACGACCGATAGCTCTCTACGTGAATCCGTATAGCAGCAATTTTTTTTGTTTCTAGGACTTCTTTCTTTGTAGGTTTTACTTGAGCACTTACGCTTGGAGGTCTGATTAAAGTGTGACCATGTTGTTGCAGTAAATGTGCTATATTCTTAAACCCTCTGTCGGCCAAAACAGCTGCACCTTTAGGTAATGATTTTAAAATTCCGCAATCTTCAAATATTAAAGAATCCGTCGCTCTCCCTCCATATCCTTCGGATATAAAGTTTATCAGGCCATCGGGTGTGATAGATATTACATATTACATAGTATTACAGCTTTTATAATCGGACCATGTAAGAGCCTGTTTCATAGCATTGACGGGTTTCTCGATCTGGATCTCGAAGTAGTCAATAATGCTTTGTACTTTAGAATATCTTCTTCTAAAAGGAATAGGTAAGTTGAGCAGTACATCTGTTGAAAGCGGAAAGTATATTAATGATTTCATCGAAGATGCTATATCCGGCACGGTACTCCTTATTACTGTTGCAACAGTACTTGTAGACAAACCAAAGTCCAACGCTAGGAGAGCGTTCGATTGATGCAGGCAAATTTTTTTCAAAGTGATCATTATATCTCGGAGTACTTTTCGTAGTTTCGCACAAAAGGTTGATGCAAAAATAGCACTGTTTTGGTAGTCCTAAAAGAAGTTGTGGTTCCCTTGATATGCACAACAGAGCTGCTTTCTGCATATGGCTTTTAAAAGTTGCTTGTTCCCATTCTGTATCCTCTGACTCTGAACAATTGGAATCCTTCTCTACCTCATATTGCGCACTCGTCAAAGAAGAAGAATCTGCTAAACTGAAAACTGAAGTAGAGTCTATTACAGGCACCTTAGTATTTTTACCCCTTTTGAAGAATTTATCTTGGTAATGGTTGCTTTATTTTCAACTTGTTTTTTAATTTTGACTTGTGTAGCTTTATGGTGTTTAGACTTATCCATGCACGGGTCATTTTCCAATCTCAATGGGTCTTCTGCTACATAATCATCATCACGACAGACCACAAATATTTCTTCAGGTGCATCTGGCGTCAAAGGCACAGGATCTTCATTAAATATTTTTTCAAAATATTTAATACGATTTCGCTTATCTACTGCTGACCTTTCCGATTTTTTTTCGTTATTTCTTTGACATTCGAATTTGTGCGGAACTACACCCTTTTTGAGTGTTTTTCTGCCTCCGACCAATTTAAATTTAATGTAATTTTCCATATCATTTTCAATCTGTAAAATAACAAATAATAAAAATGTTAGTACTACCTATCACAAAACTCTCTCGTCTAAAACACGACCAGTCAATGTGACAAATAACCTAAAACGCTACTGGTTTATTGTCATAAATTTGTGACTGGTTTGTAGTGCGACTGGCCTGTTACGCGACCGGTCTACTATGCGATTGGGCTATTACACGACTGGTACCTATGCGATTGGACTGTAATATCTCATACAGCATTCATCTTAACATTTAACACGCAAATACACATGCACAAAGCAGCTCATTAAATAAATATACACCGTATTATTTTTTGTATTTTAAACCGAAATAAGAATTTATCGAATTCATTAAGAAAAGTTTTCTTATCATTATCTTGATATTTTTATCATCCTCATCAACATCGTTTCAGCCGGAAGACGTTGAATGATGAATTAAATTTCGTAAAAGCGCTTTTGTAGTGAAATAAATACAATACTATTTTCCATTTCATTAAGATCAAATTTTTCTATTTTTGTATTGGAAATAGGAGCTCTTGACAATGTGTCTGAGACATACATTTCAGTACCTTTAGTGTAGGAAACAATTAAATCATAAGACTGTATAGCAATCATCATTCTTTGGAGTCTTGCTGGTACATCTGACAGTGGCTTTTTGAATAAAGTAACAAAGGGTTGGTGGTCTGTTTCTACATGAGTTGTCTTTCCAAAAATGTACTGGTGAAACTTTTTGCATCCAAATACTATAGCGTACAATTCTTTCTCTATTTGGGCATAATTTTCTTGAGATTTAGTTAATGATTTTGAAGTATAAGCAATTGGATTTTGTTTATGAAAAATTACAGCGCCGACTGCATTTTTTGATGAATCTACTGACATTCTAATGGGTTTGTTTACATCGTAATGAACTAAAACAGGAGATTGACAAATGAGTTGTTTTAAGTTATTGAACTGATTTTCATGATTAGATGTCCATTGCCAAATGTTTGTATTTGTTTTTTGAGGAGATCTCTGAGCAAACTAGTTTCATGAGCAAGATTGGGAATATATGAGCCAAGATAATTTATCATACCAAGAAATCTTTGTAAATCTTTAACATTCTGTGGTCTAGGCATATCTTTAATTGCTTCAATTTTCGCAGGATCTGGTGAAATACCACTCTTGTCAAACACATGACCAACATATGCTACTTCAGATTGACTAAACTGACATTTTGACCTATTGAACTTTAAGTTGACTTCTCTAGCACGTTTTAAGACATTTTCTAGACGTTCATCATGTTCACTTTGTGTAGAACCAAAGACTAATATGTCATCAACAAATATACACACACCAGGTAAGTCTGAGAACAGTTCTGTCATGACTCTGTGAAAAAGTTCTCCACTAGCACATATTCCATAAGGGACTCTTAAAAAACAATACCTTCCAAATTGTGTGTACATAATTCACTGCTTTCTGGATCCAATTTGAGCATCCAGTAGCCAGAGTTTGGATCTAATTTTGAGAAAACTGATGAGCCTTTCACCTGTGAACGAAGATCATCAAAGGTTGGATAGGGAAAATGAGGAAGCTTTATTTAAATTCCTAGGATCTAAACAAACACGTAATGAACCATTTGGCTTTTGGACAAGAACAATAGAATTAACCCATTCTGTTGGTTTTGTAACCTTTTTAATTACTCCTAGTTTTTCCATAGTGTCTAATTCTGATTTTAATTTTGACTGTAAAGCTTTGACTGTATGGAATTCTTCTAACTGGACATATCTTAGGTGGAACTGACTTGTCTACTTGTAAACTTACTGTATTTGGTAAACAACCAAGACCCTCAAAAGTATCAGAATATTTGTTAGTAATCATGTCAACTGACCTTTGCTCGTTTTTAGAGGTTAGTATTGAGTTATTTGTTAGTTGAAAAATTCTTCGTACAATTCCCCATTGTTCACATGTCTGCCATCCAAGAATAGTATTGCATTCACATCTTACTACTGTAAATTTTATTTTATTAAAACCACTACTTTTCTCGTTAAATGTATTTTATTCCACTCAAATACTCTCTTAGTAACATTAGTTTTCGCCGCCATAGCCAGAATGCCCAGCCTGTCATTCTTGTCCGTTTTTCGTGCACCATCTAAAGCCAGTCTTCAAGTGTTGCCATCTTGTTTCCCGATGTTTTTATAAATCGCTAACATTCGGCCATTCTGAGTTTTGTCTGACCTCAGACCTTTTCTTCCACAATATATTCTAGCAGCATGTCTTGAAAAAGAGCATCACGTAAAGAATAGGTAAGTAGAAAATCTGTGTTTACATTCAAATTTTATGTCTTTGTGTAAGTATATAATTTAGTTTTATTTTTATATATTTGTGTGTGTGTGTGTGTGTGTGCCTTTTTGTATGTGTGTGTGTGCGCGTGTTTTTGTGTATGTTTTTTTTTAAATGTGTCTTTACATTTCAGTACTTTTAATCTCCAGATTAACTAAATTTTAATTAGTATTCGTACTTTTCTTCTCATTAACAGCTCTTAAAATATAATGAATATCCGTATTGCTTGTAAGTTAAGTATTTATATCTGTCATTATAATCAACGCTCCCATTACGACTTCCCGCATCTTCAATAATTTACAGGTTACAGTTATCGTCTCGGCCATCCCTCATTTATAGAATGACCTCATTCAGTAGCTCACTAAAATAGTATACCCGCCGCTAAGTATACATTAGCCTAGGCAGTTGCGCTCATGCTCAACTCCAAGGTCTAGTTTCAATCATTCTATTCATTTATTGGCCTAGGCAGCTTGCTACGCTCACTGAGTCTAACTAACCCCAGGCAGCTGCTACGCTCACTAGGTCCATTCTCAGTAGATGAAGCAGCCCGCTCACTGCATAAACTACCAGCCTAGGCAGCTACTTAACTCACTAGGTCTGGCCTCAACGGGATTAATCAGCTTAGGCAGCACGCTCACTCCTAAGTCTAATGTCACCTGGTTCTTTAACAGGGTCAATCAACTTGATGATCAAAGCTTGCTGTCATGTCGTTCATAAAGCAGATTGGACGGCATGCTTTCCCACCAAAAACCTCGGGTAAACTCTTTCTAAGTTTGACGTCACCTGTAATCAGTGTCTTGAGCAATCTGTTCCTACTTGGTATTTACCTATTTAAAAAAAACTTCTTATCTGTCTACGTTCGATATTATTATGTGAATAAGTATGACAAGTGTTGGGATTTCCGAATGTAAATAATAATAAAGTGAGTTTCTATTTATGACTTTAATTTAATAAAGATATAAAATTGGAATTAACAATGTTTTATGCTATTGTTATATTACTTAAACACAACTACCGAATGAAGTTGAATAACATTACAAAAAAAAACGTAGTAACATAACATTGAAAATGGGTATTGTGCTAGAGACATTTGTATCGTTTAACCCTTAGGTATAATAACAAATTTAGCTCTACACAAAGATTCTCACTTAACACTAAATGAAATAATATAAAAGAAATAACATAACGTAAAATCTCAGTATAGTAAGCTAGGAACATTCATAATATTATCTTTGTGGTAAGATATAACCCGTATTTGCTTAGTCATTAATATACTGTTCGCATTCTCTGAATCTTTACCAATTTCATCAGAGACCTTCATTGTCATCTGACACAGCAATACTTTCCACTTCTTCTCTTTCCGGTGATGATATACGAATCCAGTACTTCATCTTATCCGCAGAATAAACATTACAGTACTTCCTTCCAGTATGACCTTCGATACTGCTGACTTCATACCTGTCCAGTCCTAGAACTTTAGTGACTCTATAAGGGCCACTGTAGCTTGGCAAAAGTTTATTGCTTTCTCCAGGATTATTCATCTGTTTCTGTACTAGCACCAAATCTCCTTGTTTGTATTCTTTTGCCGAAACCTTTTTTTGTCAAACCTTTCTTTCATTCCCTTTTGATTTTTGTCAATAGTTTGACTTACTTCCTCTCTGATTTTCTCTAGCGTCTCTTCCACATGAACAGTTTCATCTTCAATAAGGTCATGAAGATGAGCTTCCGATATATTTACCGTCCTTTTACCGAAGACAACCTCAGCTGGTGTTTTACCAATCCCCTTGTTTAGGGTGTTATTTAAGCTCCACTGGACGGTGCTGAGGTGTGTGTCCCACTCTTTGTCACTTTCTCCGTGCGTCATGGCTGCCAATGATGCAAGTACAGTTCGATTGTACCTTTCTATCTGCCCATTAGCTCTTGGCATCGCAACAGCATTTTTAATATGTTTTATTTCGAGTTCCTGAGCAAAGTCGGCAAACTCGCCAGATGTAAAACTGGTGCCTCTATCAGAAATTAGCAATTTAGGTGCGCCAAATATAGCGAAAACATCTCTGAGAACAGCAATTGATGTTTTACTTTTAGTATTACGAACTGCTTTGAGTATTATGAACTTCGTGTATCCATCAATGATTCCTAATATATACGTATTCCCCGTTTTGCTCTTGATGAAAGGTCCTAAATGATCAATGTGTATTGAATGAAATGGTATAGGAGTTTTAGGAATTGGATGCAAGTACCCTTCTTTTTTGCCAGCTGGCTGTTTAGCATACGCACAAGGGATACAGGCACGAACATATTTCTTAACAAAAGATGTCATATGTGGAAACCAGTATGTCTGTTTGATTTTATGAAGAGTTTTTTCCAGTGCCATGTGACCGCACTCATCGTGCGAAATATGACAAACCTTCCAACGGGCGTCTTGTGGTACAGCCCATTTCAAAGAGTCTCCAATTTTCCGATATACCTTCCCATCTTTTAACTGATAATTATTCTTTACTTCTTTAGCTTCCTCGCATTTGTTGTCAAGAATACACTTGATGTGAACTAAATTGGGATCCGTATATTGAATAGCATCTAACTCGGATACTTCGGTTATCTTTAAAATATCAGCCCGGTCTTCAGTGGATTCAGATGATGCCGCTGCTATTGAGTTTCAACTCAAAGCATCAACGTGGCTCATCTGAACTCCCGGTCGATATTCAATGACAAAATCAAATTCCTGAGCTTGAAGCCACCTTGGAACAAGATCTCGCTATTCTTGGAACAAGATCTCGTTTGGTCCATGTAAGCCTGACTGCATTGCAATCGGTTACCACCTTGAAAGTTAGTCCAAGCAAATAGTTTCTGAATCTGTTTAAAGACATTATTACTGCAAGCGTTTCTAGCTCAAAGGAATGGAAATGTTGTTCTTCCGCCGTGGTTTACCTGCTAAAATAAGCTACGGCGGAGAGGGGCGTTTTCTCGTCAGGACGCTGCATAAGTATTCCACCTATTCCCAATTGACTTGCGTCAGTGTGTAGCTCGGTCATATGTTGTGGATTATAGATTGCTAGAACTGGACGTGATACAAGTGTATCTTTTAACTTTAGGAACGCTTCTTCCTGTTCTTTACCCCAAATCCATGGCACATTGGATTTAGTAAGACTAGTCAAAGGTCTTGCAATAGTGGCAAAACCTAGTACGAAGCGGCGGAAGAAACTAGCTAGTCCAATGAATTGCCTAATCTCATGTACATTTTCAGGTCTCTTGAAAGAAGCAACAGCTTCAATTTTCTTTATGCCGGGTTGAACCCCATCTGCAGAGATTTCTAAGCCCAGGTACTCAATTTTAGTGCGGAAGAAATGACATTTTGTTAGATTTAGTGTCAAATTTGCTTCTTTAAGAGCTTCCAGTACTAAACTCAATTTATTCATGCCCTCTTCAATACCAGTTGAGGATATCACAATATCGTCCATGTATGCCAGAACTCCGGGTATTTTCTTAGCATTGAGCACCTTGTGAATCAGTCTTTGAAACACTGCCGGGGCGTTACAAAGCCCAAATGGCATTCTGTTATATTCATAATGGCCATCTTGTGTTATGAAGGCAGTGAGGTGTTTACAGTCTTCAGCTATTGACATTTGGTGGTATCCTGAAGCAAGATCTAATGTAGTAAAATATTTCTGGCCACCTAAACTGTCAACCTGATCTTCAATTAAAGGCATCGGATATTTGTCTTTGCTCGTCTTCTTATTCAATGCCCTGTAATCAACGCAAAGTCTTAGATCACCTGTCTTTTTAGGAACTATTATAATTAGACTCGCGTATTCGGAACAAGATTCACGTATTATACCATTTTCGCAAAGATCTTCTATCATTTCCTTAACTTTATGTCTTTCTGGAAATGACAGCCGGTAAGGCCGGTACATCACAGGAGTGTCGTCTTTTAGTTTTATACGCATTTCCGTTAAAGTGGTCTTTCCGAGTTCTGATGTCGAAAATGCAAAACAGTCTCTATTGTTGTTAAGCAACTCACAAAGACTGGTTTTTATGTTCTCATCTAGTCCTTGGTCAGTGTTTATCATATCCTGGTGAATAAGTTCTTTTTCTTCAGTTTGTTCTACGAGTCTGCATATATTCAACACTCCCTTTTCTTGTTCTCGTTGTATCTTCTGTGTTCTGTCTTGTGTCTCAAATATAAACTCTGGTAATTTTATTCCTCTTGTTAAAAGTTGTCCTTGGAGCAACTTAATGGTGGATGTCGTTAAACTAACAATAACAAGTTGCGCACAAGCATTTTCAAACGTATACACTCCGGGCAAAATAATGAATTCCGAATTTGGTTTTAAACATGCCTCGGACGAAATATACAAATTCGTTCGCATAGGGCAGTCTACAGCTTCAACTAGTACTATGGTTGTACTATTCATTTCTACCGTATTTCGAAGTTTAATTTTAATTGCGTGATCCATTGTCTTGAATAAAATCAATTCAGTGTCATCTTTATACACTCTCACATCGGGTAACTCTGTTAGGTTTTGCCCTATCAAAATACTTGTATCTTTGGGCAACAGTTCGTGCGGTACCACATATGCTTTTACATTTTCTACCAGTTCATCAATTTGCACACATATTTCTGCTGTCCCAAGAGGTAGTATAGACCCATTAGCAAATCCTTTCAACAGAGGTAACCTTTCATTACTCATTAATTTTACTGTTTCTAACGGAACCGTATTACTGAGTAGCGTACATTCGCTACCAAGGTCTACAAAACCTCTGACGGCATGACCATTGACTTTGACATCTTTGAAATATTTAGCACCTGCCGCGGAGTCCGATTCAATTTTTAGAACATTCCGCGTATTTGAACCTGTGTTTAATTTTCAGAAGTCATCCTTACATTGCGTATCATTGTGCCCTACACGCTTACACTTATTACATTTTTGCACTTTTTTTGTACAAGCGGTCCAAATGTGACCAAGCTCGCCATAGTTGAAACATTTAATGTCTGATCTCTTCATCCTGTCTCCAGAATCTGTAGGTCGTCTCTGATTGCCGAAATTAGGGCGATCTCAGAAAGTAGAACGTTCTCGCGAACGTTGGTCATAGTTTTTGAATTTTGGTGGTTCCTCACGTCTTGTTGAAATTTTCCTAAAATATGTCAATACATCCTGAGGTTCTTTAAAACTTGCACCTTGAGCGTTCATTCGAATATTGTGATCAAATATGCCATGTGTTAAACAATCTACGGCTTTCTGTCCGGTTATTTCACACCTATTAATGAGACCTATTTTATCATAATAGTATTCCTCCAGGGTTTCGTCCCTCCTGCTTCTTCGTGCAAGCATTTCCGTGAGTAAATCACCATAGTTATCTTCACAAGGAAAAGCCTTTAACAGCTTTTCCTGCCATTCATCCCAGGAAAATTTCACGCTGGTTAGTCCATCGTACCATCTTTTAGCCAAACCCGTCAACCGAGGTAACGCATAATAAATTGTTTGTTTTTCTGACAACCCATATATGTAAGCAGATTCATTAATCTTTTGTATCCAATCCTTCATTGATTGATTTTTAGATTGCGGGTTAAATTCTGGTATAATATTCTGCCCTCCGTGACCACTACTGTTGTTTTTGGTTTCTAACGCTGACATGACTAACTTTGTCAGAACCGAGGTAGACCGAGATCGCGAAACTAGTCTTTTTTTGTGTTTATTTTTCTTTTTTCTGCATTGACTCGTACTTGAATCACTAGATGACGATCTTCGTATTTTCCTAGTTCTTTTCTTTTCTGTTCTTTTTGTCTTACTTCGTGATTTTCTTGCTTTTTGATAAGAAGCTAGTGACGAAGACGAACTGCTGTCACTAGAGCTCCTTGACCTCTTCTTTGAACGACTAGTCCTTACGACGCTACGACCACGATCACGCCGTTTCATCTCTGACAGCGGAGGTGTACCCGATTTTGACATCTCTATGCTGATATCTCAGTCTCTTGCGGGACTTCACATACCACTTCTGAAATATTAAAACCACTACTTTTCTCGTTAAATGTATTTTATTCCACTCAAATACTCTCTTAGTAACATTAGTTTTCGCCGCCATAGCCAGAATGCCCAGCCTGTCATTCTTGTCCGTTTTTCGTGCACCATCTAAAGCCAGTCTTCAAGTGTTGCCATCTTGTTTCCCGATGTTTTTATAAATCGCTAACAATTTGTTTAGTTGTAGTCTTGTCAATCGTGCACTCCAGTAAAACATAACCTAAATTATCGACTAGTTTTCCTGAAAATGAGAATATTTTATTATTTGATTTGTAAACAACAATTTTTTGGTTAGTCACTTTTTCTAAATTTTGTAATGTAGACAAGGAAATAACATTCACACAAGCACCTGTATCTATTTGACAATTTAATGGGTTGCCATGATAGTATAAATTAATTTGCCAATTTTTAGAATTTGAATAATTATTTTGATTTTCTACAATTCCGATTACAAAATGTTCATTTTCTATAAAATTATTACAATTGTCATTTTGAATTAAATTACTATGTTCACTAGATTCAATTAAACTTACATTATTACTGTTCTTACTGTCTTGACCTTTAAAAAAGCAATATTTTGCAAAGTGATTGGGTTTCTTGCATATAGCGCACACTTTTCCTTGAGCAGGGCATTTGAAACGATGTTGCTGTCCACATCTTTGGCATATTTGGTTCCTGTTTGTGCTTCTAGACCTGAAATTAGTACCTGAAAAAGCTGAAAAATAATGTTTTGTGTTTTTGCTATGAAACGCTTGCCTTCCATGACTGCGATTTGATGAATTACTTCTGTATGGAGTCTTTGACCTGTTCCTTGACCTTTGTCTTAATTTTTCTCGACTCTGATGAATAGCCTTGACTTCACTATCATTTTGAAATGTTGATGTATTCCCATTTTGTATTTTCCTGGACCTTTCCTGGGACAATTCCATGCTTTTAGCTATAGTGACTACTTTATCAATTTTATCAATATCTTGTTGTAGGAGACGCTCTTTAATGTTTTGATTTTTTATTCCAATTATGAACATGTCTTTAAGAAGTGATTCTTTCAAATTTCCAAAGTCACAACCAGATGCCAAGTTATTCAAAATTGTAACATATTCGTCAAACGATTCTTCCTTCTGATGCCTTGTAAAGAAGTTATAGCGTTCTACTGTTACATTTTTTAATGGATTGAACTTCGAGTCAAATTTTTCTAAAATGGCTTCCAACGTTATTCTTATATAACTTCCCTGATGTTAAAAGAATTATAAATTTCCAGGCCATCGTCGCCGATTGAATTTAGAAAAATGGCTATTTGTTTCTTTTTTGATTGCAACTTTAAATGATTTGCCTCAGCAAAAATCTTATACTTCTGTTTCCAGACTTTCCAAATTTCGGAAACGTTAGCTGCGTCATGTCCGCCGCCATTAACCTTTAGTGGTTTTAGATTATTTGAAACGAAAATGGGTGGTACCTGTGACATTTTTGGAGCGAATCCTTATTACAGCAGTCGATTTTATCCCATGTATGACACCATGTCTTCTGCGTGGGTGTATTATGTTTTCAGGATGGAGCGGTGGTACGATGAAAGAAAACACGTACGTCTTGATTTACTTCAGAATCAGTCTATTGTAAAATAGTGTTGTACACGTTACATCGATTGGCTAGTGTTGTGCCATTACATATTCGATAGTCGATAGACTTACTATTATTACAGCTGTTATTCTTCATTTTGCACTTTTGGGTACACGTTTGAGCCTAGCCTTTGCGATCGGGTTACGTTTTTTAGACGTGTATATATGGATCGGTAAATCAGCTAACACAGTGTCCTGTGTATAACGCGGTGCTAACTTTTGTCGCTGTGCTTTTGGATTAGAGACAAATATCTGCTGCTGGGGTTGATATTCTTGCTCAGGTTCGCGGGTTTTATTACGGGCTTCAATTAAGGCGGTTCGGTTAGTCAAACTTGCTTCATTCATTATGTCATATTTTATCTTCATTTGTTCTCTATGAGTCTGAATGTATTGCTGCATAAGGTGCCCTGTCAGGTCAATGTCCATAGGGTCCCTAGGGTCAAAGTGTCCATTGATTACGTCATAGGGTTTGCACTTGGTAAAACTGTGGACTGTACTATTATAACCAATAATGGCGTAAGGCATAAGATTTACTACAGGCTGATCTTTATGTTTGAGACGCAGAATACGTAGATGCTCTAAAATGGTGGAATGGAAACGTTCGATATTTCCGTTTGCGTTAGGCGTATGTGCTAGGGTTTTATGATGGGTGATTTTATGAACTCTAATGAATTCGGCGAACATCTGGTTAGTGAATTCTGTGCCCTGGTCTGTGACTAATGTATAAGATAATCCATGGTGGGTACAAAACTGTAAAAGGGCTTGTAAAATGCTTAGGGCAGTTCCGTCTCGCAAGTGATAGGCTTGACCATATTTGGAAAATACATCAATAAATGTTACATACTTCTCATTTTGGGCTGTAAATAGGTCCATGTGGACTATCTCGAAAGTTTTTGTAGCAGGGGGTACTAAATTAAACTGTTGCCTTATGGGGTTTCGATCATATTTCGCTTGTCCACAGATAGTACACTCATTAATAAATTTTGTAATGTGTTCTCTCATTTTGGGCCAATAGTACTTGCGGGAGAGGTCTAAGTGACACTCATTGATACCTCTATGGTTTGTCTTTCCGTCATGATGGTGTCTAATTATGTCCTGTTGTCTTAAATACTCTTTTACGTCCGTTCAAACTCGGTTTTTGCTAGGACCCAGGTTCATAGCTGAATGTTTAAACTTTTTTTGTAAAATTGGGAAAATTTGGTACATAGCAAGAGAGGGTGTAATCAGAATACCTGTCTTAACTTTGGGGTTTACGTATTCTTTAACGGCATTAATAAGATCGTTTTCGAGGTCAGATTCTGACAATTGAACTGAAACACGTGTATGTGTGTCGAATGGTTTTACTACCGTCGGTCTTTTCTTTATGTCACCTACCACAGTTAAACGTAGCTGTCGATGGAACTTATTTAGTGGGTCGTCAGTTATAGGAATCTCTAGTATGGGGTTTTCTTGGTCGGTATGTAATGTGTCTGTGTCTGAGTTACCTAAATTCATTGGTATGTCTGTATTAACATTTCCTGCCATGGAACTAGTCTCCTCATTATGTAACTCTATTCGTGATAGGCGTCCGCGTTCGTATGTTTAGGTGATGCATTTTTTTCATCCCAGCCATAAGTAAAAGTCCGACCGAATTTCAGTCAAGTCGGTTTCTTTGGTATCTTGCTCCCTCGAAAACTTCTACTTATAGTCACATAATATATTTGTGAATAGCGTGATGTCTTCTAACATTTGTTTAGTAATAAACAAATTAAAACATTCCAATGGAGTCCGAGAATTGTTTGCATCTTCGCCTTTCACTCCGGGGGAATTATGACAATATTTTCTTGCCTAATTGGTATATTAGGCCTTGAAGGAGGATGTACACTGATAGGCACTGTTGGAGAGTGATAGGCACTTAAGCAGCACAAGGAAGGCTATTACAAGGCGTGGCCGTGCTGATGATGAGAAGCTACGGGTGACGGGTGGCTCAATGAAACAGCAGATTAGGTCGCTATTTTATACTTGCTTGTTCTTCAAGCGCTCACAAATAGCACGGTCATGTTAAACACATATTACATAGGAGATTAATCACCTTACAGCATTGAGCTATTATTACTACGTATAGAGAAGACACCGCCCCATCTCAAGCGTTCCGTTCAACTGTGGCCAGCTGGCCACAGTTCACTCAGTTGCTTACTAGCTCTTGAGCGCTTCAGTCTTGTTCGTTTTAAAGCGAAAAAACGTGAAAAATCATCAAATATGCCCTCGTGTGTGTTATGATGTTGCACTAATAATTCTAGTAATACGGCGAAGTGCAAAGGAACAACTTTCCATCGGTGAAAAACTAGATAATCATTTTTAAACTTAATTCGAGCAAAATATTTAGCGGACGCCATGTTGCGTCATTTGTCATAGATGAAACAATTAAGATGTGACATTTGGGTGTGTAACAAGTGTAGATCATAATAATATCTTTACAGTGGAAAATGATAATCTTACACATTATTAAATAATGTGTAAGATTTTAGTACTTAATAAAATTAGTAGTAAATCAAGAAAGATGAAAAACAATTGTTTTTTTTGATTGATCGTTTTCATTGATTGATTGTTTGTACAAGTAGATATTATTTATTTATTACGAGATATTTTGTAACATTGTATTAGTTCAAGGTTTCCTCGTCTGGGCCGTAAAGATAGGGAAAAATTGATAAAGTTCATCGAATATTGTTTGTTTCGCAGAGTAAATTCAGTACTTATAACTAAAATAAATATTATAATTAAATTTATTTGTCAGACATCTTTAAATGTTCCCACCCAATTGAATAGGCAGAATATAAACAAAGTGTCGCGTCTATGACGGTGACATCGCATCTATGACTTATTAGGCCGGCCCCCGCGCGCCCCGCACTGCCGCGCTTGTTGCACAGATTTTGTAGGCAGCGTCTTTTCTAGTACGTAGTACATTATACTTCAATGCCTTACAGTTGATTACAGGAATATTCGGGGAAGTATTTAAAACGACAGTGCAACTTACGACATTTTGTATGGTCGGGCGAATGACGATTATTTCTTAATTTAAAACGATAACGCCAGGCAAGGCGTCGTATCGCTCCATTAAGACCATTCTTTTAGATTTACATTTTTTTTAAATAAAATCCCATAGACAGAGATAGACTTTAAAGGAAGCCGCTGCTGTGGAGATTTATCAAAGAGTTGAGATAATGTAGGTTCTTTCTTCACGTATAAAATTCATGTATTTTATGCCTTATAGAACAACGTTCGAAATCATCAAGATCAATTTTTTAGGGTTCCGTAGTCCGACAAGGAACCCTTATAAGATCGTTCAGTCCGTCTGTCTGTCCGTCCCAGTCTGTCACAGCACAATATCTTCTACGTTTATGAACCGATTTACATGTAACTTGGTTCGACGATACTTTGAAAAAAATAGAAAAAAATAAAATTACCCCTTTTTAAGGGTACCTCCCCATACATGTAAAGTGGGGGTAAATTATTTTTTTTGAGCACACCCCCCTGTGTGGGGTATCGTTGAAATCGTCTTTAAAAATGAAGTTGGGTTTCCGTACAACATTTTTTTATCAGCTTTACCATATGTGAGATATAGCAGCCAAAGTCGTTAACACGGTGTCCCCCCCCCTGTAATTTCTAAAGTCTTGGACCTATAAACTTCAAATCACTCACGTAAATAAACTGGCGCAAACAAAACAATTTTAATTAAGAGTTTCCTTAATTTAAATTGTTTCGGGTATCTTGTGATGAATACTTTTGAAATTATAAATAAAATAAAAATATATACTTTTTTTCCAAAAGAACAGTAACTGTAAAGTTTTTTTACATTCTTTATGACTACGGAACCCTACTTTATGCGTGGTCCGACACGCACTTGGCCGTTTTTTTATTTCTAGTTCCACTTTTTCGAGGGGTTGAAACTTTTTTGACGTGCTAGCAGCAACCTCACCTTCTTTGGTTTTTTCAGATATATGTAGGTAGGGTACCTAAAATCAAACTATTTTTATAGGTATTGCAGTAACCCTATTTCACTAACCTGTTATTGCGGAACACGTGCCTGAACACATCTTAATGAAATTATTGGAGCCTCGTTACGTTTTTCACGCTCACAAAAGCTTTTCACTTTTAATACCAGCTGTCTTTCACCACTTTTAAGTGTTTTAGGCATGATTTTAGCACACAAACAATAATAAAACTTATAAAATCGGTTCGAGCGTCTTCACGTTTCGATAATGTTGACAGATAGGAGTGCCAACATTACGGCATGAGAACTATTTGCTTATTCTTCTTTGCGTTTCAATGACAAATTAAATTACTCCGGCCCAGAACTTAGCCACTTCGACTGCACTATTTGTGGCGTCCATTAAGTCCTGCTGCGAACAGGTAACAGGGCAGGCAGGACAGGAAACTAGATGAGTCATGGACTGTACCGCTGCTCCACACACACAGTTTAAATTTGGGTTTTCCGAGAGTCCCCACCTGAACATATTCTCCTTGCTCCGGCCGACCTGAGTCCGAAGTCGATTTAAAGACTTCCAGATCGGCCATGGTAGTCTATGTCCAGCCGGTAGACTCTCAGAAAGCGGGACAAAGGGATCAGGAAGCGGTGTACGAGCACGCCACATTTTGCATCTCGCTTGAGAGGGCTCAGTTGTGAGGGGGTCAGCAAGTTTTAGAAAGCTTTTCCGACTTTTTAGTCTTTTAGTCTTTGCGGCGGTAGCTCGTGCCCGTGTAGGGGGTGCCGCATGTCCTCATCCAACTTAGCCCTCTCTCGCGAGCTTGCAATGGTTCTGCGAACAACTGGCGGCGCTATGCCAGCCAGTGGATACAGCAACTTCACCGGGGTCGGCTTTAAACACCCAGTAATAATCCGGCAGGTTTCGTTTAAGGCTGTATCCACAAGCTTGGCATGAGTAGAGCGGCTCCATACGGGGCATTCGCCGGCAGAAAATGCTAGCGCCAGTCCTGAAGTTCGCATCACTTGCGGCGTAGCTCCCCACTCAGTACGCACCAGACGCTGTAGTAGGTTGTTGCGGCAGTGCACCTTTCGTTTTAAACCCTCACAATTCTTTTTGAAAGTGAGGGATCTGTCCAGCAGAACGCCGAGGTATTTGGGTTATGAGCGATGGGCACTCCACGCCAGAAAATCTTGAGCTTACGTCCCGCTTGTGCGTTACGTAGGTGGAAAACGCTCGACTCAGTCTTTGTTGGGTTAGGCTTGAGCAAGTTCTCGTCATAGTACTGGCTTAAACTGTTGAGAGCTGCGGTGAGATTATTCTCAACTTCTACAAAACTGGTCGATTGGGACGTAAGCGCAAGATCGTCCGCATACAGAAAGCGGGAGGTATTTGGGCTGGATGGTTGGTCGTTGGTATATATGTTGAACAATATTGGGGCCAGTACGCTGCCCTGGGGAAGACCATTTTTTTGTGCCCTCCAACGACTTACGTCTTTGAGAAGATGAACCTGGAAGCGACGATTGTGGAGGAGCTCTCGGAGAACATTGACAAAGTTTGTATCTGCGGTCATAGTCTCCACCTTCCACAGCAGTCGCCTCAGATTCACTGTGTCGTAGGCCGCCGAGAGATCGACAAACACAGCGCCCGTCACCATTTCCTTCTCAAAACCATCCTCGATGTGTTGCGTGAGCTTAAGTACCTGGTTGCAACAAGACTTTATGGGTCTGAAACCTGCCTGCTCTGGAACTATTTGCTGAAACGCACTCTACCTCTTAAATTAAATTAAAATACAAAGCACATTCGACAAGTTACATTTCATATGATTTTGTTGTTGTTGTTAAATCGTGAGCGTCAGAACCTCTGGACCAAGTGCGATATTTTAAGTTTGGAAACTATCAAATTACAGTACCTTTTTGGTACTATTTGATACCTAAATTCAATTATTAAGTACCTCGACAAATATTGAAAAATCGTGAAAAGAAAGTGGCCAGACATTCTGACGTCAGCTTGTCTGGACCACATTTGTTTCACATAGTTAGAGACAATATCACTTATTTATTTCTTTGTACATATTTACTACCTTTTTAATACCGGTCCCTGAAAAAAGTTACGGATGAAAAATAAAGACATTTTTTCTTTATATTTGTCACTTTTCATTAACGAAAAGTCACCTTTTCCAATTCTCAGCACAGTCATTGTTGGCTGCTTTAACCTCCTGACGACCAGATATCCTAAAGTTTAGATATTTTTACGAAACTCTCACAGGTTGTTATTTAAGGCATAAATCTTGCGGGAAAAATAGTGAAAAAAATCCTGCTCTGGAAAATCCGGGTTTTCTTAACGTTCTGTATAGAGTACAGCGGAATCCAATCAATATGTCCTTCCTGTAGGACATAACGGTTACATTTTAATTAAAACAGCTATTATCACGTTATGTTGAGTCAAATAATAAAAAAAAAAACATTTTATAAATTAATGTATATTTTTTTATTAATCTTTATCAAAACTGAACACTTCTACAAAACATTATGAAAAAAATAGAATACTTCTTCTTCTAAATAATATGTTTAATATTCTTCTTTAGTTTTTTAAAGTAAACTTAATTTTAGAGATCAATTTTAACGACTTAAATTGACTTATCATAATAATCAGCAAGAGGTCTAGAAAAAAAAAGGTTAACATTCATTAAACAAGCATAACTTCAATACTATCATCTAAAAAAAATACAAAAAAAATCGTTCTTCGATTTTCAATAGTCTCGTGGAAATTTGCAAAGCAGTTTCTGTTAGGCACGAAACACAAGAATACTTCACACCTTTTGCAGAAGACTGTTGGTCTTCTTGTCGCAAAATTTATGGATTGTTTTCGTCCATAATCAGGCATATGGAATGCGTTCTAATATCACGGTCAAGTTCTGGAGGTGCGAAAGTCAGATCACAGTCAGAATCATCGCCCAAATAGTCGAATTCAGAGTCAATTAGAATATCTTATAATTCTTCATCTCTCATGGCTGAAATCAAAGTAAAAAATAAATGTAAAAATCCCAAAAGCTATGCAATGTCCTGCACAAAGGACATGGGTAGTTAGAAACGCAAAACTTTAAGTAGCGACCCTCGTACTTTCCAGAGGACGTAAAAAAGTTTGAGGTTGTAATGTACTGATTTTTGCAAAATTTTTCTAAATATCGGTGCTAATAAAATAATATTAATATTATTTAACTAAAATTATATAAAATAAATGTGACAAAGATTAACATGGATGAACTTAGTCTGCGCGAGCGTGCTCCGACTTGCCTTGTAATTGACGCCATTTTTATTGAAATGACAGATGTCAATAAAAGTTACTCGTTAGGATATAACAGATGACGTTGTAACACAATAAAAAAGTCGCCTTTTTAAAATTCTTTGGCGGAATTTTTTTAATCTTACGTAGGTACTACGTATAGTACGGTGGTCGTCAAGAGGATAATGTTAGTAGTTCAAGTGTTGAGTATTATTGATCATTATTGATCATGTAATCCTGAGTCAATTATAAAATCATTCGAGCGTGCAGCCAGAGCAGATTCTTCAGCTACAACCATTGACTACTCAAGTCTTTCTTTCTTCTCGTTTTCTTTTGAAACACTTTGCCTTGGTTTGACCGCTATGTTTGCAGTAATGACATATTAACTTCTTTCTATTTCGTCTGTAAGTAGTATCTTCATTTGACTCTGCACTGAAACTATTTCTTCTATATTCTTCATAAAGAAACTTGGAGCGATCTGCATCAAATAGAAGTAAGGGTGTCGGTGATGCACGCTGTTTGCAGACTTGACACCAGTGCATCATACTCATCCGGCAGCCCACTAAGAAGCAGCTTAGTAATCTCGTTGTCTTCGATGACCTTTCTAATGTTAGCTAGTTGATGAACAAGGCCCATAAGAGATTCTATATATTTTGTCATTGAATTATGATCTGTGTAGTCAATCCTATGAAGTTGACGAAGAAGAAGAACACGTCGACGCAAATCTTTGTCTTCGAATACATTTTGTAGGTCGTATATTTCTCCTTGTTGCCTTAGTTCGTAAGTCGAAATCCAATATGCAATAACTTGGTCCCATGGTTCATTATTTAATTTGAGCCAGGAAACTTCTTCTTTGTTTTTCTGCAAAAAAGTATATTTTACTTAGTAAAAGAAATAAAATATTACTATCAATCTTAAATATCTACAACAAATATATCTATATTCTATATGCTACAAATTTGCTACGAGTAAAACTGTCACAAGTCAAGTCAAGTCAAGTCAAAATTTTTTATTCGAATTAAGATTTATACAAATCATTTTTCGACGTCAAAGCTATCATGGATGGCACGTTCACTACCAGTGTACGCCCTCTGTGGAGAAGAACGGCCAGAAGAAACTCCACAGGAATTGTATCTTTTGTACTTTTCTTTTAAATATATAAAGAATCATACATGAGTCATAATTACAATCTACTCCGTTGATTTGGAACAACAGTTGACCAGACGTTTTTATCATCTAAGTAATCTTTTATCGTATAATAGGCCTTAGATAGAACATAAAATAGTTTTAATTTTAGCTTTAAATTGGCTATCGGACAGATTTACAATATCATCTGGTATTTTATTATAGAAGCGAATACAGTTCCCCATGAATGAATTATTAACTGTACACAGTCTAATCTTTGGGTGCGCTATTTTATTTTTATTTCTAGTATTTATATTTCATTTAATTTATTTATTCGATAACAACATACAATTGTGTTCGAAATCAGTAGTAGAAAATAAACTAATTAATACATAACAATCTCTAAATATCAGATACATCTCATCATCTTTATATTTTAACAATTTGTGTCAGAACCATTAAAATAAAAATAAAAATATAAAAAAGATTAAATATAAAATGTAAAATGTCAAGTCTTGCCTAAAAATATTATATAAAAGTATATCAAGAATCTGTATGTATATTTTCACAATAAATTTAACCTCTAATGTCAGAAAAGTGAAATGATAAAATAAATTACAATAAGCCATGCCCCTAACTGAAATAACAATATAATAAATTGATTTAATATAAAATGTCAAACTCATGCTTTTAAAACTAAAAAACACAACAAATTAATTAAATGTAAAATGTAAAAAAAAAAAAAACTCATGCCCTTAGTCTACATAGAAAATCGTACACATTACACATCAGTCTAAATATTCATTTAAGCTATAGTAGCATTTATCTAGTAAAAATTGTCTTAATTCTTTCTTAAATACATGAAATCTATTTTCGACCTTCAACTTTGCAGGCAATTTATTATAAAATTTCGTTACTTGATTCATTACACCATGTTTTACAACATTTAATCTGGGTTGTAACTCCCCGACCCTAATGTAAATTAAAACTATGTAGAACAACGTGTGTCTGTTGTAAGACATAGAGAAAGTTATAATAAAAGATTCGAGACGAATTAAGAGAATTTTTGTTTTTTTAATACGTTCTTGTAATGAATTTTTATAATTTTAATACGTTCGTGTAATGAATGTTTTTAATTTTATTACGTTCTTGTAATGAATGTTTTTAATTTTAATACGTTCTTGTATTGGACATTTTTGATATTTCAAAAATTAATAACTCAGAAACTAAAAGAGATAATGCAAAACTAAATGCATACTTGGGGTGCATAGACTGAGATACGTTCGCATTGTGAGTTTCAGAAATATCGAACAAGTTTAGGAAAAGGGCCTGTTGACCTAGCGCGTACCGTCGATGCGTATCGCCAATATACATGGTGGGAGGCAGTCGGCCGTCTAGGAATAGATGGCTGGCGGAACGTTAAGTTCAAGAAAATTGACATTATTGTAAAAGTGCAAAAATAGACTAATATAAGTCTATACTTGGAAAACCAAGTGAAATAATTGCCGAACCTAAAGTCGCAGGCGCTGCACAGCCTCTCACTGCCTTTCGACGGGATTTCGGTCCCTGAAGACTGGCGTGCTGCCTGTTTGATATGGGAACGGTTAATTATGCCTCTATGGATGACATATCCCATCCGAGTTGGTCAAAAATGAAAATCAAGGGAATCATAGGCTTGACGCACCTAGATGACCTAATGAAAGCGGACACGGCCGCTGGATCAAACTGATCATATAATGCACTATATTTGACCATCTCATAGAGAGCCCTTATCTGACGCATGAAGACGAGGTATAACTATCGCTGCTATGATATTGTTGGCATTGCATGTCTAGCTCTGAACCGCTGATGTATGGGTCGCATCCTAGGCGTGATAAGTACACTAAGTTTACCCCCGATAGTGGAGTTAACAATATCTTAGTGGCTACCTTCAAGACGCAAGTCTGTGGAGAGATTTCCGTATCTGACCTATGAAGATGTGGAGTAACCATCGGGCTGCTATGAATGCCGCTACCACTGTATGTCTAGCTCTGAACCGCTGATTGACCGAAGACGCATACAGCGACTTGAATACATAGCCGCGGATGGGGACTTGTCCACATCCGTGCGCGATGGACCTCAGACTGATTAGTGTCGATGATGGTCTTTCAAGTCTTAACCCCGATAATGGAGATAGCGGAGGACATAGTGGCTTCCTTCAAGACATAAGTCTGTGAAGAGGCATACTGGAACGAGTTTATTAATTGAGAACGAGAAACTGGACGTGGACTGCTCTGGCTAATATCATCATGTATGATTTATTACAGAATCAACTGTGCGATGTAATATCGACACATATGGTTGCAAGGAGAGGAGGCTCATAGTCCAGCAGTGGACTGGACGAGCGATGATGAAGGCTGTAATGCTATATTCAGAGCGATAGCTGAAATGAGTCTTTAGATTCATATGCGGTCTCAGGCACGGAGACGCGCGGCGGAGATATATATATATGGAGATATGAAGTTGGAGCAGATCTGCCCTGGCAGTACCGTTCAGATAGACGTAGATCCAGTATGCAGGAGCAATCCAGATATGAGACCCACAGTCAGTAGCAGCTGTGAGGTCATCCCTTCGAGCTTGCTCGTTGGAAGATGGTTTACCATCATAGGCGCTGGTTCACGTGTGGACTATCCTATAAACACACCCTTGAACGCAATACGTTGGACACTTCGGTGGAAGACGGGATTAGCCTCCCAAAAGGTTACCACAGCGGCTCAGCCGTATCGGGAACGCTACGGCTAGTATCGATTGGACGTAGTCCACTAGCTTCGGCTTACCACGAGAAGCTTATGCTTTCAACGAAGAGACTTTGGTCTCCTTCCATTGCTTAAGGCGCACCGGTCGGACCAGAGTCCGCTGTAGACAATCCTTCGGGGTTGTCTATTATTTTAACCTTTTTCCTACACCTCTGTGGTGAGGGGAGGACAGGAGCATTCTGAAGGACAGAGTGGGAAGTGACTCACAGAGAGCGCGTTGGTGGAGCGTTTATTCTCACTCGTCTCGTAAATGCTTTAACAGTTAGTTTGCTGTAAAGGTGTGAGCGTATCGGGTCTTTGCTGCTAGACTGCTGTCTTGCTCGGGATCTGGGGTCTTAGCAATCAACTAGCTGAAAGAACTAAAACTAGTTCCTTCGTCAGGGCTGGATCTTGCTAGATCTTGCTGGATCCCTTGTGTGATGGTAGTATGGAAGACACAGAGAGATTATGTAACTGTATTTTTCAATACGGTTGACATAGCTTAAGGAAAAGGGTATCCCGGTGCGTAGAGCTAGGATGGTCGTCTCCAGGAAGTATCATTAGAGAAACTTGGTTATTGATCATTCTGTTGAGGAAATGCCCCTCAACGAAAGTTCCTCTAAGAACTAGAAGTTCTATTCAGAACTACAGACGACACACCCGTCGCCGGCTCTAAGGACTCGCTGAGGCAGTCCTGGAGCCATCCTTTTATACCTTTTAAATTACATATATCATGTAATAATCCTTGTGATCCATTTCAGGAATCTGGGCTCGCAATAAACTTAGAAGTTCTTTTCAGAATACGAAGTTAGTATTGTTTAATAAAGTCGCTGGGATTTCCTGGTGACTTTATTCTTTCAGTCCACGAGCATGGGTAATCAGGAGTAGGCTGCTTGCCGGCTGGCAACTGATACTCCTGTGTTCGGGCGAGAGATAGGGACAAATCAGTATATAGGAATAACATAGAAGTTGAGTAGGCGACTCTATGTGTAATTCCGCAGTTAGAAAACATAATATAAAGACGATCACATTGTAAATTTCTAAAAGAGTTTGGGTTACTCTCACAACGTAGAAAGGATCTGTTATTAGATGATCAACGGCCAATTTTGATTATTATTTTAGAGATGAGATGTTCAGTTACAGGGTGTAATGAGTGAATGGAAATCTTTCCTTCGAGTACGTTCCCTGTCATTTTTTTCAGTTTCAGTTTCAAACTGATGACGTGTTTTTATAAAATCTGTAAGTAATACTAATATGTAGAGGCTAGGAACGGTTAGTATTCCTAATGTACAGAAATGTTCCCTGCATGACTCCCATGGTGGTATTCTTACTATAGCACGTATAGCTCTTTTCTGTATGAGAAATATTATGTATATCAGAATTCTTAGGAAATAGCATTGTGTTCTTCCGGACATACAAGATGTTTTCAAATATGTACTGTGAGGATACCGTGAGGATATCAATTTCTTTAAACAGTTCCCTTAGGGAATCGCGACCACGCAATTCATATATGGAACGTATCGCCATCTTCTGTGACACAAAGATGTTATTTATGTTAGCAGCTTGACCCCACAATAAAATTCCGTAGGACATAATGCTGTGAAAATAGCTGAAATATACAAGTCTGGCAGTAGCAACGTCAGTCAGTTGACGAATCTTTCTGACTGCGTATGCCGCCGAGCTGAGCCTTGCGGATAACGCATTTAAATGAGGGTCCCATTGTAACCTTGCGTCGATAGTGATCCTCAAGAAAACTGTTTCATTTACATATTGCAAATTTTCGTTATTCAAGACAATAGCTAAGTAGTTGTTCCTTACATAAGGCAATGAAAATTTTATACATTTTGTTTTCTTGGGATTCAACATTAAATTATTGGTCGTAAACCAATCATGGATCTGGGAAAGAGCGTCATTTACTTCGTCAATATCTTGATTATGTCTGCTAGCTTTGAAAATTAGAGAAGTATCATCAGCAAATAACACTATCCTAGATCGGTTTTGTACCATAAAATGTGGCTGTGGCACGCCAATTTTGACTTTAGATCCCAGTGACTTCGTGCTGTTTATTTGAACTCTTTGAATTCTATTTTCTAGATAGGAACTGATCAAATTTAGGGCTCCGTCTCTAACTCCATAATGTTCCAGCTTTATTAGCAGCGTCTCGTGATCGACGCAGTCGAAAGCTTTAGATAGGTCACAGAACACCCCAATAGCATCCTGCGACTCCTCCCAAGCCCCGTACACGTGATGTAGGAGAGCAACTGCAGCGTCGGTGGTCGAACGCCCCTTAGTAAATCCGAACTGTTGATTATGGAGTAGATGGTTCAGATTAAAATGAGACAGCATTTGATTAAGTATTATCCTTTCAAAAATTTTACTGAGTACCGGAAGTATAGACACTGGCCTAAAGTTACCGGGATCCTTTTTATCTCCTAACTTAAATAAAGGTATTATTTTACTATGTTTCATTAAATCTGGAAATACAGGGTGTATTTCCAGATTTAATAGATAAGATGTATTTCCAGATTTAATAGATAAGATCAACACAAGAATTGTATAAAAATGCTAGGTAAGGTGCCAGAGTTTCGATTATAGAACTACACAACTTAACCGACATACCAAATAAGTCTTCAGTATCTTTTAGCTTTAATTCCTTAAAAGTTTTAATCACTACCTGCGGGTTTATATGCCTAAACTCAAACGCAGTTGGGCACCTTTGAACATTAGCATTCAGCAGGTCGCGAGCAGAAGAAGGTGAGGAATTAAGCGGCTCTGTAGTTTTTAATGGAATGTTTGTGAAAAATGTTTCAAATTCTTGAGCAATATGTTCATCTGCAGTAATGATACCACTAACAGTATTTAATGAATGTCTGTTGTCGTATAGTTTAGCTTTTCCCGTTTCGCAGTTTATCACCTTCCAAATCGTCTTTACAACATTATCAGCCGAAACTATTTTGTGTTTAATATAGTTGGCCTTTGCTAATGCACAAACCTTTTTAAAAGTTTTTGAAAATGTTCTAACATATTTAATGAAGATTTCACTATGGTTATACGCCTTTTCAGCATATAATTCGAATAACCTATCTCTACTAATGCGAATGCCCCTAGTAGCCCAGTCACTAAATCTGAATCTAGGCTTAATGTTAATTGTCTTAACTTTAAATATATCCTCAAACTCACAATGTAATAAAGAAAAGAACTCTTTATAAAAACAATTTGGATTATTCAAATCATAATTTGGAACAGGCAGTTTATCGCATAATGCTTTATTGTATTTTTCAATTTTACTCGCGGTTACAGATCTTTTCTTTATTGAAATACTCTCTTTTTTTGGACTAATAGGAAAAGTCACTGCTTGTCCATTGTGATCTGATTGAAGAGAGTTTATTATTTGTTTGCTGGGATAATTACAATCACAGTAAAAATTATCGAGACAAGTAGCCGAAGTCGCTGTGATTCTT
Organism: Carpatolechia fugitivella; assembly: GCA_951230895.1. Lineage (NCBI taxonomy): Eukaryota > Metazoa > Arthropoda > Insecta > Lepidoptera > Gelechiidae > Carpatolechia > Carpatolechia fugitivella. Next base: position 6,655,404 of record OX579662.1, on the reverse strand, counting down.
GTTGGCTCTAGGAAAATGTTAACCAAATTAAATGATTTAAATAAAGCAAGTAGCCTGCTTTTATAGGTTGAATTTACTAACAAATCTACATTAAAATCTCCGCAGACTATGTGAGATTTATTATTAGACTTTACTATTAATTTTAATACATCTTCCATAATTAACTCAAAATTTTGAAAGTTCTGGTCATAAGGGGGTCTGTAAACGCAAACTATAATATGTTTTTCCAACTCAACAGAGGACAGTTCAATACAACCTGCCTTCGAAAGTCCAACAATATCTTTGCGCTCTTTAGATTTTATGTTTTTCCGTAATAAAATAAATGAGCCTCCACCGTCGGACTTTCGATTGAAGGTACTGGCAATATAATAATTATCATAGTTAATAATCATTTGATAGTCTTTCAGCCAGTGCTCTGTTAAACATAAAACGTCAGTTTTCCTAGTTTCCAGGAACAACTGAATCTCAAGTTCCTTCCATGAAAAGCTTTGAATATTCTGATGAATAATCTCAAATTGCTTTCCCTTTGTCCGTGAAACTAGTTTAAATTTTGAGATTTACTGTTCCTAGATACATGAATACCGCGGTGACTATAATCATTTGTTATACATTGTATAACAGGGTCAAAAATATTTTTAGCTAACAAATTAGCTAATTGTTTTCTATAAAAATGAGTTAGATACAATGTACCTTTTGTCAAATAAAAAGAATTAAATATATTAATATCAAAAATAAAAAGTTTGTCACTATGACAAGTCAAATTGTATAAATATTTGTTAAAATTAAATAAACTATTGTTATACGACTTTTCCTGCGACTTTATATATGGCAATGTGCCTATTATACATTTTTGGACCTGAAGGGTCGAGCAGGATTGAATAAAATTATTTAAACCCTGTTTATCCAAACCGCTACTATTACTTAGTAATAAAATAACTGTTGTATTTTTTGTATAGCTCATTCCTAACATTTTATGAGTTATTTCTTTGAAGGAGGCGCCCGGCATACAAATATTTAATACTTTTTGCTTAACATTATTACTAAGCAAGTAGCCTATTCCTTTTCCTATTTCGTCACTAAATATAACAGTCTGAGCGGAAGAGTCTTTGTTGGACGACGAACAGGGTGCCGACGTCGTGGGTACGGTCCATTGAACGCGGTCATCCGGCGTGGGCGTGCTAGTAAGTAAAGGGGAGCCGCCACCGCCGCCACCGCCGCCGCCGCCGCCGCGTCTCGCCGACCGGCCGTGAGGGCCGGGTCAAGGCGCGCGGACCGTCTCCGGCGTCTACGTGTGCATGCCCGGCGGTACTCGCACAGGCCCGGACGCGTGTCGACCCGACGCTGGGCGTGCCGGCGGCGGCGGCGCGCGCACACCCGGGAGCAAGCAGGCTTCACGCGGCATGCGGTGACCCAACAACGGTGCGCTCGGTGGTTCAGGCGCGCGCGGCCAAGCGGGCGTACCCTGGACCTGGGAGGCGAGTGGCCCCTGGGAGGTGAGCGGCCCTCGGGAGGCCAGCGGTTCCTGGGAGGCGAGCGGCCCCTGGGAGGCGAGTGGTCCCCTTGAATTTCATAAGATTTTGTATTGCACAGGTAGCTGGTTTGTCAATCAACTGTCTTTGAGAGTCCTCATATTGTTTCTTTAAACATGTATAATTTGATTTTAATAAGTCTATTTCCTGAAGTAATGCGGCCCTTTTGATTCTCTTGTGATGCTGTTTTCGGTATGTTTTAACTGTCTCTTCAAAGTTCTTATGCCACTGAGTGCCTTAATCAGTTTTAGTCTCATCTGGATAAACCTCGAAGTTTTCTTGCTAGACTTCTCTTCACTTTGGTCAACCTCGGGTTCCATGCTGATTTCCTCAGTAAGAGATAAATCATTGTCTAGTCCAGCAGAGGTCAGGTTGAAGTTGGCAAATGACAGTTCATTATGTAATGAGCAAGTAAGCATGTTCTCCTGTATTATTTTGTCATTTTGTAGGCAATTAAGACTATTGTGAGCCTCTCGAAGCTGTTGTTCTAATAAATAAACTCGGTCTAGTGTTGCTTGATGTTTACCATTCTCTTCCTTGAGTTTGTCTAAGGCTGCTTGTTTTTGTTCATTTTCTGCAACCAATTCATCATACAAGCAGCGAATGTTAGTGAGGCTTGTTCTCAGGGAATCATTGCCCGACTTGAGATTTCTCACTTCACATTGCAAGTTATTTCTTTCTTCTACTAGCCGATCAATATGTTCTTCATTGCCCTTCTGTTCCTGCAGTAGCTTCTGCAGTCTCTGCTCCGCAAGCATGAGCATGAGCACAAGGAACTGTTGTTCACTTTTTCATCTGCAATAATCTCGTCCAAATGGGCGTATTAGCACTAATATGGACACGTAACAGTCCAGGTGTGAATATGAATTATACCCAAATAAATATAAAGAAATGTTTGCGTAATCGAGTTTTAATAAAGACAATCAAATATACTGACAACACAAGAGAAAATTATAAATAGATGCGGTTGCTAAGAATCATAGAGTATAATGTTATATATCTACTCTTTACATCCACCACCGTTTTTATATTCACAAACGTATCCTACTTAAATCTAATTAAAACTTATCTTCAGGCCTAAAAGATCGAGTCTTCGAGAGTTCTGAATAGCGGTTTGGTAAACATGTCTGCTAGTTGGAGTTCAGATGTGACTTGTTGAACTTCAATCTGATTACTAGAGACACATTCTCTAATGTAGAAATGTTTTCTCTTGATGTGTTTGGTTCTTCGATGTTGCTCATAAGGCGGATCGTACGACAGTTTTATAGCAGACTCATTGTCTAAGAACAAAATTGGCTTTTTATCCAGATCAGTCATTTCATTTATAAGCCTTCTAAGCCAGACCATCTCTTGGGTCGCCTCTGTTGCTGCAATAATTTCCGCTTCTGTTGAAGACAGTGCCACTGTTGACTGATTTTGGCTTCTCCAGCTAACGGCTCCAGAGTATAAACATACCAAACCAGAAGTAGACTTACAGGTATCTGCATCACCAGCAAAGTCAGCGTCACTGTATCCTAACAGAGTTTTGTTGCTGTCCTTTTTAAAAATCAGTCCTTTATCAACGGTCCCTTTGAGGTATCGAAGAATTCTTTTGACTCTTATGACATCTTGTACAGACGGATTTTCTAAGTGTCTGGATGCAACACTTACAGCAAAGCTAATATCCGGTCTTGTCCCCACCATCAAATAGGCTAAAGCACCAACAACTTGGCGATAGGGGAAATTCGTTTCAGTTTTTGAATGTTCATTTTGCAATTTCTCCTTTATAATTGGGGTTTGTGCCGGTTTACAATCCGTCATACCAAATTTGTCTAGTAATTTTCTCGTGTATGCTTTCTGATTAAGTCTTATAGAGCCATCTAATGCATTTCTTATTTCTAGTCCGAGAAAATAATTTGCGGGTTTAGTTGTTATTTTAAATCATGATTGTAGCTCCTTGAGAAACCTTGTTCCTTCTTTTTCTGAAGTTGAGGCCACCAATCTATCATCAACATATAGGCCAAATAACACTTTGGAGTGACCTTGTGTTCGTATGTACAGACACGGGTCCGACTTGCTGTTTAAAGTTGGTACTAGTCAACATAGTTGTTTTGTGGTTGCACACTTCTTAACTTGTTTTATCTCTTGTGACGAAATTAGAAGTAGTAATTCAGACCTTGCGATTGAATCATTTTCTATATCTTCTTCTTCTTTGTCGTCGGGTTCTTTTTTGGTGTATTTCCAGAGCATGTTTTTTGTTAGATATGCCTGGGCTTTTATTGACCAAAAATCGTAATTTTCTTTTGTAAGTAACTCGATTTTGAATGACATATTTTTTCCTTACATTTCAATCGTTTTTTATTTTATGTTTATTTAAGGTATTTATTTATTTTTATTTATTACTGAATCACTTATTTATTCTGCTACCACCAGGTATTTACCCCAGGCCAGGTTTATACCCGGGAACGTACCGGGTAAATACCCATAAGTACCCAAAAGGGTTCATAAATAGTTTTTTTTACTAACTGCCATCTAAACTAAATTATCATACTCGTATTTACCAAAATACTGGGTGTCCAAAAAGGTGTTGGCAGTTTATATACGAAAATCATAAATGAAAAATATATCATTTCATAATTTTATTACTATTTGCAAAAAGTACATACAATGGAAAAATTACGACGAAAAAATTATGTTGTCCAAATGACGATTTTGACACTCTTCAAGTCGTGGCCGTAAATTGCCTAAGACACGTTCACATAAAACGTTAGTGATTTTTGTTATTTCACTTGCAATATTGTTTTTCAATTGGCTAAGAGTTGACGGCTTATTTATGTAAACCTTACTCTTTAGGTAACCCCATAAAAAATAATCATGTGGACTTAAGTCCGGGCTCCTAGGGGGCCATTTAAGGTTCCCGTTTATTGAGATAACTCTTTCTGGGAATAACTCATTCAATGCTTCAATAGACCTTCTACTCGTGTGACATTTGGCACGGTCCTGCTGAAAAAATGTTGCCGAATTGTAACCTCTAAATTCCTGTAAAGATGGTGCAAAAAAACTTTCAATCATGTTACAATATCTGTCCGCGTTAACTGCAAGTGCATGTCCCCTACCGTCCTCAAAGAAATAGGGGCCGATTATGCCCTTGGCGGACATTGCTGCCCACACTACCACCTTAGGGCTGTGAAGTGGACGCATATGCTTATAACGAGGATTTTTATCACACCAATAGCGACAGTTTTGTTTATTGACATGGCCACTTAAACGGAAATTTGCTTCATCGCTAAACAAGACATTGTTGAAGTTGGTAAAGCGCGCAAACATCTCCTGAACAAAATTTAGTCGCTGTTCATAATCTGTGGGTTTTAATTCTTGCACTAATTGAATCTTGTAAGCACGTAAATGCAAATCCTTCTTTAAAATCAGGTGCAATGTTGATTTTGCAAGGTTTACGGATTGACGTCGCTTTCGCAGTGATAGTGAGGGATCTTGCCTTACCGACTCGTGAACTTCTTGAATAACTGCAGGTAGCCTTATTTCTCTCGGACGTCCGCAATCAAAGTTTTTTAAAGTTGACCCTGTAGCCTCAAATGTCTTAATCCATTTTCTAATGATATTCGCACTGGGAGATAAAGAAATGTCCCATATATTGAATTACTCGCGATATAAGCGGCGAGCTGTTATTATCGAATTATTGTTTTGATAATAAACTCGTACACAAAATGCACGCTGAGCTCCGATATACGAATCCATTGCAACTAAATTTCCAATAAATTCCACGTATGACATTATATATTTTTTTGTTATCTACCCTCATTAAGACGATTTATTGATATTTAAAAGTGAAAATATCCTTTTTGGACACCTTGTACTTAACTAAATAGATAAAATAAAATCATGCCCTTGTTTGAATAAAGTGATAAGAAGTTACTGCATTGAAGATTGTGTGGTGCCCAGCAGGGGCGAGAATTCAACTTAGATGCTCTATATTCTTCAAGAATACAAATCAAGTTGAGGAAATAAAAATTTTGCGGACACGAGACGATATGACGAACAAAGAGAAAGAAAGGGCATCGACAATATAAAACAGCAGGCTCTTGATAAAAGTACATTTTAATATTGTTCACACACTGATCATTAATGACAGAGAAAAACATAGATTCCCAACATCCACCAACTTTTTGTAGGACATTCAGGTATTCTTGTGGATTAGATCAATTTTCTCTGAAGCTGCAAGTATATAATCGTCGAAACGGGCCGGTGTTGATCGTTCGCTTCGATGTCTTAAATTACATCTCGCGTTCTGTTCGGAGAAAATGCTTGGAAATGGTTGGAGATGATCGCTTTCATTATGCGTTGAGTCGCCATAGATTCCGCTTGCAGTGATCTCAGCTTGCGGTAATCACAGAAGATGCCTTCCTTACGCTTTCGCACAAATAGGGCTGAGTCTGTTGACACTGTAGGGACACATGTACCTAGAAATTAGCTTACGCTGCAATTTGCAAAAGCACGCGGCGCGGTCGCGCCAGTCGTTCCCCGCGCTCGCCAGATTGTAGACACGCTCCAATAGCGTATTTTTAATTAACTTGGATGTATCTGTGTTACATGTAGTTTTCCGATCAATATACCCGGTCTTTCGTGAACTGTCTTTGCTTGTTTCATTGAACATTCAAAATACCTTCTGATAATATTAACTGTACGTCATATCTATACATACCTGATGTTTGTACGCCAGTGTGACAATCCACCTTATTTATCATATCCCTAATAAGGGTAGGGGATGATTAAGCGAAACAAGGGGTGTCCAAATTACATAAATTTAATAAAAATAATATTCGTACCGATAAGTCTGACTTAACCTAGCCCGCACTTCCCTGTAGTGGTGGCGGCCGTTGTCCTTTGGTTCCCTCCCGTAGACGTGGGCTTTTTTATAGTAGTGGGAGATACGCGTATAACACGCCCAGCGTAGCGTAGTGTAGCTCGTAACGTATCACGGTTCTTATTCGTATCGTATTGTAGAACGTTTTTTTATTCGTAGCGTAGTATGCAGCACCACTCGTACATTGTTCATCTTCGCTACGGGACTAAACGTCTCATAATAGAGTAACCCTTTCTTCTGCAAGTAACCTTTTATTACCAAACGAGCTTTATACTTATCAACCGTGCCATCAGGATTGGTTTTAATTTTAAAAATCCACTTGCAGGGTATCGCCTTTCTTCCCTTAGGTAGATCCATCATTTCCCACGTTTGATTCTCTTTAAGGGAGTTGATTTCACTGTCCATAGCTTTGCGCCATTTGTCAGCTTCAACACTTTCAATCGCTTGTTTGTATGTGGTCGGTTCTAACATGGGTTCATCAAATTTGGATAGTGTACGACAGAAGTTGCAGACAAAATCACGGTATCGACTTGGAGGTCTAAGACTATCACGATCTTGAAGTGTCATTCTACCATCATCATCTTCCGCATCATCATAAACATCAACGTTTTCACTTTGGAATCCTTGTGCTATGTCATCGTTTTCATCATTCACTTCATTATTTCCGATCTCTAACCCTTGTTCTGTTGCTTCAGTGCTTTCATCATTGACTATGTCTTCGTCACTGTCTATTTCCTCTTCATCATTAACTACCGGTTCATTATCATTGAGAATTTATCGTTTTTCCTTTTTCTGTCTTATTCTCAGGCTCTACTTTGTTAGACCTTAGCTCAGTCTCATCCAAAACCTTTGCTTCTCTAAGCAAGGGATATTCTTCGAAAATGACGTCACGTGATCGAATCAATTTGTGATGTTCTTCATCCCAAATGCGATATCCCTCATCGCCGTCATATCCGACTAAGATTCCTTTCCGAGCCTTTTCATTTCTCTTTTGGAAGTTGAGGGTAACAGGAAGTGCCAATTATACGTAAGTGCCTAATTCTAGGCTTCTTGCCATGTCACGATTCGTAGGGCGATTTCGCATCAGGTCCTGGTCCTGTTCTATTCGAGTAAGCTATTTTCAGCATTTTCAAGAGTTAAATTAACCAATGAAGTTGCAGTTATTTCAGGTGAACTGTTATGAAAATTGACATGACCTGTGTCAACATGAATGGGAATTGTAGCCAGTACCAGTGGCTCAAGTTTTCTATTCGGCGAATCGTTTTCAGCAATTCCCGCAGAATGGCTGAGGGAGCAAACTTTTTTGGCGGAAAGTGTCATCTGAAGCAACTTTACTCAAAGTAGGTGAGGAAGATGATAATTTCGGTATTTTTGAAGTATGTTTCAGTGGATTATTTACTACCTCAGGGGAATATTCACGTTTCTGAGACATTCTCTTTCATGATTTACTTCTTGAACTACGCCTGGGTTCGACAAAGACATTAATCGATAGGTTTTCCGTACAGGAGCTGTTTGAATTGCCTAACAATGGATCACCCAAAGTAGGAGAAATCAATCCCCTAGCGGGATGTGCAGAAGGATAGTCAGTGCTTAGAGACTAATTGCGCAGCATAATTTTCAATAGATACGTTGTTTGAAAATGACGGCTCCTGCTGAAGATCTTGCTGAATTAAAGTGTTAAGTGAAGGTTGTTTCCACGCGTCTTTTAGGTAAGTGACCTCGAAACAATCGTTTCCTTCGCTTATTTCTGACTCTTTGTCTTGGTAAACGTGTTGCGTACAGTCTTCATCAGCGCCGGATCTATCCATTTTTTGCCGCCCCTTCCGACCTCTACAATTTGATACCGTAGTTTAATTTTTTTTTGTCAGTGAAATTGTAATTTTTTGTGATTACACCATCTTTTTCCTGTAATTAGTATGATTGTGAACTAGGTGATTTAGGCGATTAATGTATCAGTTCCTAAATTATAAGGCAGATTAATGTTAGCATATTGTCCATGATGTTCATGATGTCCATGATGTTAGTATGCGTTAATACTACTTACACAGTAATATACATTTAGTAAACGTAATTAAATATCTTTATTTAAAAAAAAAACAGGTACATTAAATTATCTGGTGACATACCAAGTTTTACAATACACGTTTGCGCGATTTTCTTCTCGCGAAATCATCAATTACATCTTCATATGAAATCTTGTTCATTACTTCTGACTCTATGCACAATAGGGCTAATGCGTTTAGCTTTTCTTGGCTGAAGGAAGACCTAAGATAATTTTTTATCCGTTTAGGCAAGAAAAGCTTCTCTCACCCGAACAATTTGTCGCTGGTGTACAAAGAGCCATGCGAACAGCTATATTATATCCAAGTTAGGATAAACGTTATGCAAATCTTGTTTCCGCAGGAATGATGAAAGACTTTTTAATGATCTAGAATTGGGTTTTACCAAAATACTATCAGAAGAAAGGTGGCATTGGAAATGTTTGCGTTCTAGAACTAAGTCAACCTCTAAATCATTAGGATATTATGTTTTTTCTAAGAAAAGCGCTTTTTCCGTAAGGGATGGTGAGTCACCATCCCTTACGGTCACCATTGGTGACCAAAGTTTAGTCATTTTAGTCAGAAATGCAAACATTTCATTGAAAATTTTGTAAATCTCTTGCCGTTTTTCTAATTCGCCTACGAGTCTATCAACGAGGACAAGAAATGTGTTAACCCTGAAAGTATCACTCGCAGTCATTCTCATTTCTTCATCGGGTGTTTCATCATATTTTTCGTTTCTTTTCGGTTGTCTTTTTTCCATGTCTTTTGTATACTGCTTAGACACGCTTAATTCAATCGCCTTTACTTCGTAATACTTAAAATTTTCTCGTTCATCAACGAAAAACTTGCAAAGAGATTTCTAAGTTCGACAACAGTGATTAAATCTACGGTAGAAGCCTGAATTTGAACATTCACTTCGTTTATTCTTTCCAAAAAAACATTCCACACTACAACCATTACCGCAGTTTCAAGTTTTTTTAGATTTTGAAAGTATTCCCGTCGCTTCGCATCGCGTTACAGGCTTTTCGGTACAATCATCTTTGATTCATTCCAAAGTATTAAGGACTTCCTGCCAAGAATCTCTCAAACTTCTACACGCGTCCTCTCTGGCTGACCAAAGTGTCAGATTTACTCTCTTTAGCGTTTTCCCTTTTCCGATTTCAGTCTTTAATTTTTGCCAGCGTTGTGTCGGACTTGAAAAAACAAACGTAAATTGTCTGAAGCAAGATGAAGAAGCGACAAGCTTCCGGGCAAGATTCAGCAGCCGTAGTTGCTACTAAATTTAAAGAGTGGGCAGAGCAAGGAACAAAAAAAGCATAAGGTGCTTGGCTTTGAATTTTAGCTTGTAAGCCATTGTACACACCAGACATGTTCGCAGCATTATCATACGATTGTCCACGACAGCCTTCAATATTTATGTCCAATATTTTGAGTTCCGTAATAATGGCAGAAAACATTTCTTCAGCTTTATGTCCCACTGAGGGCAAAAACTTAAGAAATCTTTCACATGGTTCACCTGTTTCTAAAACGTATCTAATGACGAGGGTAAGTTGGTCTACATGTGCTACATCAGGTGTTGAATCGACGATTAATGAAAAATATTTCGCCCTTTTTATATCGTCTCCAATCTGTTTTAAGACTTTATGACCCATCAAGAGAATAAACTCATCACAAACAGTGTTTGATAAGTAACTGGTATTTCCAGGTCCTTGATTCCCAAATCGTTCAATATGACGGGCTAAAAAAGGATTGAATTCAGATAACAGTTACAAAATCATACAATAATTTCCGTTATGCGGATCACCGAACTTTTCATTTTGTCCTCTGAAAGCGAGGCCTCATGAACACAGTCGTTTCACTACGGCAACAACCCTCTTTAGAACGTTTCTCCAATAAGAAATCTCTTCATCAATCTGGGCATGCAGTAAATTGTCGAGTCGGCAATCAATCTCACTTCTAATTTTCAAACTAAGGATACTAGATTTATGACGCATAGAATTTTCATGGTTAGCTACTCGGTAATCTGCATTTTTCCAGTCATTAAATCCTTCGATTTCAAACTGAGTCTTATTCTCCAATGGACCGAATGCTAAACAGGGCCCGCAAAATAAAGATTTTTTACTTTCAGAATAAACCAGCCAATTTCGATCATTCACTTCACTATTTTTCATTTTTCTTTGGAAGATACTTACTGGCAAGAAACGACGCTGATTAGCATATATTTTTTCACTTTTAGAGAAGTCACAAGACTTGTTTTGATCAAAGCCGGACCTTGCGATAATTTCCCTTAATGTATCATTGATTTCCCATAAAGCTGGATCTTTGTTCAGATTTACTGTTGTTTCTACTTGGTCATTATTTAACGTCTGATTCTGAGACGCATCTTCAATAATAATTGTTACACTTTTTGATGATTCTTCTACCGCATCTTCGTCAAAAACACTATTAAAACTGTCAATTTTTATCGTTTTACGGATAATCTGCTCTTGTTCTTCTTTTTTAATTTTGGCCTTCTTTTTATACTCAGCTCCACTAAGTCACTTTCTCCCATCACTCATTCTAACGAATACTAGCAATAGAATTTTAATCCAAGACCAAGAAGACTCTTCATCCATGCTAAAAATACAAAAGTTAATGTAAATATTTAACAACAAAAGTTACAAGATATCACGCTTATTATTATTACTAAATATTACGTGGTACTTGAATCAATTTATAAATATTAGAAACGCTGTTTACAAGGAAACCAGAATGGTTAATATATTAGTTTGAATTATTACCCAATATTATTTAAAAAAAAATTACAGTATCCCTAATAAGTAGTAGGAAGACCTTGCAAATTCATGTTGATTCATGTTAAACATCATGCATGACGTATGAAATGCTCGCTAATATACTTCCAAGTTTTACCGCACAATCGTTATAAAAAAGAAACCTCGTCTACATACATACAAGAATAATGAAAGCATCGTGGTATCCAAGAAAAGCTTGTAATTGCATTCCCGAGTTTTTACTAATTAATAATATACAAAATAAAACCTCGCCTACGCACTTACGTGGTTATTAAATGATGTAACCATAAAAAGCTCGCAAACGTATTTCCGTGTTTATCGTAATATTTATGAAAAAACGAAAACCTTTCTTACGCCTTTACGAGGATTACTATTACTACTTTCTTTGAAAATTCGCAAGTACGAGGTTATGTTGACAAGTAAAAACAAATCACATCATTTCACGAAAACAATACAATATTCTGATGATAGATGGCGCTATAGTTTCATAGAGTTGTGGTTGTTAGTTTTAATCTGTGCGTTGCGAGTTTTTCTGCCAAAGTAAAAAAAAGGTATTTGAAAAAAAAAATACCTTTACGAGGTTTTCTCAGCAGGGTGACGATATGTTACTTTTATATCGTGCCAAATCTAATACATTTTCATTATTAAAATGTTAGTCCATCACTTCATTAATATCCAATTTCAGCAATATTTTACTTTATTGAAATACTTAAAAGTATATTCATTCATTCAAATACCTTAAAGTATTTCAATACTAATAGGTATATTGGAAATTAGTGAACTGATGGACTACTAATTTAAAACAGGATAAAATTAAATGAAACAATCTTGATTTAGTTGTGAAACTTAGTTGCGATCGCGTCCGGAGGGTACTTACTTGTTTTAATATTCATTTTTCGTTTCAATGCTTTGAAGATTCTTCCAGAAGTTTTCTGTTTGTTACTATACAATATCTTTTTATACATATTATGGCAAAAACAGAATCTATGATGATACTTTTGTTTTCTTTTTTATGTGTGGAACATTTTGTCCAACCAATTAAAAGAAACATTTCACTCACACACACATCAACTGGGTTATTTGCAAATTTAGATTTACGGTGTTGTCAAGAAAACTGTGAATTATAGATGCACAAAATTCTACTGACTGTTGCGCGCGACTGACTAACCAATCACCGCGTATAATCCCGAAGGTATTGGAGATGGCGGGGTGTACCTTTAACCTTGACGAAATAAAGGGTTTAACACACGGGAGCTATAATGTACATTAATGTACATTACATCCCGGGATGTATAGCTTTTTATAGTGAAAAAATCCTAGGTTGTGTGTAAAGTTAACCAACCCGCACTGGGCCAGCGTAGTCGACTAAGGTCTGTTCGAGTAGGCTCGAGCCCCTCGGTGGGGACGTAATGAGCTGACGACTAGGTTGGCAACAAAGAAATAAATGTTAATGTAAAATGTTTTTATTGTTCAATATTTTCATACACATATTCTTCAAAAATATCGTCAAGAATGGCGGATTTATGTCGTTATATCGACCCCATCCTAAATACCACGTTATGGTCATCACATGGGCACAACAGCCGACTGTGCGTCTACCAACTAAGCAGCTGCAATAGTTAGTACCCTGAAATGGCTCTCAGGGTATTTGTCGTTTCTTCGTTCCGATTTATCAATATAAATTGTGTTGTATGTTCTGCTGCTCACGTGACTTGAATTTATTCGACCTCGAATGAAGAAATTGTTTACACCCAGAGCAAGCGGTACATCATCATCAATTCAATTCAATTCAATTCAATTCAATTCAATTTATTTACTAAAATATACAAAATACATTGTCTACAGGAAGACCCAAAGCGACAATGCTAAAAAACACTAAATACTACCTATAAATTATAAAAAATACTGAACACCTTATTATATAAAAACCATTCATTAATTAATTAGCAAATTCAACTCAGTCTATTAAAAAAATAAATAAATAAATAAATCTAATTAGTCATTCGCATAAAAATGTATATATATTCTATTACAAATCATCCGTGATAAATAAATAAATTGTTTGATTTCCTACAGCAAATATAAGGTGTAATCTATTTAAATATTAATAATCCAATTCAATTAACAATGTCAACTATTTTAATACCTATGTACGAGTCAAGTATCCTAACATGGCCCTAGTGAACTCCGTCAGTGTGCAATGAAATATATCAATACCATCCTTATCAATTTCGTTAAGCAGATACACGGCTACAGACAATGGGGCGTATTTTAGTAAATTAGTCCTGCTTTTAGGCACTCTGAGCACTTCGTGTCGCGGTCCACGTCTTAATCTTAGATTAGGAACGCAAATCCCCATTACTTGTAAAATTTGCGGGTTATCTAATTGTCCACGGAAAACCTTAAAAACATACGAGGCGAGAGCTAATTTCCTTCTAACTTCTACTCTAAAATACCCTATCATTCCTAGCAAAAAATTTGTGGGATATATTACTGGGTACGATGGATAGATGCCAAACTGTTTTTTATACATAGATCTCATAAACTTATTTTGTATTTTCTCTATCATTAATATATATTTTGTTTCGTAAGGGTTCCATACCATTGATCCGCTCTCTAATTGACTCCTAACTAACGCGTTATATAATGTTTTTATTGCCAGAATACTACCTATAAAGTTCCCTAGTCTGTCGTAAAACAAAGCCTAAATTTCTGTACGCTTTTTTGCAGATGTTTGTGATGTGATCTCTAAATGTCAAATCTTCTTTAAATTGGATGCCTAAATCACGTATGGTTGCAACCCTTCCCAATTCCACTCCGTCAATCTGATACTTATGCTTAAGTGGTTGTTGTGCCCGAGTATATGAGATAACATTGCATTTCGATACATTGAAAGCTAATTTATTTATATCACACCAATGGGCGACTCTATCAATGTCACTCTGCAGACGTTGGCAATCCATTATGTCGTTTACTGTTACATATAGCTTTAGGTCATCCGCAAACAACAAACAATGTGATTCCTGCACAAAATCTGGCAAATCATTAATCATCAAGAGAAACTCCAGGGGTCCCAAATTACTTCCCTGACTCACCCCTGAATTTGTTAGGTATTCTTCCGAAATGTATCCTCTATACTCTACATATTGTTTACGCTCCGCGAGATAACTACTAAAGAAATTAAGCAATGACGTAGTAAATCCAAATTTTGCAAATTTTTCCATGAGTATATCGTTGTTAACGGTATCGAACGCTTTTCTGAGGTCGAAATAGGCTACGTCTACCTGGCCCCCTGTACGGGCATCTAGAGCAGATGTGGTATACTGCATAAAGGTCATCAAATTTGTATGCGTGCCTCTACCTGGTCGGAACCCATGTTGACAGTCAGAGATGCGAGGGCTTACTTGAGAGAAGATCTTTTTATACAGAGCCGATTCAAAAGCTTTGGCAAACGTAGAAGGTACAGCAACTGGTCTAAAGTTCGATAAATCTGAGCTTGAATTACTTTTTTGTACCGGTATAACTCGAGTTATCTTCCATTGATCCGGATACCTACCCGTACTTAAACATAAATTAAACAAGTACGTTAATGGTTCAGCTAAGACTGACGCACAGTCTTTTACAATATATGGTGGTATTTCATCTGGACCAGCAGACTTTTTAGGTTTCAAACGTTTAAGAGTTACCAGAACTTCGTCCATAGTGAGACAGGGTATATGAACATAATCGGCGGATCATTTATTTGTACTAGATACGTTCCATTCTGACGTGTGTGTTCACCATAATATGACCTGGCTTGTTTTAGTTGGTATGTACCTACAGATAATCTCTTCAAATCATCTATACCAAGCTTTTGAAATTGATCTAAGTGTGGGTGGTTGCGTTGCGGGCAATGTCCTAAAATACGGCTTGCTTTCTATTAAAATGTTCAGTTTCCACCATGGTTGCTAAATGATTTAGTACAGTTAATCTTTGCCTGGCTGTGTCTAAATATTCAAGATACTCTGGCTTTTCTTCAATCACAGAATGAAACTTATTAGTCAGAGCACAGCCAATTCTGAAGTCTTCCATTAAATGTCTCACAGTCACAGCCCGATTAAAAAAATCTTACCGGAACAATTTGTAGTCACGTTTCAGGCGGCCATTAACCACCTAGACCCCATCTACACATTGTAACACAACGTGACTTATTTGCTTGTTCTGTAGTCAGCTGGTGATGGCCTTCCAATAAGGATTCAGGCATAATTGCATATAATTCTGGCACCACATCTCTAAACACCCTGTCCAGAATAAAAACATCTCCTTCACGAAAGTATGTGCGCATAGCTCCATCTGATCTGCGGAACTCGTTGCTCATTATGATGGCATCATTTGTTGTAGCTTTCTATGATCCTAAGCAATCTAAAATGTGGCCATCACAGCACACAATCATAAAGGGTTTTACTAGGTTTGAGTATTTATGCAAGCTATATGTTTGCTTTTGAAATAAGTAATTGCTACTACTCTGAACATACACGTAGATAGCATCATATATGGTTATAGCAGGTTTGATCTCAACAGGCAATGTAGAATTTCCATAGAAACCTTCTGGTGTTATCATATTTCTTGCAGCTACTTCCTAAACTGTCATATGTTCAAGACCAAAATAAGAAGGCACTAAATCTCGAGTTAAAATGTCTCGTGCTTTATTCATATTGCGTTCAAGAGTACTTCTCGGCATATTGAATAAACCAGTCTCTCATTGCTGTCGCCAGTTCTTAATTTGGTTAATAAATGCTTAATGCTACACTTGCATCTGGTACTTCTTCGTGTAGGCGTGGCATATTATTGAGTAAATCATAGAACTATATGGTATTCAAACCCAACCACTAATGGCATAAGTAAGTTAAGTGGGATCATGTGAATGTTGCTAAAATCAATTCTTTTCGATGAAATGCTTTCAAGCATAGCCAGCAAATTGTCCATCTGTGCACCAGTAAAATCTGAATAATTTATTTGTAATTGATCCCAGCAATCATTGTACATGTGATAGTTACAAATCCGAGCGCTTGGAGGAATATAAATTCGACGCCGGCTTAAAATTTCTTCTTTTAAAAGCCTTTAAACTAATAAACGTTTCATATTTTCACAATTTGGATATAAGCAATGCCTCGTTGGCATAGCAGCACGTTTGTATGTTCTTGACATAATTTTTGGCTCTTGCTGCCTTCTTTGTGGCAGAAATATCTTCATAGGAGGAAGAGGTGGCGGGCGGTTCAAGAATCTGGTCAGACTCTTGAGGTTCGTCCAGTAGTATGGAAACACCACACGAAAAACATACACTCATATGCCCAAATTCAGGAGCTGGTGCTGAAGCAGCTTGAAGAGCGTTTTGTAGAGAAGCAAAACATTCCATGCAAACAACGCCATCACGTGAAACCTGTAAAATAAAATGTCATTTGTATTGTATTGTAGGCTAAGCAAATATTGTTCTTCGTCATGCACTTAAATTTCGGTCACTGAAAAACTGTAACTATTGAGTTGTGGCTAAATATTACCTTTTTCTTCGGTACATACATACATAATTTTAATTGACCTATATTAAATTTGCATACTGGAAACAGCTAAATGTGTGAGCCTAATTATTATAAATACTGTAAAATCTTATGAACCAAATTTTGGGCAAATAAAGCTTATTCTTATTTCAACATTTTTTACCATCATTTTTTTTCTGGTATCAAGTGGTCCTCAGTTATTTTATGTAGGCTGTTGACCTCACCTAGGCACTTGTCGGCTTCGTACACCTGTTGGAAATACTCCCATTTGATGATCCCTCCCCATCTTTATTATTGTCATCATAGTCAATATTTCTCAACCCCTTTAGTAAATGCGGGATATCAAATAGAGGAATGATTTGTTTTCCATTAATTTAAAAAAAAATCATGTCGCCATGCCTTCCCCTGTCTTGAAAAATTATCTTTGCTTTCTTGCACAATATCGTTGTTTGCACCAACATTTGCACTTCCCTGATCACAAACTGTCAGTCCAGTGGCATGAAGTTCTTTAATAACCTCTGTAATCGATTTTTAAATTGATATTTATTTACACTATTAGTGAAATAATACGCCACCGGCTGTTTATAATAGTTGGCCTTGACTCCTTTGATCATGAAGACCAATACATGATCTGCAATTTTTTTATTTTCAAAATCAGTGAATCCTTTTAATTTATCATTAGCGCGGTCATAGTGCAGCTGCGGAGTCAAGCACATTTCGTCGAACATTAATGTGCACAGTTTGTCCTGAACATTCAGGTTTTTTACAGTGTCTTTAATGTTTTCAAAAATTATACCGTTTACACCAGATGCAATTTTTATTTTAGTCTTTGCAGAGGGTAAAGTAAAGAGTCTTGACAATAGACTGTACACTCTAGCAACTCTCTTAAATATCGACAGTGAACGAATTTTCTGCTCTAATGTGAAGCGCCGACCTGAAGGGCGTTTTTTTTACTGCGTCGATTGCATTTTTGTAAACAATTTTGCTGACGGTGTCATGTTTCTTGTAACTCGTGCTCGACGAAATGCGATATCAGCGTTGAGTTGCACAACATTTTCTAATCTCTTTTTAAAATTGTATTTTTTTTTGCGTCAATTTATTGATCTTCCTTCATAAATTCTTAATTTCTGCTTGAGGAATTTTTGATGCTGATGATCGATGAATTTTTGTAGCTGTAAACAAAAACAAATTAATTTTATTTAAATATCTGGCTAAAAAAATAACAAGCTAAAGCTGGTTGTTTGGGAGCATCATCTGAATTTGGTTCCAACATATTCTTCATTGTTAGATCTGAAAAGAAAAGAAATGTTTTTTGTCTAATGTCCACTTCAAAAGACTCATCAAATTATGTTTATGTCGCAGTAAGATGGTTATAGCCGTGATATGATGCCGGATGATAGTCATACGAAAGATCTTAATTACTATCTTACTAGGGATATGATCATAACACTAAACTAATCTAGTGAAATAGTTTTATCGATCAAATGAAGCAGTCCATTATTATAAAAAATGGATAAAGTACAGTGAGCAGCACATTAAGATCTCGCGCGCGTTGGAAATAACATCTGCTTTGCAATAAAAATGTAAAGCATGAATTTTGAAAAATTAAAAACAAATCTTGGTACTTGCTTGCTTGGTTTGGTAAATAAAAATTGGTTTGACATTCTTACTGTTTTAAAATAAAACCAAAAATGCGGTGTTAAAATTGCCAAAATTCAAGATGGCGCCCAACTTTCTTGTTTATGGACAGATTTTGATAAAACTTGGTTTGACATACCATTTTGGCATAAAAACAACAACGCAATGTTTAAATTTATAAAAATTCAAGATGGCGGCCAACTTTAATGTTTATCGACTGATTTTGATAAAACTTGGTTTGACATGTTATTTTGGCATAAAAACAACAACGCAATGTTAAAATTTATAAAAATTCAAGATGATGGTCAACTTTCAAGTTTATGGACCGATTTTGATAAAACTTGGTTTGACATGTTATTTTAGCATAAAAACAACAACGCAATGTTCATATTTATAAAAATTCAAGATGGCGGCCAACTTTCAAGTTCATAGACCGATTTTGGTAAAACTTGGTTTGACATACTATTTTGGCATAAAAACAACAAAGCAATGTTTAAATTTATAAAAATTCAAAATGGCGGCCAACTTTCATGTTTATCGACCGATTTTGATAAAACTTGGTTTGACATATTATTTTGGCATAAAAACAAAAAAATTCAAGATGGCGGCCAACTTTCAAGTATATGGACCGATTTTGATAGAACTTGGTTTGACATGTTATTTTAGCATAAAAACAACAACGCAATGTTAAAATTTATAAAAATTGAAAATGGTGGCCAACTTTCAAGTTTATAGACCGATTTTGGTAAAACTTGGTTTGGCATACTATTTTGGCATAAAAACAACAACGCAATGTTAAGATTTATAAAAATTCAAGATGGCGGCTAACTTTCATGTTTATCGACCGATTTTGATAAAACTTGGTTTGATATACTATTTTGGCATAAAAACAACGCAATGTTAAAATTTATAAAAACTCAAGATGGCGGCCAACTTTCATGTTTATCGACCGATTTTGATAAAACTTGGTTTGAAATACTATTTTGGCATAAAAACTAACGCAATGTTAAAATTTATAAAAACTCAAGATGGAGGCCGACTGTCATGTTTATCGACCGATTTTTATAAAACTTGGTTTGACATACTATTTTGGCATAAAGATAACAATGCAATGTTTATATTTATAAAAATTCAAGATGGCAGCCAACTTTCATGATTATTGACTGATTTTGGTAAAACTTGGTTTGACATACTATTTTGGCATAAAAACAACAACGCAATGTTAAAATATATAAAAATTCAAGATGGTGGCCAACTCTTTTGTTTATGGACCGATTTTGATAAAACTTGGTTTGACATGTTATTTTGTCATAGAAACAACAACGCAATGTTAAAATTTATAAAAATTCAAGATGGTGGCCAACTTTCATGTTTATCGACCGATTTTGGTCAAACTTGGTCTGACATACAATTTTAGCATAAAAACAACAACGTAATGGTAAAATAAATTTCAAGATGGCGGCCAACTTTCATGTTTATCGACCGATTTTGATAAAACTTGGTTTGACAAGGTTGCGTTGTTGTTTTTATGCCAAAATAGTATGTCTAACCAAGTTTTATCAAAATCAGTCCATAAACAAAAAAGTAGGCCGCCATCTTGAATTTTTATAAATTTTAACATTGCGTTGTTGTTTTTATGCCAAAATAGTATGTCAAACCAAGTTTTACCAAAATCGCTCGATAAACATAAAAGTTGGCCGCCATCTTGAATTTTTATAAATTTAAACATTGCGTTGTTGTTTTTATGCCAAAATAGTATGTCAAACCAAGTTTTATCAAAATCGCTCTGTAAACATAAAAGTTGGCCGCCATCTTGAATTTTTATAAATTTTAACATTGCGTTGTTGTTTTTATGCCAAAAAGTATGTCAAACCAAGTTTTATCAAAATCGGTTGATAAACATGTAAGTTGGCCGCCATCTTGAATTTTTATAAATTTTAACATTGCGTAGTTGTTTTTATGCCAAAATAGTATGTCAAACCAAGTTTTATCAAAATCAGTCCATAAAAAAAAGTAGGCAGCCATCTTGAATTTTTATAAATTTTTACATTGCGTTGTTGTTTTTATGCCAAAATAGTATGTCAAACCAAGTTTTATCAAAATCTGGCCATAAACAAGAAAGTTGGGCGCCATCTTGAATTTTAACAAATTTTAACATTACGTTGTTGTTTTTATGCCAAAATTGTATGTCAAACCAAGTTTTACCAAAATCGGTCGATAAACATTAAAGTTGGCCGCCATCTTGAATTTTTATAAATTTTAACATTGCGTTGTTTTTTTATGCCAAAATAGTATGTCAAACCAAGTTTTATCAAAATCTGTCCATAAACATGGAAGTTGGGCGCCATCTTGAATTTTGGCAATTTTAACATTGCATTTTTGTTTTTGTTTTTATTTTGTATTTTTGTTTTTATTTTAAAACAGTAAGTATGTCAAACCAAGTATTATCAACCAAACCAAGCAAGCAAGTACCAAGATAAATTTTATGTTTTTTAATTTTTCAAAATTCATGCTTTACATTTTTATTGCCAAACAGACGTTATTTCCAACGCGCGAGATACCTCGGTGTGTAGCTTGATGTGCTGATCATTGTACTTTATCCATTTTTTATAATAATGGACTGCTTCGTACAGCCATTTGATCGATAATAACTATTTCACTAGATTAGTTTAGTGATATGATCATATCCCTAGTAAGATAATTATTAAGATCTTTCGTATGAGGGATATGATCATAATATCACGGCTACAACTATCTTACGGCGACATTTACAAATAAACAAAGCTTATGTTTTTTAACTTATACTCTACCTGAACATTAATTTTATACTTAGTTTCATTTCAACTAACAACATACTAGTACAGTTGATTTAATAATAATTTATTGCAAGCACTCGAATGAAATAAGAAACATATTGTGTTTACGATTTAACAGGACACACTTAAAATCTAGATCAACACTAGTATCTATCTAGGCCGAGCTTGTATCTTAGATACGAGTCTCTTCTATCATGAAATAAGTATGACGCGTTAGATGTATAATTAGGCCGAATGAGAATAAAACTAACAACCTGTATACTTTGGTGTGCATTTAATTTTTTAACTATACAATGATCTGTTTGGTGTCATTTGCTATAGTAGAATAGCAAAATGATAAATCTGAGTTACAATTTCACATTAAAATGGAGTTTTAATTTTGGTGAGCATTAAGTAGGTACCAGTGGCGAAGGGTGAAATTTTGACAAAGGTAAGCCGGAAGAGCGCGGCCTACCTAACTAAATGACATGCTTTTTGTTTTCAAAACTGTGAGTTCGGAAAATGGAATTCATCGCTACACAAGTAGTCAAATAGTAGATCAGCAATCCATATGAATTAATGCCATAATAACATACAGAACTCACAACACTCACTCAACAACTTAACGTATTGAACAGATCGTGAAAAACACAGTAAAAACAACAATTTCACTGTTTACAAACAAGCACACACTAAATTGGCGGACACGTACTTACTAATTAAATGTATTGTATCACTTTACTTCCCCATATAAATCCTAATTTAACCAATCACACAACATCACAGAATTTTGACCCCGCGATGTATTTTCTTACTGCAATTCTTCTTTTTCAATTTTGCTATCTTATCAATTCCTCTCTCGCGTATGCGTTATGCGTTAGAAAGAGAAAGAAATTATCGGAAGCCGACCCGTCTCGGCTTCTATGGCGCCATTTTATGGGTGTGTTTCAAATCAAACTGACAGCAGCGCCGGCAACATGCGCGTGAGAAGGCAAATATGGAAGTAAACCCTTGGAGCGCCAGAGACAGATTATACGGCAATTCACGAACTCGGTCGGTCGTGCGACTCGTGCGTGATCGAATATACATTGACGTGCTTGTAGAGCGCCGTCCGCCTCGACTTGTATTAAAAAAAGCAATGTATCTTGCGCTCGCGTGTACGCAAATTACTATCAGCATTAGAGGCTGTTGGAGCGGATTTTCGAAAGGTAAGCCGAGGGGAATCGGCTTGTATGGACCCTTCGCCACTGGTAGGTACCTATTTTTAGCAATACAAAGTTTTTTATTGTTATTATATTTTACTGTATTAACTGGTTAAGTTAAACAAAAGCCTTAGGTAATTGCAAGTGTTTCCATAAAAATAAAATTTATCTACTTACCAGGCAAACACAATGTGGGCACTGCTAGGGCATTAAGGCGGTGATTACAATTTTTATGCCTATCAATAAAGTGTATATCAGAAGAAAAACGTTTATTAGTGTTAACAATACACACACAAAGAGTTCAGTAAACAACTATATTATAATTATAACCCAATTCTCACAACTGTGCGCCTGTCAACGTCATAATATTTGCATGTTGGTAGGTTTGGTATCCGTTTTGATAGGCGTCGGAGGAGGTGAGGAAGTAAGCGGGCGGGTGAATTCAATGCCACCAACATGACGACTCTGACAGCTCGAAGCGCACAGTTAAAATAATCACACAAGCCAATCCAACAAGATACGAGTATGTCTGTGTACCGCAACACAAAACAGGTCCTAACTCAGCATTATGCTGGGCCCGATAACGTGCCACAGCGCTGTTATTACATATTATCATCTTCTTTCTGTACAATGCATAGTCATTGGGTGTTTCAAGTTTTCCTCCAACAACTTCCTTGACAGTCTCAGGAAATTTGTCCGGATGAGGGAATGTATGCATGGGAACTCCTGAAAAGAAAATTTTATGCTAAATTTTAATGAATCAAGTATTCCTGGTAATTTAATCTTATTTCATGTTTGTGACAGGATAGTTTGTGACTGTAGTGTAAAATACTCTACGCTAAAATTATCTATTTTAACATGAGCAGCGGGAGATTCAGTCTGCAAACATCTAATTTTAGCTGTAGGTGTAACTTGTATCTCTATACCAACCTGCTGAATAAAACAATCAAATAAATAATATAACATTTCAAATCTAAATAAAGTGAAATAATTATTCAGGTGCCCGTTTACGAAATAAAAAGTGTAATTCGATGTACATTGCGTAGCCAGTATGATATGAGGAGATAAGGGTTACAGTTCAAAGGGACATCAAACTGTACTTTAAAATTGACTTCGTATAAACGGACCCTGGATGTTTGCGTTAATTTCAACTAATGTAGGCAACTAAGCTTTTACACAAAAGAATAACTGCACCTTATGTTTCTTTTTTTAGCCAGCTCTCCCTCCTATTAACTCTTCGTTATGTGTTCGATTTAGTGCTACAGAATGCGTGGGGCAACTGAAACATGATTACTTTGCAAATACTTATGTTAATTCGCAAATCGATCCTGATATTTTTACTGTAACGTAATTTAGTAGTTTGTAGTCTCATAACTCCTGAAAAATGTACCATATTGTATACAGTATTGATGTATTGTATATTTGTTAGAAATTTAAGTATTTTGTATTTTATTTTAGTACATAAATTAATATAGTAAGTATTTATTTGTTAATAGTTTCTATTATTTCCTACATCCTAAGTTAATCATATTCGTTTCACCCTGAATCCTCTTCTTAGAATCCTTTTAGTATTTTTATTGATTTAATATTTAAACTTTCACCACCTGGGAGCCGTTTCACGAAGCTACAAGTTCCAAATTATAAGTACAATTCGATGTACATTACGTAGACAATGAGATAAAACAATAAAGTTAGGCGAAGTGGCTACACAATTATATCAAACTAGTGGTCCGCCGCGGCTTCGCACGGGTAGGTTAGGTAATTAATACTTTAACACATTTTAACCAACTTCAAAAAGAAGGAAGTTCTAAGTTCGTGTTTCAGCATTTTTTCCCTACTTTAAGGGGGAAGTACCGATTAGAAGTTTGTATGCAAAGTCCACCATTTTCAAAAGTAGGCACTAAAACAATATGTAATCAGATTATAAAAAATAAGTTATTTGATGCGTGTTTTAGCATTTTTTTATATCCCTACTCAAAGGAGGGAGGGTAAGGATCAGAAGTTATGTTTAGTCTGAAAACTTTAAAAATTTCGGACTTTCCTTACAAGTACTTGCCCCCTCAAAATAGGGACTTTGATAAAATGCTAAAACATGTGTCAAATGATTTATTAATATCAGTCTAAATCCAAATTTTCAAGATGACAGACTTTCATACAAGCTTTAATCCCTCTTTTTCCCCCTTTAGAAGGGGAATTTTCCAAAATCCCTTCTTATTGCTTGCCTGCGTAATAAGCCTACTGTGCAAATTCGGTGTTTTTAGCTTCAGTAATTTCGGCTGTGCGTTGATGAGCCAGTCAGTCAATCAACAATCAGTACGGACATCTCTATAATATTAGTATAGATTGTAACTTATTTATTACTAGTTAATCGTTGCTTCGTGAAACTGGGCCCTGGTTCTTCGTTGCAAATTGAATAATAATAATAATAATAATCTTTATTTGCCAGAACATGTTTATACAGGATGTTACATATCATGGGTTTAAGAATCCTATGTTCTACCTTTTTAATTAGGTATGCAAATATGAAGTGCAAAACATCAGTCAAACCTACTAATTACAACATAAATTTGTTCAATCAAGACCTAAAGATATAACCATTATAGCATTACAAACACAAAATGTATTATTAAGATTCAATGTATTCCTTGATTGAGTAAAAACATCTTTCCTTCAGCCACTTCGTTACAATTCTTTTAAACTTGTTTAAATTATCTACTAGTTTAAAGTCATCGGGTAATTTATTGTATAATTTAATGCACATGTTATAAACGTTATTTTTATAAATATAAGTACGAGAAGTTGGAGCATGTAGTGTATGAGCATATTGCGACCGGACTTGTTTGCCTAGCACTGCAAAGTACAATTTAAAATATTTGGGTTGCTGCTTTACCATGCAGCAAATATCTCTAATATACATACACGGTAGGGGCAGGAGATTTAGTTTAGTGAATAATGGTTTACAGCTGTTCCAAAAAAATGCATTGCCTAAAGCCCTAACACATTTTTTTTTGTAATTTAAAACTCTATCAGCTTCCACAGAGTTTCCCCACAGTATTAGTCCATAGTTGAGCACCGATGACACATAACCATGATAAGCTGCCAGGGCTGCTTCTATTTAAATTGTCTGGCGTAGTTTTTTTAAGGCAAACACAAAACGATCCAATCTTTTACAAATTTGATTAATATGTTCTTTCCAGTTAAGGTGCTCGTCAATCGTGATTCCTAAAAATTTATAAAAGTAAACTTGATCTAGTTTATGATATTATCAATAACAACAACAAGTTCATAAGGTAAAAGTTTAATATAATTTTACAATCACATTTTGATTGACCCATCTGGTATATAAGTACACATACAATACACATGTAAATATAACAATTAAATTCCGTAAACAAAACATTTAGTACACATATAAAGTTATTTATAATAGACAAGGCCTTGTTTACTTGTTTAGTGTTCTAGTCGTTACCTCAACAGATATTTGCCGGAACACCGTTTGGTGTTCACAAGTAAGTAATATTTAATGAATGTTTGGTTTACAATATTAATTTACGAACTAATTCAGCTACTTAAATGAGTTTATAGCAGAGTGAAAATTGTAATTATAGGTATGGTTTCGTACTACCCAAGCTACGAAATTAGCCCACAAAGTTTACTTTTTAAAAATATATTATATTCCCGTGTGTAAGTTCAACGCTTCGAATTTGAAGCAGACACCGTGATCGAAATCTGTCAGGAGCCAAATTCATCAAGCACAAACCTATATAACAATTATAATTTTCACCCTGTTTTTTAAACCGTTGAAAGTGACATAGACCCTCATACAAATGTTCGGGAAAATAAATGAGATCATGATATTCAACTCCAGTTTAAGTCGTAAAAATATCGCTACTTAGTAAGTAAGTATATAAATCACTACTTCAATATCTTAAAACTCTATTAGGCATCTATTTAGGAAACGAGACGAGTCATGCACTAGAAAATTGCCTACTTAAAACTATGATAGAATTGAAAATGCTCAACCGTCTAGTAAAAAAACTGGCAAAATGACAGTCTCTCTTCCATATTTATCAGACCCTCGATCAGGAGAGTTCTTTGAAGAGAGATTCACGAGCGTGATTGGAATATAGATCCTTAAGAATTTCTAAGTACCCCTTAATCACATTTTTTAAGGCTTAGAATTATTAATTTCAAGAAGCACTAGTGCTTCATTTTTCGAGTCTCAGAGTAAGATTTGAATTATCAATACCTTTTATAACACTTTGGTGTTTAGTTTCAGCCTTCCGATGCCGTTGGCGCCAACTATCACTTTTTTATAATTTAGGGCGGCAGTTCTGTGACTAAGCTCGATAATCCTTTTTCCGGAAGATTTATTCTGTTTCTTGCTAGTATCTTCAATAATAATTAATGTATCTAAATTTTACAACGGTAATTTGTGTCTATTATCTATTGTCTTATTCAATATCTAAGGCATTGATTTGATTGCTTTAAGTAAGATTATTCGTTGTGAAGTCACTACATTACATAGGTATTGCTTAATACTAGGTTAACATCAGGAAATGTACTATCTTTTCTCTTATGAATGACACCTGAAATAGCAACATTTCATTCACCTCTTGGTTCAACTGGAATTAGGTTGGGTAAACCAGAAGCTGAACAAATTTGTCTGTTTCAGGTCCCATTCTTTGTGTCAATTCTTATCTATCTGATTATCGAGCTCTAAGTATTTATTATTTTATGTGAGCTCATTATTCCATATACAAGGGAAGGGACGTCTTTGGGACTTGGTAGAATATCTCCAAGTTGGAGAAGGAGTTGTTTCGCGAGGTTAGGGAGCAAACATTAGCGAAAACTTCGTATTTGACACTTAGATTACGCGGTAATCAACCGCTTTTAGTCCATAACACTCCGAGTTAGGGTTCCCGTACGGTATATCAAAATTAATAAAAGTTTAAAATATGGTGTCAAAAAAATTCAAATATCGCTTAGGCGAAGCGTTAAAAATTTGGACAATTTTTTTAAATACTGTGGCTGCTTCTGTGGTCATGAAGGTTTTTGTCTATCTCCACCAAAAGGTGGCCTCTCATACCAACACCGACAGTTGATTGCATAACATTTGTAGCAGATATTTTCTTCATCTTTATTATTACTTATTTTTTTGCAAGAAAAATCCTTCGTATGCTGAAGACCTTTAAAATGCTGGAAGTAAAAAAAAATTGTCTGCATGTAAACGTGTTAATTTAGTGTCATGGTATTGTATATTCCGTACGGCACCCCTGCTTATGTTAGTTCTACCGTTGGTCGGTGGCGGTAACAGTGTCGTTGGGGGGCACTGTGGTCGAGGCGTTGAAGTCTTCAAGCGTGATGTTGCGGTCGAAGAGGGGTGAGGGTGGCGGGTCGGGGGGCTCGCTATCGGCCGGAAGGCTGGCCAGATCAGCGGGCGGTGACGTCATTGCCTCGCTTACTGAGCTATTGCCTCCTCCTGTGAACAACAAGTTCCTATTAATAACAGTCGATGGGATTAAAAAGATCTTGTTATTTGTCTTCGAGATGCTTGAGTAAGAGAGTAACTATGTACAGTATTTCCGATATGAGGCGAGAAACGTAAATTATTTCGTACCATGCGTACGTTTGCAAAAATAACTTCAGCGGTGACTGCTTTTAAACGATCATTTACGATATTGGTTCTGGTTATATGCCGGTCTTTACGTTTATAGAGAATCATTACAGTTTCTTCGAATTGAATCTGAAATTAATTGTGTTCGCAGTATTAACAAGGGCACTCTGGCAACGGTATACGGCTTTAATTGAACATTCATCTTTCCGACAATAAAACTGTACAAGTCCGCCGGCGTTACAGCTTGCTAATGTACTGCACAACAGACGCCTTTATTTACATCTGCACAGATCCGAAGAAATATAGACAAAGTCTCGTAAATATTTAGAGAAAACTTCACAAGCCCCAGACTACGCACCGCGAGAAAACACTGCATAGACTTTTACGATTTTCGTGATTAATTGCTCGTCAATGGCAGACTTTACGAACGGCATCTATTGGATGATCTATGTTTGCCACACTTTTGCATAAGCATTGACTGATTTAAGATTTATACATAAGCCATAAGGTGAGGCCCAATTTAAAAAATCGTTCTTGGGCCCCTTTTTGAATTCGCGGATCTCACGTCTCGGAATATGTACCAAATCAAGAAAATTACAACCAACAGAAAGGTTTATCATTTAGCGGTGGTATCAAGTAGATTTTACATATAATCAAGTAATAAAGCAAAAATAAATAATTAAAATCACCGAAAATCACCCCACATTCAAAATTTGCAAATCTGTTTTCTCAATATTTTCAGCGTCAACAACATATTTTTTTGTATTTTTTGGGCGGCTATATTAATACCTAAACGGTGACACCAGCTAGTTTTTTAATTCGTTCTATATTTTTCACAAAAAAGAGAAAAAAGTTCAAGAAAAACGAGTTTTTCGCACGATTCCTGCGCAGTGTCGGACGTAACCTCCGTGAAGCATCGCACGCTAATATGAACTTTATTTCAGTAGTGCGTCGGTTGAACTTTCAACTAAAGCGCGTTGAGTTGCCAATTTAGGATAGGGCCTCGCCTTAACGATCCTGATCTGAATAATACTACAAATACTTTTCAAATATCCTAGAAAAAACCTGCTCTACTTTTCACTCTATTCTGTTAAAAAGTATGTACATACAACTCTAAGACTGTGCGAAAATGTACGTGTTGATGAAATGAATGTGTTTAAAATATTGACCACGCAAATAGATTATGTTCTTGTTAACAAGAGGTAAGACGCTGACTGATTCCGAGTTGCATCATCTGAGACGACACGGTGCGATTCTTGAACTGTTCTTACAAAAACAAACTACTTAATTCAGACAGGATTCACTTGATTCCTCTTCGATAAATTTGGTGAAAGTTAAGTCACATTCAGAGATACGAGTATGTTAGTATCCACTTCGTATTTCACACATATCCATTGGTATTATGTAGTTAGATTGTAAGTGAAGCTGACCTCTCTGCACAGGGCCAGAGTGGATGGCGCAACGATAGTCCCGGTGAGTAGATCCCCGACACGACACTTCGTTGTCGACTTACACGTGCATATTATGTCTGAAAATCTTTTTCCTTTCATGTTATACAGTAGATTTTTAGTTAGTCGAGAAAGAGCGAGATACTAGTCCGAGAAATCGCCAATGTCAGCAGGACTAATTTGACCTCTGCTACGGCGTAGCGGACGTAGCACTTGTTACGTTGTTTTACTTTTACAGCTACGACTTTGCTACGACGTGAATCTTGCCAGTATAAGCACAGATTAAATTATAGTTCTTGAATTAAAAGCAAATGGTGCATTTTACCCTATCTATATGCACAGTGTTATTATGTCTGTATCTCGATTAGTGACGACAACCTCAATTAGACTTATTTCGTTTAACAAACGAGCTACAATACAATAAAAAGCTCATAAATCAAAAGCCGTGCAACGTATCACTTGGCGCCTCTATAAAGGTAAAATCGAAAATTCTTGACCTAAATCCGCGCCTGCAATCCGTCGGAACTGTACTGCTTTTGAAATCGAGCTTACGAGCTTACTGAGCATGTTGGTATGTAGATAGATATAATTTCATCATTTACGAGTACACAGTTTAACGAGAAAGAGACCTATTATATCACACTAATATTATATGTGTAAATACATTTGGATGTTTGGATATTTGTTCCGCCCTCACGCTTAGAGTACTCAACGGATTTGGATGGGAATGGATATAGCTTGTAACGTGGATGAACACATAGGATAATTTCAAAAGTTTTATTCCCACGAAAAATCTTACACAACGCGAGCGTAGCCGCAGGCGGACTGCTAGCATATATTATACAGTATATTTGGTTACCGGAGTCCGACCTGTTAAGGCTAAGCAATATGATCAATTTCACCGGCAAATCCATCACAATAACTATAAACTAACGAGAAATAATACGTTAAATTGTAAAAGGTTGGTTTTAGTTCACAATTTTCCGTAAGATTATAAACTAACTTGACATATATATTATTGTACGGCTCCGTAGCCTAGTTGGTAGTACGCCTGCCTTCGAAGCACAGGGTCGCGGGTTTGAATCCCGCCCAGTGAAAACATTCGTGTGATAAGCACTTGTGCTTGCCTTGTGTCTGGCTGGATGTTGTTTATCTATATAAGTACTTATGTATTTATATATTTATGTATGTATATCAGCTGTCTGGTACCCATAGTATACAAGCTCTGCTTAGTTTGGGATCAGACAGATGGCCGTGTGTGATATGTCCCCACATATTTATTATTATTATTATTGTTCTTTTCTAAGTTAATCAAAATTAAATCTAAAATATGATAGAAAAGTATTGTTCACGAAATTTTTAAATGGATATAATAAGCGATTTACTTATATCTCTAGATTACATAGATATCATGTAACAAATTATTATAATTTTATTGTTTTTCTCATCATCGTATCTATCTATTAAAAACGCACACTTTGATTTACACTTTTGAAAAAATATGTTGACTATTAGAAGATCATGTATTAAAGACTCTGTATGTCCGTATCAGAACGTTATTAGAGCAGATTTATATGTTATAAACATGAGGGAGAGCCGGTTATTGTAACTACTCGCTTGGCATAGCTCACCGCGCTGGCCCCAGCTATTCCTGGAGTAGGGTCAACCGAATGATAAGGGTTCTTTCTGCTCTTAAGCAATAATGACTTCGTTTACATTTGCTACAATATGGCTACAAAACTGTTAAAAGTTTCAAATTAACTACACCGATACTTAATTACTCGGGCTCTTGCACCTCGCTGCGGACGTATATAAACTGACAACAACAAAATATTTACGCAACAATATAAAAAAAGGCAACCACACAAAAATATATCGAACTAATTACCAACTCCTAAGACATCCTCATTACGTGACGCACCCTGCCTTGTTCGTCTATATGACCGACTTAATCAATCGAAATTCTTCGGTCCTGTGCCTAACATAACTTTTGGTTTGACTCCTCCTGTTTAAAATAGTTAGGTACCAATAAAGAAGAAGACTTACAGTAATGTAAAAAAAGGTCGACGGCCCCGTAGGCTATATAGCTGGTTCGCCTGCCTACAAAGCGTCAGGTCGCGGGTTTAAATCCTGCCTGGCCAAATATTCGTGTGATGAGCACTTGTGTGTGATTGCCTTGTGTCAATATATTTATGTACGTATATCGCCTATATCGACTAGCGACTAGTTTGGACTCAGATGGCCGTATGTGAAATGTTCGTAATCTAAAACCCGTCTTTGTTTTTTACAAATACCTATAGTGTTATTCGGTTTGATTATAATCTTCTACTATTTTGTGAGTTTGTCACCGAAATTAGGTTGCCAAAGAACTTAAAAACAGCACAGCATAGCTGACGCTTTCACCTTTTCATTGTCTTATTTATTTTCGTGTCTGCACTACTTATTGATATTATGTAATGACAACAAATAAATGTCTTCTTATTCTTTTAATATTTTCTATTTATTTAGGTACCTACCTAATAGTCTCTTAAAGCAGCCGGTAAAGCACTTGTTTATAACTGGGGCAATTATTTCTGCAGTCGCCTGCTGCAGCTGGCGGGCGCGCTCTTAACTCACCCGAGCTTCTTCAATTAAGGGTTTACGACACAATGCCCGCATGCATCTACAACAGAGTTTCTCAAGCTTATATAGCACCAACAGAGTTTCTCAAACATATAACATTTTACAAATTGCGAGCCCTTATAAAAAACAAATTACAGATGTCGATTTAATTCAGATAATAAAAATAATTAATGCAGTGCAGACGAGAAATGTTTCTATTAGAAATAATGACTTTTTTCGAAGTATTTTGGCCAATTTGACCAGCCAGTCGGCTGCCATCTTATTGTGTACCTCTACGACCAACGAACTGACGAATCACTAGGAAATCCTGTGCCCCACTTTGGGAAATCCTGATCTGTACCATACAATCCCTCGAAGCATATATAACAATTTTTGTATTGTACTATGAGGATAATGCTGATATCTTTACAGCCCGTTTATCTGACGGCCCCGTAGCCTAGCTGGTAGTACGCCTGCCTACGAAGCACAGGGTCGCGGGTTCAAATCCCGCTCAGGGCAAACATTCGTGTGATGAGCACTTGTGTTTACCTTGTGTTTGGATGTTGTTTATCTATATTTGTATGTATTTATCTACTTAAGTATTGTATATCAGCTGCATAGTACACTTTGCTTAGTTTAGGTATCAGACCCATAGTACACTTTGCTTAGTTTGGGATCAGATGGCCGTGTGTGAGATGTCCCCACATATTTATTATTTATTAAAATAAAAATAACTGCAAATGTATTTTGCGCTAGAAGTAAACAACAACTAGATCGTTCATTTCAAATTTGAAGGTTTGCCGTTTCGATGTCCAAAAGTCAGTAAGCTTGAATTTTATTACGAGAGTTTATCTAGCACGGACGAATGGCAGCCACCGACAAATGGCTTGTTCGTTCACTCTCGCAGTAGTGATGAGATCCGTAAAATCTGAAAT
Organism: Carpatolechia fugitivella; assembly: GCA_951230895.1. Classification (NCBI taxonomy): domain Eukaryota; kingdom Metazoa; phylum Arthropoda; class Insecta; order Lepidoptera; family Gelechiidae; genus Carpatolechia; species Carpatolechia fugitivella. The sequence goes on along the minus strand of OX579662.1, from coordinate 6,622,410 downwards.
GGTTAGCTGGGAATGTTTCAGCGTCATTTCCAAACATTCGATCTGTTGTTTATGTTGCTTGCTATAGCTCTCTTTCATGTTTTGTAATGATAACATCTTCATATTATTATGTACTATGCGAATTATGTAATCATGATGATACCTGTTATTCTTCTCTTATCGTGTAAATATAAAAATTATAAATAAAAACAAACTGGCTGCGTAAAAATTTAAAACTTTCAAACTTAATTAATAAATGAATTAAAAGATACAAACAAGTTTTTTTTTTATAGTGTTCACAATAGCAGTCGAAGAGGCATCAAATATTCGCAGTTCACAAAAACGCTATGATGGAAGATATTTGATGCAGCGCTTTGACGCTCTTATTTTGAAACATGTAAGTTGTATATATTTTTGGAGACCATCCATAAACCCCTTTATTTTGATAGGTTTTGGAGAGATAACATTTTTGAAGTCTATAATCGGCCATCTTAGTTTTTTATAATTTTGATGTACCCAGGGGGGATCTCACAAGAAGGTAAATCTAACGATACCTCTTAAGCTAAAATCCATCAAGCTGATAGCCTGTAGAGCGTGCCAAAGAGATATACATACATACTTACATACACTCGAAAAACATAACCCTCCTTCTAAAGCAGTCGGGTAAAAACATTCACATCATGATTCATGATTATCGTGGATTAGCCCGTCATACATGCCAAATTGTCAATCAGTTTCGTGGAAATAACATTCTTATATATACTAGCGCTCCGCTTGTAACTTCGTTTGCGTGATCAAAATTTAATCTCCGAGATAAATTTATCAGCACAAAAATAAAAATAGAGTAACTCCACTTCTTAGCAGTGTTCAAGATTTTTATCTTGAACACTGCAGTTAGACCGCCAGCAACATAACTGTGAAAACTGCATTCAATTTCGTTTACTAGTTTTTGCGTGATGCGCGTACAATCATATAGACTGACAGACATACAAAGAGTAACAATAATATTTTGTTTTCTATTGCTCTTATGTTTTCTTAAATATCTTCTATGTACAGACACCAACCAGTAATTTTTTTATTATATTAACGAATGAATAAATTTTCTTAGGAAGTCTCAGATTGAGAATAAACCAAACAATCGCGATCACGGCCGGCGGAACATCAAAGAATTTATCTTTTACATGCACGAGTCCGAGCGAGGTGCCATGCCATCTCGATATGCGTTTCCACTTAACATTAGTCAGAGTTGTCGGAAATAGAATTTATTACTTATCGGTAAAATAAATCGCCGCGATTCTAACCGCGAGATTCTTAAATTCTTAGTACCTAGTCCAAAAATTTTTATGTTTCTGAGAAATAGGATTCCTGTCTGTAAAATTTAAGCATGAGGTCTGTTAGTACTAACCGACAATCGACTTGATTTGCCAATTTACATTACATACCTACGAGCCCATAGGTCATACTTTCAAAATAATATAACCTGACTCCAAGATTCCACCTAATGTAAAATTCAAATTCTATATCACAAAAAAACAAGTACGACAGCTCAAAATCAGAATTTTAGAAGTTTATCTTCTTCCAATTAATTTATCCTCATCTCAGTAACGTGCGAGTATAACGTAAGTGACTGGAAAATTTTAGGTTTAGAGGTTTGCTCGGAAGCGAGGGTATCCATTCATCACATCCGTATTCCTGGCCGCGAGTCAGCTAAAGAGCTTCCTATTTACCATTAGCCGGGACGACGACGACGACGCCGCCGCGGTGTTCGCTCGTAAACGTCAACAGGGTGACCAAACGACGAGTTTCCCAAATATCAACCGAAAACAGAAATGACTACATTTGTAAAGGTTGTTTGTAAAATATGTCAGTTTCACTTCGTTGATTATGTATACTGAAGTATTTTTTTATGACAAAAGTATTTGTTATGGAATTGTGCATAGTCTTCCTACCTACCTTTGTTCGTAATCTGGCACGATTCGCCATTCAAGTTTCATTGTTTAAGTTTTTAGATCGCGTTTAGCTGTTTTGAATAAACTTGAGTTTTCGTAATAAAAGCGCAAAAGGAAAAGACCTCTTCCAGACATTTCTTGTTCTGGTCGCTTCGGCTCAAACAATGTGATTCGAAACCGGGTCGTGCATTTCTCCGAGATTATTTCCCATACATCATGTCACCCTACTCTTAAATAACGAAGCCATGATCGTGTAATCCCTAGAGAGGCGCTAAATCTCCGTAGAGCCTCGCCGACGCTATCAGTGTCACTAAAATTTCGCTGAACGTCTCATGCATATTAGCCCATTTCAAGAAGCCGCCGCCGCCGCCGCCGGCCGCCATTTCTGATCTTGACTCGCGGCGCGGATTATTTTTATTCAAACATAAAGCTGCAGTTTGATATTTAAATAAACATTACGATCTTTACGAGGATAAACGACCCGAAATGTAAACCAAGAAGAAAGGCCCGTCGCCTTAAACTTGGCTGCGTTTGCCAACAAATTCAACGGAATTTACTTGTTTTTTAACGGCTACATGAAAGTTGATTCTTTTTGATGGATACAAAACTTGCAATAAGCATGTCGTGTATGTTATTTATTATACGTTCGTTGATGAAAATGTCGTAAAATTTACGCGAGCGAGCGCTATTAAAATTGTTATTGACGCCACTTAAATTTTAATTATGGTCTAATCTGCCGTAAAATTTTTCGGGTTTAAGATCGTGTATAAAAGACGTACACAGTTTCTACACACTTAATAGTAAATAATAATATTGTGTCGCTACGACGACGACGGCGATGCTGAGAAAAATCCGTCTAACATTCGTTTATTTACATTAAAATATTTCATAATAACTGGCTCGAACCCCTCGATGGGGTCGTATGAGCTGGTAAAATTTTAGGCATTCTATGGACTGATTTTTCTAAGCCACCTAGGCGACTGTACAGGCAGTGCAGGCAGTGCCGTCAGCACTAAATAAGCATATTTACATTGCTAAAGGAGTGCAACTGTTAGTGTTACTTTTTTGTGTTACAAGCTAACTTGTAAAAATATTAGTGGTGTTTTAGAGGGGTCCTATTTAGCGAGATCACTCTCTATAATATTGTGTTTTTTATCAAATAGAAAGTTTAACACGGACCTTGATGAGTTAGTAATCAAGTAAGATTATCATCAGATTAAATTTCTACAAGAAAAGAAGGAACTAAAGAGGGACGGTGTCAGTGTGACCTACCGGTGTGGGGCATTAAGCATGTGGGCATTGGTGTAGTGCTGGTTTGCAGGTCTACATTGTGAGCCACCTTGCGCTGCGCGTATTGCGCGTCCTTGGGCTCCCAGAAGAAGACGTAGTAGAGCGAGAGCATGATCGCGGCGAGCGACACGCTGAACACATAGATGATGACGGTGAGCACGCGCACGCTCTTCTTGTCGCGCTTGCGCTCGTAGAGGGCGTCCAGCACCACCTCGTGGGCCGAGGCCGCCGGGCCCAGCCGCACCGACCCCGCCGCCGAGCGCACGCTGCCTGACGTGCCCGACCTGCCCGACATGCTGCCTGCCAATGCACCGTCGGCACCTGGCGCCCGCAGCCGACCGCACTCCGCGACCCGCTAACTGGGGCACGCTTATTGATATGCCCCAGTTCGGCCGCTGCGCCGCGCGCGACTCTTTCTCCAGGTCACGCCGCTCGTGTCTGCCGCTTGACACCTCCTCGAGCGCACTGCTGTTCCATTATGATCGCCGCCGCTCTCGCCTCCATTTGTTTATCCTTTAATTTCACGCTCGCCCTGTCAGAATCTATTCCAGTTCTTCTGACGTAGCCGCAAGATCGTGATTCGTCTGTCATGAAGTCGCCCCTGAATTTTCATTGTTTCTCTTAACGAGCGATTACGTTTTCATCAAAGCAACATCGTTCGGTATAAACAGCGATAAACGTTCCGGGAACGGTCACTCGTTTCGTTGGAGTTGCACAAGCACGAACGGTTTGGGCGTGTTGTAACGCACTCTGGGGCAGCGATTTAGCGGAGTATAGGGGTTCGCGGCGGGTGTTATTTATGTCGAGTGAGGTCGCGGGATAACAATACGAAAACAAAGTTAATTCAGAGGAGGATGACGCGTTATGATGACAGCGCTCGCCGGCGCTCCCGAGCCGCCGCCGACCGTCGCGAGCGCGGCGCCGCAGCGCGCGCCGCCCGCCCCCGCCATTCCCGCCTTAGATCAATAACCTTCCTCGCAATTTTTATTCGCAAATTGCTAAATTTCAACTCGCTCTACTTAATTGGTATTCCGAATATTGGTATGAATTATTCCTCTTAGTTAATTATGTTAGACTCCGTGACTGTATTGCAAAATGATACCCATAGTATTTTATTTATTAAGCGGTATGAAATTATTTTTTTAAAGGCAATTATTTCAAAATTAAACCATGTTTGTCCATTAGGTAGCCTAAATACGTATTTGACAAGGCCCTAGAGAGGCTGGTCGTGGATACAACAAGAGTTAGCGATTAGGGCCGTTTTAGCTGAGCATCGGACCAATTAACCTTCAGCCCGTAATATGTCTTTCGGGACTAAGAAAGTAGGAGCAAACAACAGTAAGTACTTATTACTACTTAGGAACTTGTTGCTTATTTTGTGAGAAAGTTGGGCAAATATAATTTTTACGTGATCATCCAAACTTGTATTGTACAGTTTAGTACCTTTGATTATTAACATAAACAGATATAGTACGGAGAGTAATAATCATGTATGACGGTAAAAACTATCTGTTCAACAGGTTGATAAATTTAATGTAATCTGTTTGCGTGTACGATATTCATCTATTTCTGTATTGTCATGCACCTTATCATGTACAGTTAAAGACAGATAGAAGGCTGATCGTACAATTTTTGCTAATATAATTTAATTGTATAATTTAATTTGTTGTTAGATTACAGATAAAGATTAAAAGAAAGCATTTAGCACAGCAGTGGGACACCATTTGCAAGATCAGAATTCTCTTTTAAAACGCTTTTTTAAGAAATTATATTAATCATTGCTTAATTAAAAAAAAAACATTATATTACACGAAAAACTAGATTGGCAATAACGTGTCATACAACAGCATAGACATAGTAATAAATTAGTAGTAGAAAACTACGTGATATGGTTATAAACTTAATTAACAATGAAATGAAAATGATGGTGTATATGAAAGCTCATTTGAGAATATTTTTGGTGTTTATTTAAACACACCCAGACGAGTATCAAAAATATCCGGTGACCTATGGGAGAGTGAAACACGGCACATCCTTACTATAGGATTATAGTAAGAAAGAAGTGTTATTTATTTAATCAGGCAAGCAGTTGAAACAACTGATAATAGAGCCTGTATCCAATTTTTCATTTAGTTTTTATTTTTCTGTTGAATATGTTTGTCTCAAATACCTTTTCTTTACCTCATTGGTTTGCCTAGTCTGTACTGTCTGTGTTGTTTGTTATTTAAGAAGGTTTTAAGTATAAAGGTATTTGCGTATTTAAAATTAAGTATTGATGATAATATTGGAAAGCAAAGGAGGAGAGACAAGTATTGAATGAAGAATTTTATGTAAATAAAATATATTAGTTCAGCCTGTTGACGTTTTATTGAAGTCTGTCGGTCGGAGTAGCGAATAAGTGTACGACCTCATGTACGAACATATTCAATCAAACATATAGCTAAGTATTTTGAAGAATTTCTTTTGAACTCATGGTTAGAGTAGCAAGGAGACCAGATGCCTGCAGCGTATTCCACTTCTAATTACATCTCTTTATCACATTTATCGCTTTGTACTTTAGCCAAATACTTAATACATTACGCTTTGTATAAACCAACCAGCTAAACTTATTTTTAAATACCAGTTACTAATAAGATTTTGTATCTACAATAAAAAAATATAAATGCGTTTGTGCGTTTGTTGGAGTATATTTTATTGTATTCTATAAATGCGTTATTTATTCATTACTTACATAAAAGAAACGAAATAGTTCCGCCCTGAGTTCAAGGTAACTAAGTTTTTGAAAATTGTAGCCTGTCTGTGCTCTCAGTCTCTTTGCCTAATCCTAATATTAATAAAATTGGTTCAGCCGTTCAACCTTCATAAGGTTAAGCCAATATTAGACGGTTCACTTTTGCATTCACTTTCGATGCTTCATCGAAAGTGAAATGTCTTGTTTTGACGTTTCATCTTTCACTACTGATATGCCTTTTTGGTGAAAGTCAAATCCGTCCATTCGCTTTCATCGGTCATCGTTCATTGTTCATCGAGATGAACGATAAATGAAGCGTGTAAACAGCCGCGGCAGTCATTTATTCATTTGTTTAGTGTTTCTTTTCATTTTAAAATACAATGACATTGTTTTGAAATGTGTATAATATATGGAAATAATCATAGAATATTTTTGGCACCATGAATGATTTTGGAAATAACGATTCAAGCACAAGAAATTTCGAAAAATGCTCACTCATTTATTTATTTTACATTTTGCTAAACACAACAAGTCTTGCCTTTCATCGAAAATGAATCACTTTGGATGAACCGTCTAATATCGCCTTTATAGACTAGACGGTCAGGCAGGTGTTTACGCTTTTAAATTATTAGCGTGAACGATACCTACAAGTTTTTAATTTGATTAGGTGTTAATCCTTTAACGCGGTATAAACGAACGTATATTCCTAATTTCGTAAAACCGATTCAGTTTGCAAACTCACGTTCCGAAACTTCACTAATTTCGATTTAACTTTACTGAAAATTAAGCAGGAACGCGAACTTGGGGCCTTTGTTTTGTTGTTTAACGAGATTAATTTACACCGGCATCGGTTTAAATTGGAGCCTGACTACGCAATGTAAATCCAAACGTGAATTGTTGCTTTTACTTATTAACAAATAACGTAGGTAGGTATATTAGATTAAGATATTAGATAAAAAAAAGAAGATAAGATATTATAAGATATTAGATATATTTTTTTTCGTCAGATATTAGGTTAAATTTCAAAAACATGAATAATTTACAACTTCTTTATTTGAATTAAGATTCGAAGTTAAATCTAGCACCATTGCCGCCTCCGTGGTCGAGCGGTCGAGCGTTCGACTTCATTACATAGGTTCCGGTTTAGTTCCGGACACTGACAAACGAAAATCTCTTTGTGATACTTTCCACTTATTTGGTTAGCACATTGCAAGCTGAATAGCCTGATATTCCAAAAAGAAAGATGATTCCGTGCTTTGGAAGGCATGTTAAGCCATAGATCCCGGCTGTTATCTAAAAAAGTAGTCGTTACACGAACCAACCAACAATGGAAGAGGTGGAGCCAATTCACTGACATTTGGCGGCTCTATTGAACTGACACCAGGGTCCCGTTTCACGAAGCAACAATTTACAAGTTACAATTTGACATTCATTGCGTGGCCATGGCCAATTGGCTTAAACTGTTAGCTCTTACCGTTTTATCTCATTGTCTACGCAATGTACGTCGAATTGTACTTGTAATCTGTAACTTGTAGCTTCGTGAAACGGCCCCCTAAGGTCGGTTGTCGACCTTACAACCCGCACGATGAATAGAAAAGGAAATGAAAGAAATAATTTTATTTTGTCTATGGCTGGCTGTTAATTTATCATCTCACTATACGAGCTCACTGAGGGGCTAGAGCTACCATCAATTAAATCGTTCAGGACGTAGTGTGGCCGTATTTTTTACGCGGATTAGCTGACTTTAAACATCACCTTAGAATTTCTTCTCTCCTCACAATATTAAAGAACTATAAACACAATTTTGCATACATTAGTGCTAAAAATACTAATTAACACTTAGGTTACAATACAAACCCACAAACAGTTTAAACGGATTGTCTGTTGCAATGTAACAGACAGATGAGTCTTTTAGTTTTATCATTTGAAAAAGTGTACCCTCGTTGGTGTAGTGTAACCACACAAAAAAACGAGTGGAAATGTAGAGTAGTTTGCTAATCGCAAAGCATCTAATGTGATTAAGAACTATTTATAGTTGCGCTCTGTCTTCTCGGATTTTCGCACCGCTTTCCCCAATAATCCTGTTGGGAATTCGGAGCTTTCATATAAGCTCGGTAAATAACTAACAAACTCGTATAGAACGTGAGTGGAACTAACTTTGTTGTGTGGACTAATCGCGCGTCAGACAATAGAATAGATATGTGTGTAGAGTTGTAGATACAGCACTCATGTTGTCTGTCGAGCCTTGCGCGGTTGACAGGCCATTATCGTGGCGATGCTGTCTCTAGTCTTGTCTTGAGTGACGGCTAAACAAACACCATCTTTCACCTACCCTCTGTTTTTTAATGCCACGAGTTATTTTTATGTCCAGATATTAATGTGTAAGATACCATATCGGGTTTGAATGATTGATTTAACTTTGAAATTGATTAGATGACAAAGACTGTTCTGTCTTGTATTGAATATACGGGGTTATTTTTTATTCAGTGTACAAACTTTAATATGTTGTTCAGTCAGACCATGAAACTGAACAACTTTCCCCAAGAAACGGGTCCGGAAATGAAATAAAATTTAGTACCTCCCATACTACGAGTAATTGTTGAGTTGGCTGGCCGCAAAAAAAAAACCGAGCCGAGTTTGTATGGGAGATCGATTTTTTTTTTCAGTTCCGGACCTATTTTTTTCAGGAAAATTGTTTAGTTTCATGGCCTGAACGACATATTAAAATTTGTGCACTGAATAAAAAATAACTGTTTTTTTAAGTGGTTGCATAGTGCAGCGCCTTTTTACATTTCATGTCCCTGATCTTTACTTACAAGTGAAAGAGTTTCAAAACTTCTTATTGTGTGGGCTGCAAGGTCAAAGCAAACTCAAATTTTCTATCCTAATGTAACGTCTGCATAATCTGGAATGAATTTCAGCATATATTCAGTAATTTCAGTTGCAGTACTTACCGGATCGTTGCCTTTATATACTTATAGATTAAAATGTACTGCTGCGTTCCGTAGCGGGTTGGCAGACCTTGAGCTTGAACATTTTATTATTATCTTAATCATCTTGCAACGACTGCCTTGTAAGTCTTGTCTACAACTGTAATCCAATCAACGGAGGCTGAGTATGGTCATTGAGCAACCTAAATAAAATATTTATCAATTTCAGTTATTTTTACTAGTATGTAAGTGATTAATTTTTCAAAGTGGTTTATTTATTAGTCATCTGGAGTTAGACTGCTAGTTATTTATATGTTGGATCATGACTCGTGAGATTGCTCACGTAGATCCACAGAGAACGAGTTTGCCACATCATATGACGCATTGCTATGGTGCGCCCGCGCTTTTCAACTCAAAGCTTTATGTCTTCATCACGTCATAACTCGATCGTATACTTGAACAATTCGCACGAAACTAGTTAATTTGATTGTGTGCGGCTCGACAGGTTCAGTCGGTTTGTAAATACTACTCAATTGTCCCGGTACAGGCAACGTCAGCGTTAGCGTCGGTTATTCTTTTCCAGTATAAGTTGACGTCATAAGTGTTATTAGGGTCGGGCCACACTGATCGACGGTGATCGACGGTTTGCCTATACAAAACGCGCGCAAAGTATGGAAATCCGTTCACCGCGTCGCGTCGATCAGTGTGGCCCGACCCTTAGTGCAGCAAGGTAAATTTTTATAGTGGTAGCTTTGACTTCGACTGTACATAGGTGACGCGGTCATGCGGGGACGACGACCGTCACACGCGCAGAGGAGGTAATTGGCATTCAGTTTTGGACACAATTGGGTTAGAAGGTAATTGGATTACAGGAAACCCTTCGCGAGTGCTCGCCCCCGCTGTACAACTCTACTATCAAGTTCGGATATATTTGCATTGGTCTCTGTTTTAGTAGGTCACAGGAAGATAGATACCTTGTTTATGTGAAATCAACACTTTTGTAAAGTAATAAGTTAGTTTTATTTCAATTAACTGAAATATCCGAAACTACTTTACAATGATTCACCGTATAGAAATATCAATGAGGTAAAGAAACCTATATCTACTGCTTCGGAACCACGAAGACGTGACAGTCTGCAGCTGACAAATGCCAAGTGGTGGATGATTTCAGGAAGAGTATCTATAATTCATAATTCATAATAATTTATTGCAAGTCACAAAATTTTCACAAGGTGGTAGAACAAAGGTAAGTACATTGTGACACCCTGCTAGGGCACAGCAACACATGCAGAGGACAATCAGTTGCCCATTTATACCTATTAAATCACAATAATTATGCATTAAAATATTAAATTTATAAAGTGACTAAATTAAACATAAATTAAATTATATAAGTAATATCAACAATAAAATAAGTAATAAAATTATAAAATTTTGCATTATGAAATTCAATAACTATAAAATAATAATAATAATAATAATATGCTAATAAGACTAGACTTTACTCAAACATTACCAAATTATATTCAAAGATATTAATGTCACTAAAAAATTGATTGAATACTTAAAAATACTAATGTTATTAAAGCAACAATTTACTTATCTAATTTATCATTGAAAAATTCTTTAACATCATAATAGCATTTGTCAATGAGGAAATTCTTTAAATGATTATTAAATAGTGGTTCTTTCTCTATGGTTTTTAAGTCATTCGGTATGTGATTGTATATTTTGATGGCCATATGATGAGGACTAGAAGACACCAATTTTAACTTCGTGAATGGTTTCTTTAATTTATTCTGGTCTCTATTATTCCTTTTATTTTTATTTTCTAGAGGGGAGTATAGGTGACTATTTTTTCTAACAAACTTGCAGGATTCCAATATGTAGATAGATGCTAAGGTAAGTATTTTAAATTTTACAAAATAAGATCTGCAAGATACCATTTGATCGATATTTGCAAGTATTCTAACACATTTCTTTTGCAGAATAAAAATATCCTTCACTTCACAACAATTTCCCCATAATATGACACCATACGAGAGTCTGGAGTGTGCGTATGCGTAATAGGCAGTAAGAGAAGTTTTAAAATCTGTTACCCGTTTAAGTTGATGGAGAGCGTAAATAAAAGATGATAATTTGTTTTGCAATCTTTGTATGTATGGTTTCCAGCTCAAGTTTGTGTCCAGGTCGATTCCCAACAAGGTTGCTGTTTTTGTAGTGTCCAATGGTATTTGGTTATAGCTGTAAGAGATTTGTAAAGGGGCTTTTTGTGAGGGTTTAAATTGAATGATTTTAGTCTTTTTGAGATTGAGTTCCAAATTTGATTCATCGAGCCAGTCAGTGATCTTATCTAATGCAATATTCAAACTATGGTTTAATTCGGTGGTATTCGAGCACAAACTAATCTAAAACTAGGAACAAGGAAATCTAAAAGTATAATCGGCAGCTGCAGGCTTTTTACCGCCTCGCAACTGCCATTATCTGTCACATTAACAGTTTGACACCATACCAGACCAAAGAGATAAAAAAATATATTCAAGCCTTGTACAATGTGCAGGTAGCGTAATGACAAATGAGTTATATTATAAGACCTTGAATGCGCATAATATATTACTCCGTAAATACACACTGGCGCGAGACAAGTATCCTCCCCCCATCGTAACATAAACCATTTCGGATACATGAACACAGTTTACAATTCCGGCGGCTTTCGAAAACAATAAAATTCCAATTATATCCAGAAGAATGTACATTTTAATATTTCATTCGGGATTTTCAGCTAGTTAGGTATACTTATTATTTCCGTTTCCTATTTTTTTTTTATTGGTGTTGATTGATCTTTTCGGTGCTGTTCTATAAAAATTGAATATTCATTCACATGGTAATTTGTTTGTTTGTAGTTTAATTAACAAAGGGTTAGATTCACGATAAACAATTTTCTAGTCAACGAACTGGTGTCCTTACTTCTAAAGTATCATACCGTACCACACTTAGAAATAAATGACTTAGCTGTTTTATTTCAACTTAAGTAATTCAATCAACCAAGTGTTTTAATTAATTTCTGCAGTTCTGAAAATAAATTATCTATATTTAAGTAATAGATAGAAGCCACCTTATTCAATCAACACTATAATGGGACATGGGACTAGGTTAAATCAAGTTACTTTTTTTAACACGAAAAAATAATTATTTTTATAAAGCTAAAAATACTTTTCCTCGTGTGTAAGCCTTACAAGAGTACATCCGCGATTCGGTTCGAAGGACCCAACTAAAACCCATCGGTAACAAGCTGTAATCTCCTTACTCTAATCAGTATTTGGAAGAATTAGTGTGGACATTGAAATCGATACCTTAATTCCTTGCGTATCTAGGGTACTTCCAATTGTTTGGAAGCAAAGAGAAATTTACTTAACGCCGCTGACGGAAACGTGACGGAACGTGAAAATACATTTTCCTTGTTACAAGCCTAAAAATTGACAAAGGCAATTCCAGTCCGAATTCGTGTCAGCCCTATTCCTCGGCAGTGTGGTTTTTATGTTTGTTAGACACATATTTGTATTATGCATTATTATTCTGCGTTGTTGGCAGATATGGTGATTTTGTATTTGTAAACGCAACCAGACAAGACAGGTGTTATTTATATGCATCAAGGGGAGCAGAAAATAAATTGAAACCAGATTGAAACGTTGCATTACTGATGCATGACTTGTAGATTGAAGATGTAGAATGGCCGAAAATATGTGTGACAATACTATACATAATATGTATGTATATTTTATATAATGTTCCAATTTCCCAATCGTTTATATACGTATACATGCATAGCATACATACATTAAGTCAGGCTTATATCGCCAAAATATCTTGTGATGAACTTCTTCTAACCTCATGCTACAAGCATTTCGAAAAAAAATCCAATCCGATTTAGTTGTTGTGCATTGAATAGGCAACATTAAGGTAAAACACTGACCTTCTTTGCTGTACAACAACACACTCTCCTCTAAGCTTAGTAAGCACCTGAGGCTACATTTCGTTTTCCCGTGGTAATAAGATGTTTTTTACAGAAAAACTCCAAATAAATCCAGGCTGCTTTGTTACCAATGGAGTTGTGGTTTGTGGTTTATGTTTTCTATTATATTTGTACACCTTTGGCGCAGCAACAAAGCGATTAATGTCATAATTTTAATCCTGCGGGAAAAGCCTTTTTGTAACTTTTTTCTAATTACTATGTATACCATAGTGCTGATATAGCAGGTGCGGAATTGAGGAGGCGCAGAAAGTTCAAACCCCTATGAGAAAATAAGCCGTGGACAGGACAGCTAGTTTAATCAAGGAAAAAAGTTCTACAACTGCATCCCACTGCATCGGATTTATCATGATGATAGATAAAGCGATAGTTTACATTTAGATGAATTTCAAAAAGTAAAGGTCGAATGCGTTCGATTTATCGATCATCAAATTTTTATTTCGGACAGCATCCTCTAAAAATGTACCAATATTTATGACTCACATAAATTATTGCAGACAGGTTGTTATTGAAACGGCCGTGTAGTACTTCCACCAAGAATCAGGATATAAATGCGGCGGTGCGGTTTATCGGCAGGCAGCAGAACATAAATGTTTTTTTAATACTGTAGGCTATTTTTTGCTGGTAAATTTAGTGTGCTTTTGTATTGGTAAAATTTAAGATTACTAAAAGTGTACGCCACAACCATAATGTGAATACTGGTGACTACTAGCTTGCTAACCGCTTGCTAAAGCAACCCGCTGTAAATAGAGGGTGAACGCTTTTTTTTCATCTTAGAGCTCCGCTCTTGTCAGTGGGGTAACTGCCATTTCTGTCGGTTCTCAATTTGAATATTGGTCCTTCAGACTTGTGATAAATCTGATAGTTGTAGTTAAATCTTATTCTTTTTATTAAATTTCAAAAATATTATCTTTATAAATGTACGCCAAGCGTCATGTTACGAGTATGATCGTTTTTTACATTTTCATTTAGTTCGGTGTGTACTTAAATTATTAATATTAAAAAAAAAAAACTTAAATAGTGTTGTGTTTTTGCATTTGAATAATTTTGAACATACGGTTATAACGAAAGAAAGACATCATTTACTAAAATTTGCCTATATTTCGGTAAGTCACGTCTAATACTTAAGGTCATGAATAGTTATAAATAATCACATACTGGCATTACACATACATACACATTTTTGCTTATCAAGCCAACCAGAAGAAGCGTCGCACGGCGGCGGCGGCGGCGGCAGCACTTAACAAATATATATTTTATAGGCTTTCCACTTCTAGCAAAATAAGTTTGTTGTTACTATGATAAGTTTGTTGTTGTATATTAGCTTACTATGATAGTTGTCAAAATCTGTGGTCAAAATCTCTCCTAACCCCTGGTCCACCTCATCAGTCCACCTCGGTCCACAGAATAATGCACATTTTTGCTACGCCGTAGTAGTATGTCTACGATTGCAAACGCCGTAGCAAGGGTCTACGCTATAGATAATTTCAGCTAAGAAGTAGTAGACCTTTTCTAGAAGGTAACTAATAAAAATCTTTAGCTTTATAAAATTTTCTATACCTCACGCACTAATAGAGGCATATTTTATTTAATTTCTGTTAATCTTATATGTTTTTGTAAAATAAATATTTTAAACTTTAATGTATTTAACATTGAGCACTTTAAACTATTTAAATTTTCGGAATGCTGCACCTAAAAGTATATTATGTGCGTTTTGTAGTTTACACGTTTAAGTTTAGCTTGTAAAATTATCTCGTTTTTAATTAGAAAATTATATAGATTGAAAATGGTAGTTTTTATCTTCTTCTATCTTTTTTTGATGGAAATTGTTTGAAGCCTCGAGACGTTTTCTAGATAAAAGCTGTCACTTCAGAGTCGCTAAACGGATTACAGCCGAGTTTTATTGAAAAATTACAGTTTGATCGTAGTTGACGAACGCGAGGGTCTGATTGATGATAGAAAAATGTTTCTTCCAGCTGCTCTTTACAAACTTGCATGTTAATGTTACTCTCCTAAAAAGTATTCTTTGTTTCTATGTAAATTATGTTGAATTGAAAAACATTTCATTGATTTATTTTATTTGTATTTACAAGATTCGTTTTTGATGATTTGTAGCTATTGTAGTTAGAATCTCAGAGGAAATAAAAGACGATCGCTTCGCTCCTGGCGACGCGCGTCAGAAATATTTGGTTAGAATAGAATAATAATTTATGGAATAGACCTCTAGACTAACTGTCAATTTTGCATATAGTTTAATGGCAAAGCTTTTTAAAAAAGAATAGAAAACGAAGAATATCTGATCCCGTAATAAGTTTAATAATGAAATGATGTTAATTTTATAAACGCATCGGACAGAATTTTATATGAAGATGTTAAACGTTATTTTAATATAAAGAATATACAAATGTAAATAAAAGCAGTAAAAACGTTATCAAGTCGGTCGTAACTATCTACCTGGTACATGCTATAACTGACAAAGATTACTTTTGAAGTAAAATCTAACCAGGTTGTTATTATTACCTACCATAGTTATTTAGTTTTGCAATCTTGAATTTGGAAATTTATTAAAGAGCAAAAGATTGTGAGTTAACTGAATTTACTGATATGGGAATCCATTGATAGTTACAGTAGACTTTTTTGATTGGAGAGTTTTAATTCCGAATCACATAATTATTTATTAGTTTACCACATGTTCAAATAATTTTAAACTTTTTTTATTGATTAGGCTCTGTCCATGTACTGCATGATTTAAAAATTCTCGAAGAAAATAAAATGCAAAGTTTATCTTTCACGTTTTGTGAATACCATATCAAAGTTTGAAAATTGTTTGCGAGTACACTAATGAGCGTCTAATGATGTTGAGATTGTTATTATAGTACTCACCCGTTTGAGTGGCGTGGTGTGCGAAGTCGGTGGCGTTGGTGTAGTTGCGTGGCGGGTCGCCGACCATGGCGCTGGGGTGGCCCTCATCGCTGGTGTCGTTGGCAGGTGGCAGCTTGGGCGACTGCCACACGCACACGTAGTACACGCTGAGCAGGATGGCCGCCAGCGACACCGACAGCAGGTACGCCAGCACCGTCAGCACCCGCACCACTTTGCTCACCGCCTTCTGCTCGTACACGTCCCGCAGCGAAGCGCCGCCGGCGCCGGCAGGCTCCTCCGTACTGCTCTCCTCCTCCGTCTGCCCGCACACCGACATCGCTACATCTTCTCAAAGTTTTCAAAGTTGTAAAAAATATCCGCGGGGAGTGAAGTGTCGGTGCCGTGGGCTGCGGCGCGGGCGGCGGGCGAGTGGCGTAGCTCCCGGAGTCCAGTGCGGACTGCCGATGCTCCCGCGCTCGATCAACCGGCAAGTACACACACGCGTCACGGATTTACGAACGTTACGTTGCGTATTAAACTTTATATACCTTGCCGAAGATGCCGGCGATTTTCCTCCGTTCATTCATGTGGCGGAAACACTAAAATAGTTCTGGAGAAATTCTAAATAGAACACTTCATATTGTGAATTGCGTCGAGGCGATGAATAGTTTATCGGCCAACCTATAGTTAGTTAGATTTGATTACAAATAAATAACTGATCAAAGATGTGCCCTGAATTCATCAATATTTAGCACCTATCTTTATTTTTTTACCTATCATCAAGTGGACTTTTTGGCTGTGTGTATCATTGCATAGCGAGATATAATATGTTTGAAACATTTTATGGTCCAAGAATATTATTGAATCAATGACCGATATTTTAGCAGAAGAACTTACAACGAGTACCTATCAACAAAACTGGAATGGACAAATACTTACTTGGTCTTTTCAAAACTAGCATAACGCGTACTATATTAATTCTGTGATACCGCTTCAAATAGATATAGATGTTTGTTTGCTAAATAGCTTAATAATATAAAAAACGCTATTGATTTTATTATAAAACCTCTAGAAACTTTAATGACTTTCGTAAGTTTTTACTAACAAATACGCAGGCTCATTACGTATCTACAATATTTACACATAGAATTGCCCAACATTTTTTTCGCATAAAGTAATATCTATCTTTTTTTACCCTTAAGTAGATTGGTTGTGTATCCCATGGGAAATTAACCGATTCACTAAATAGGTTAATGTAATTATTTTTCGACTAAGTGTATGAGCAGCACGGGATACATAGTCATCCATACAAGCGTACTTATATGCTTGGTGGAACACTCGGACACAACTCCAAAATAATATACTTAGTATATAAAAAAATATAACTAGATACAGAGACAGGCAATGCAAAACTAAAACCATTTGCATAGCAAGATTTTTTTATACCTATAACGTAATTTGCAAATTTACCATCGCGAGTTGGATAGGGTATGAAAGCTTGTCTTTTCCAAGTTTTTGCACTTCTTGTTGTGATGTGACCGAGAAGAATCCCGTGCTCAGCTAGTAGCAACTAACTCCGAGCAGAATGTTAAAATATAATTTAATTAAAAATGAGACATTTTACCCGATACGATGCAATATTAGTTAAATAACAAGCTTGTATTTATTCTAAAACCAAGTAATTACATATCGTAAGAAAATACAAGAAAATCTAATAACAGTTATACATTTATGTTTGTAAGTTGTTATACTAAAACTTTGACTGCATGTGAAATTGGAAACAATAAAAAATCTCGGAAAAGGGACTAAATAAGCAACTTTCAACATGTTGCAAATATAGGTATCAAACCGTTATTGCAAGCACACCTGCTAAATATTACCAGCTCTTGCAGGATATAGGGTAATAAACGCCTGCTATTTCCCTCCCTCTAAGGACTTACGTGATGAGCAAATAAGCTACTTCATAACTTTGCTTAGTTCTCATCATAATAATAATGAGCCAATACCGAAGGACTCTACTATCAAATGTCTAAATTTAGAGCTGTAAAACTGTAGTATACAGCAAATTTCAGCCTGTCATAAAATCTGACTATATTTTTACAAGTACAATTCGTTTTGTGCTAGCTAACACGACTACGGACGATATTTAGATGCCGTTCGATTTGTTATTTATTTACTAGATTTTAAACAATTGACTTATAGTACATACATATATATTAGTAAGTTAGTAACTATGTTGTAAAATAGTAGTTTTTAAAAGTGCCCTGCATCGAACCTGGGCATAGTTCCGATTAGACTCACATATTAGCCAGTAATTTGTTTGTGTAGTACATCCCAGAGTCAGCAATGTCCCGGACGCCGCCCCACAGCGTCAGGGCGGGAGTTTATCCATTAGACATAATTGGATCGTCTGCAATATTATACGATACGAGAACACCAAGTGACCGTTTACGTTGTAAAGGCAGCGTTTTGACTACGGCGATTGCAATCGCATCAGACGGAACAAACGCGAAATTATTACGTATTTATATTACCGTTTAAATAATTCTTTAAATCGACTTCGGACTCAGGTCTGCCGGAGCAAGGAGAATATGTTCAGGTGGGTCTTCTCGGAAAACCCAAATTTAGACTGTATGTGTGGAATGGTGCAGTCCATGGCTGGCACATTTAGTTACCTGTGCTGCTTGCCCTGTTACCTGTTCGCAGCAGGACTTAATTGACGCCACAAATAGTGCAGTCGAAGTGGCTAAGTTTTGGGCTGGAATGATTTACTTTGTCATCGCCACGAAAAGATGAAGAAATTCATCATGTAACTGATGGATGTGCATTTCTAGTTCTTAATATCCAAAACTATTAATATTCCAACTATCACAAAAAAAACCGACACTGTCTAATCTATGATGTAAACTGAATTTTATTCTGTTATCCATAATTGTCTTATAAAATTTAATGATCAGCAGAATAATCTGAATTTTGTACGGAATATAAACCAAGGATTTTTGTAACGAAATTCCACGAAAAAAATAAAAGCTTACGTATCACGACTATTTACACACACACGCACGCACACACTTACACTCGTATACAGTCGCAAATTTACGTCGTGGACGCTATTCTCAAAACACCACCTTAAACCGTGCTGTCGTCTACAAGAACCATGCAATCAATCATGACGACAAGGGACTGCGCCAATTATGCTAACTAGCTCATTCGTATTCTCTGAAGTCCTTGAACTATGGCAAAGAGAATTTAATAAGTTTCTCTTTTCTGTCAATTGAAAAAAAAAACATTTGTAATAGACAAAAAAATCAATATACAGAAATTCAGGTACAAAACAAAGTTGATCATTACAGTATTCCAGTACCTACCTAATAGTAAGATGTTATTCAATCAAACAGTAAAGTCAGAAGTGTCGGAGTCTATTTACTCCCTCCGGGTGGTCGTGACGTGAACATGGACCAATTGAGAAGTTTCCCAGCGGAAAATGTACAAAGTTCTGGCAAATAATATAGGGTCGGACATAAACAGGCAGACAGAGACGAATGCAGGAAACGAAACTGTAAATAATAGTATTACCTATTTTACCAAGTTGTGATTGGATAGGTACTTTCACGTCTCTGAATTTCTCATGTTGTGCCTATTTGCAAAATCATATTTATTTAACCTTTCCTTTTTAACTACTTACTTACCTTGTTTGTAACACGCAACAATTAATCTTATTTTTTGTACCTAAGTACTTTGTATTATTGTGTATTTTGTACTTGTGCTTAATTTGTAGAAATTTTATAAACAGACGCTAATATTATATAGGTAGTTGCAATTATCTTCCGTTTTCCCTGATGTTGTTTTGTTTTATTTCAGTTGGGTTATGGTTAGTTACCTAGACATACTAGTAGTTTCCTTAATCGTTGTTTACCCTTAATTCTCCTTAGGCCTCACAAATGGTCAAATGCCCTGGCTGCGATCCTGGAGCGAATACCCACCCCGACTCTAACGCGTGAATATTGCGTTTGCAATCCATGCGTGGCTGCGGATTGCTATTGGAGATTGGGAACCAACACACACACACACACACACATTTTAACTTACACGAAATTAACATTATAGCAATTTCCTAATAAATCATCCATTATGCTTAGGCTTGTCTGAATAGTATTGATTTGGCAAAGAAAGATCAAAATCATATATTTTTGGATGATAAATAACACTATTATAGATACCACAGACCACAGACATTTCCTAGTTGGAAATGTCGCAACATGACATTCCATATTCTGTACAGACGAATGTTTAGAAAGGTTATTCAATCTATTAATCCCATCAACAGTACGAACAGCATGCATTGTAATACAATCATTGTGTGCAACTTTTACAAGTTGTCTTCATTTCTCATAAAACCGCATTCATTTTATAATATACCTACTACAAAATGAAATTCCATTCGTTATTGTGACTTACCCTAGCAGTTAAGTTACAGGACAGTTGGGTAACCGTCACGTGCCTGAAAACAAAGTTTCCTCTTAAGGTTTCCTTCAGAACTTTTCCTTTAGCGATCACGATGAGCTTCACGTGACTCGTCGGAAAGTCGACACCGAGATGTTTTTTCATAGGGCTTGCACTTGTCCGCTGTTCTAGATCATAATGGCGGCGGGAAAACCTTGTAACTGAACATCTGATCTCTATAATAATCAAAATTGGCCATTGATCGTCTATTAGCAGATCCATACTACTGTAGCATCGGGCCTCGTTGGTCCGAGTGCTATGTAGTTTGATACTGGCGATAGTATTCTTTTTGCAATATATTCGTTCTCTTTTTAACTATTCAGTTTAGAAAGAGAACGATAGAAACTTCAGACGGGCTGGGGCCGTGGAAGTTTGACGTACTCATCTGCCGTCCGCCGTCGAGTGCGGACCATAGTATTATTTCTAGTGCTAAAGTTATAAACAGTGATATCCATCCATGATAGCTTTGACGTCGAAAAATAATTTGTAAAAATCTTAATTCGAATAAAAAATTTTGACTTTGACTTTGACTTTGTGCGTTTAAGTTATAAATAAAGTATCGTGTTATAAAAGTGTCTTTTGTATTTAAAGTAGCGAGTTGTAGCCAGGGAGGTTGCAGCCGCTACAGTGGTGGAGACACCCAGACCTGGTACGCGCCCCCAAACATAGAATTAATAACTAAATTTAAAGAGGAACTCTGAGTGTTAACCCTCTTATAATTTTCCTCACCCTCTTTGAAGTGAGAGTGACAGCGGATAGAAGATTGCTGAATAGTTCTAGAATAGAACAAAAGAAAAACAAAAAGAAAATTGTTTGAAATAGAAGTGGAGAATACCAAGTAAGTGGAGAATATTAAATAAATAAGTGGAGAATATTAAATGATTATGGAGTCTGTCATATGCTTCAATGGCTTTCGCCAAGATTCTGAGGAATTCTTCAAACGCTTCAATCGATTGGCAGTCCTCAAGAAATTGTCACAAGAAGAAAAGATGGCAGTGATAAGCACGTACCTGCAGGGGCCGGCTCTTTCTTTCTACAGAACGATAGAATCCCAGGCAAAAACTTATGAAGAGCTGGAGAAATTATTCAAGGAGGAATTCCCACCTCAGGAAAATTACGAGGAGCTTTTTTATCATGCCAAGCAGGAGAATAAAGAAGACGTGCTATCCTACTTTTATCGCCTTCAGGAGTTGGCTACGAAAGCAAAGATTGTTGGAGACGAGAAATTCATTAATCAATTTCTGAAGACTACAGAAGGCTTTTACAAACACAAATTGGTGGCCTCAATATATAGCACCAAAAAGGAACTCAGGAAGATGATTGACCAATTAATGATGATTTACGGCCCAAAGGAAGCAATCTCACCTACGCATCTGCCATTAGGACTGGAAGGTTTCAGTCGGCCAATGGGCGTACTGCATGATCCCCATTTGGCTCAACCAAGCGGCTCTGCGGGTGAACGGCAGTTATACACACCGCCCAGGTGGGCGTACGGAACGCCATCTGCACGGGGAGAGGTAGGGGTACTCCCAGCGGGTATCCCTCAGGTTAGAAATCTAGATGCAGCGAACGTGGAGAGGCCACGCTATGCACCGGCTTCTTCTGCTCCTGGTACTCCAGTGCGCAGAGAATACAACTTAAGACCGAGGGTAAGGTTCGACCAGTCACAAGATTTCCGGCGGCAGAATTCGGGAAACTCCAGGCGGCTGCCCTAAGCGCCACGAACGAGGCGGCCGAGGGACGAGTGGCGACATCGTCGGCAGGGTCGCAGACGGAAGACATAGTTTTTAAGCCTATATCTTTGAATAATGTTAAAGTTAGGCCCATAATAAAGATTAGTTATAAGAATTTTTCTTTTCCAGCTTTAATAGATTCTGGCGCGAGTGTGTCGTGCATTAATTCATCTATTATTAAGGATGACCCTTTTGATAAGGAAGCAGTATTTTTGCAGTCAGTCAACGGGCAGGGACTTTCTTCCCTAGGTAAAATAACATGTTCCTTTCAGATAAATAACGAGCAATACTCGTCAACCTTTGTTGTTGTTAAGGATCTTGCTTGTTCCGTTATTTTGGGGCAGGATTTTTTGTGTTCTCATGGAGGAATAGTTGATTTTTCTTCGGCGGGAATAATTTTGGGGAAAAGTGCAGTCGATTTTGTTTCCGATGACAGCATGTCTTTTATTTTCCAGTCGGCTGTCAGCTGCGATGAAATTTGTACTTCGTTTTTTGAAAGTGACGTCGAACAAAAGTCTTCTTCGATAAGGGTCGACTCACACTTATCGAATTTGTCGCTACGTGATTATATCCATTTTGTATCTTTGGATGATAGTTGTGAATTCAATATCAATTCTAAGGAAGATTTTATTGTAGGTTCCGATTTAGATATTAGCGATAGGGAGGTTTTATTAGGTTTGTTGGACCGGAATAAGGATAGGTTTGCCTTTGACTCTTCACAGTTAGGACGGTGTGACATCATGGATATGGATATAGAAACCTTGAACGAGCAACCCATTTCTTCGAGGCCTTATAGAGTTTCTCCGGCACAGAGGGAAATTATTGATAAACAGGTGGAAGAGATGCTTCGTCTTGACGTTATTGAAGAATCTAACAGTTCTTATGCGTCGCCGGTGGTGTTGGTGAAGAAACCAGATGATTCTTGGAGGTTTTGTATCGATTATAGGCGTTTGAATAAAATCATCGTTACAGATAACTATCCTATTCCAGCTATAGATGATCTCATTGGATATTTGGCGAATGCTAGGTATTTTGCAGAATTGGACCTCAATTCTGGTTATTGGCAAACTAGTATTCGAGAGGGAAGGCATAAGACAGCTTTTATTACTCCTACTGGACTTTATCAATTTAAGGTAGTTCCTTTTGGGTTGAAAACCAGCCAAGCAGTTTTCCAGCGCATGATGGATAAG
Organism: Carpatolechia fugitivella; assembly: GCA_951230895.1. Taxonomy (NCBI): domain Eukaryota; kingdom Metazoa; phylum Arthropoda; class Insecta; order Lepidoptera; family Gelechiidae; genus Carpatolechia; species Carpatolechia fugitivella. The sequence goes on along the minus strand of OX579662.1, from coordinate 6,599,213 downwards.
GCGATAGGGGATTTACGATATAAAAATGCTGTTGTATATGTCGATAATATAATAGTTTATGGCAAGACATTCGAAGAGTTTACGAATTCGTTGTCTAAGCTATTTGAGCGTTTCCGCGCAGCTAATTTAACTTTCAAGCCATCTAAATGTAAATTTGGGTTAACAGAATTAAATGTTTTAGGCTACCACATTTCGGGTAATGGTATAAAACCTGATCTGACCAAAATTGAGTCTATTCGCAATGTTGTTGAGCCTAAATGCACTAAGGATGTTAAAAAACTCTTGGGTTTATTTTCCTATTATCGTAAATTTGTGGAAAATTTTGCGGAAATTACCTTGCCTTTAGTAAAATTGCTTAAAAAAGGGATTAAATTCATTTGGTCTGATAATTGCCAACATGCTTTTAATTTAATTAAAGATAAATTGGTGAATCCCCCGATATTGAGGTATTTTCAGGCGAATATCAATATTGTAACGCGTTTGATGGTTGATGCATCAGACGAGGCTTTAGGAGCAACGTTGATGCAGGAATTTGAAGGAGTCGTGCATCCTATTGCTTACGCTTCAAGGAAATTGTCATCTGCGGAAGTCCGTTACTCAGTAACAGAACGCGAATGTCTTTCTTTGGTTTGGGCGTTAAAATATTTTAGAACTTATTTATGGGGTTCTTCTTTTCAAGTAGCTACGGATCATAAAGCTCTTTGTTGGTTACAGTCTAAAAAAGATATGACGGGACGTTTAGCTCGGTGGGCACTTGCAATCCAAGAGTGGGATTTCCAAATAGTTTTTTTGTCATGGTAAAGATAATGTGGTTGCTGATTTTTTGAGTAGGAATCCGTTGGTTCCAGTGGAACCAGACCCTTATATTTCGGATTTCAAACATGACGGTTTGGAAATTTTTCGAATTGAGTCAACTTCAATTCATGACAGGCAAATGTCTGACAGTTTTTGTCGTAATGTAATTAATATTTTGGAGCGGAATCATAGACATAAAGGTTTTTTCTTAAGAAATAGGTTGTTATATAAAAGAGTTTTGAGACAGGGTGTTTTGAAAGATGTTCTTGTCTTACTAGGTAGTTTGTTTACAGATGTGATGAAGGAGTTGCATGATGATGCGTGGACAGGTGGTCATTTAGGGTTTTCAAAGACCTTAAGTAGGTTTCGCTCTAGATTCTTCATGTCTAATGCGGATAAAGAGATTGAATTGTATATCCGTTCTTGTATTTTATGCCAAGAAAGAAAAGGAGGTATCACCTTAGCACCATTGTTGCCTATTTCGGTGTCAGGTTTGATGGAAAAGGTTGGTGTCGATGTTGTTGGTCCTTTTCGAACTTCTTCTCAGGGCAATAGATTTGTGATTGTTGCTTTGGAGTATGTTTCTCGCTATGCTGTTTGTAAAGCTGTTCCTCGTGTTACGTCTGACGTCATTGTAGATTTTCTCACAGATGAAATATTCTGTAGGTTTGGAGGAGTTCAAGAGATTGTTACCGATCGAGGTACGGTTTTTACTTCAAGGTTGGTGAAAGAAGCGGTTGAGTTTTTTGGTGCTAGGCTTATCCATACTACTTCTTTTCATCCACAGACGAATGGCCTTGTTGAACGTTTTAATAGGACGCTCCTTTCTATGCTTTCTAAGTTTATATCTTCCGATCAGCGTGATTGGTGCCGTTATCTTTCGATGTTGGTTTTTTCTTATAATTCTAGTACCCAAGCTTTGACAGGGGTAATTCCTCATCTTCTTTTGTATGGTAGGGAACCGCGTACGGTACTTGATATGGATTTAGGAATTAATGGGACTGAAAATGTTAACAGTTTGAACCAAAAAATTGACTTGGTTAGAGACTTATCTCGGCGGGCGATTTCCGGGATTAATAAAGCACATTTTAGACAAAAAAGGCTATTTGACAAAAAGACGGTAGTAAAACAGTTTGAGCCTAATGATTTGGTCTTGCTTTATTCTCCTAAACGGGTTACTGGAAGAACTTACAAATTATGTAGACTATTTAAAGGTCCATTTGTTATCGTAAGACGCGTAAATGACCGTAACTATATTATTCGAAAAACGGGTAGGTCAACTCGTACTTATTTGGTTCATGTAAATAGATTGAAAAAGTTTTATGTTCGCTAAAGATTTAAAAAAAAAATATTTTCTTCTTCTGGTTTGGAAAAGATTTCACGTTAGTGTTGGAATCATTAAAGTTGGAAAGGGAAATAGTTTCAAAAATGACAGATATTTTCTTTGTTTAATTCTTGACAGTGCAACTATTTGAATGGTTAGTCTGTTATAAATACTTCTTGGAGTAAAATGGCGATCCGTTTCGTCAAAGATAAAGTGTCATGTCTTGGTCTGTCACTTTTGTAAACAGATGTTTACGTATTTATTTTTATTTATATTTTATTGAATTCCCTTTTATTGTATTGAGGTAGGTAATTTCTTTTGGGGTTATGCTTAGGTGACCTGCATAATATAAAATAAAACATAAATGCATTATTGTCACTAGTTTTTACGAATTGTTTGTATGTTTTTCTAAACGGATTGGTAGTTAGGTAGTTGAGGTTTCGTGTACGATGATTAGGTTGAGATTGTTTGCGCTGTTAGTTGGCTGATTAGGCACAGTTGATACACCTGCTTTAAGAGACATAGGAGCTTTGTAGGGTGATCTGTTTAGGATCACACGTATTCTATCTGTCCTTTTCTAGGTTAGTAAAAGGTTGAGATTTCTATGGGTTATGATGAGGTATGGAGTTAGGATATGGGAAGAAGTGATAGGTAATTTTTTTTCAATTCATTATATATACCAATCCAAGTTGTTGTCATTTTCAAATCCACATATTTAATAATTTGAATATGATATTGTATCTTATAAGAAGACATGTAATGTACTTGTATCTTAGACTAAATAATTATTTTTCTTCCTAGTCGCTAGTTATCTGGATATTGTTGTTACTATATTGTTTTTTATATGTATTAATCCTATTATTTGTTTCATGTGCGGGCTGATAAAACTTTTATATTTAAACAACAATTAATATTTTCTTCTACACCTCCTTACTGACGCGAGATGTACTTCAGGACATCAGTGATGCCTGAATGAAAAGAAAATATTTTTTCATATTAAAAAACAACATTTATATCTTAGCTCTTCTGATTGTTTTTTCTATATGTTAACTTCTCTTTCTTTGGAAACATAGCTTCAATTTTAACACCTTAACTTCTTTTTCTATTTTGCTTTTAAATTAAATATAATTTAATTCTTGAGATTCTTGAGTATTGTGATTGGTGTTAACATTGTTTTGATTATCTTGATTTAATTTTTTTATCGTTAACTTAAATGTTTTAAATTTCATTTTAAGTTTTGCATGCTATGTCTTTGAAGAATTTTATAGATTCAGGTTAGGGTTTGCATTTTGTAATTGAGGTAGCTGTTAGCTTTGGTTTAGGATGGTAAGATATGGGTCCTGTTTTAAGTATTTTTGGAGAGGTTTTTTATTTAGAAAAATTATTAGAAAATATTTTTCTGGTAATTAGACTTTAGCTAAGTCCAGGATCTAAGTCTTCCATTGTTTTTTTTTATTAGATTTTTATTAAGTGAATTTTTCCCTCTCTTAGGTAGGTAGTTAGTTATTGGTAGATTGTAACTAGCAAAAAAATTTTTTGGGTCTTCAACCAAAAAAAAATTTTTTCAGGGGAGACCGGGGGTAGTTGTAGCATCGGGCCTCGTTGGTCCGAGTGCTATGTAGTTTGATACTGGCGATAGTATTCTTTTTGCAATATATTCGTTCTCTTTTTAACTATTCAGTTTAGAAAGAGAACGATAGAAACTTCAGACGGGCTGGGGCCGTGGAAGTTTGACGTACTCATCTGCCGTCCGCCGTCGAGTGCGGACCATAGTATTATTTCTAGTGCTAAAGTTATAAACAGTGCGTTTAAGTTATAAATAAAGTATCGTGTTATAAAAGTGTCTTTTGTATTTAAAGTAGCGAGTTGTAGCCAGGGAGGTTGCAGCCGCTACACTACGTTGTGAGAGTAACCCAAGCTCTTTTAGAAATTTACAATGTGATCGTCTTTATATTATGTTTTCTAACTGTGGAATTGAACAAAGAGTCGCCTACTCAATTTCTATGTTATTCCTATATAATGATTCGTCCCTAGCTTTCGCCCGAACACAGGAGTACCAGTTGCCAGCCGGCAAGCAGCCTACTCCTGATTACCCATGCTCACTTGACTGAAAGAATAAAGTCACCAGGAAATCCCAGCGACTTTATTAAGCAATACTAACTTCGTATTCTGAAAAGAACTTCGAAGTTTATTGCTTTTGCAATAAGAACCCCGATTCCTGAAATGGATCACAGGGATTATTACATGATATATGTAATTTTAAAAGGTATAAAAAGGTGGCTCCAGGACTGCCATAGCGAGTCCTTAGAGCCGGCGACGGGTGTGTCGTCTGTAGTTCTGAATAGAACTTCTAGTTCTTAGAGGAACTTTCGTTGAGTGGCATTTCCTCAACAGAATGATCAATAACCAAGTTTCTCTAATGATACTACCCGGAGACGACCATCCTAGCCCTACACCAGGACACCCTTTTCCTTAAGCTACGCCAACTGTATTGATAAATACGATTACATAACCCCTCTGTGTCTTCCAATATACAGTCCGACAAGGGATCTAGTAATATCCAGCACTGACGAGGGCACTAGTTCTAGCTCCCTCAGCTGGATGATTACTAAAACCTTAGAACCCAAGCAAGGCAGCAGACTAGAAGCAAAGATCCGAGACGCACACAAAATACAGCAAACCAGCCATCAAAGTATCTACGTGACGAGTGAGAATAAACGCTCCAACAACGCGCTCTCTGTGAGTCACTTCCCACTCTGTCCTTCAGAATGCTCCTGTCCTCCCCTCGCCACAGATGTGTAGGAAAAAGGTTAAAATAATAGACAACCCCGAAGGGCTGTCTACAGCGGACCCTAGTCCGACCGGTGCGCCTTAAGCGATGGAAGGAGACCGAAGTCCCATCGTTGCAAGCCTAAGCTTCTCGTTGTAAGACGAAGCTAGTGGACGACGTCCAATCGATACTAGCCGAAGCGTTCCCGATACGGCTGAGCCGTTATAGTAACCTTTTGGGAGGCTAATCCCGTCTTCCACCGAAGTGTCCGACGTATTGCGTTCAAGTGTGTGTTTCTAGGATAGTCCACACGTGAACCAGCGCCCATGATGGTAAACTATCTTCCAACGAGCAAGCTCGAAGGGATGACCTCACAGCTGCTACTGACTGTGGGTCTCATATCTGGATTACTCCTGCATACTGGATCTTCGTCTATCTGAACGGTACTGCCAGGGCAGATCTGCTCCAACTTCATATCTCCATATCTCCATACCACCATATCTCCATATCTCCGCCGCGCATCTCCGTGCCTGAGACCGCATATGAATTTAAAGACTCACTTCAGCTATTGCTCTGAATATAGCTTTACAGCCATCAGCAACGCCCGTACAGTCCACTGCTGGACTATGAGCCTCCTCCCCTTGCAGCCATATGTGTCGATATTACATCGCACAGTTGATTCGGTAATAAATCATATATGAGGATATTAGCCAGAGCAGTCCACGTCCAGTTTCTCGTTCTCAATTAATAAACTCGTTCCAGTATGCCTCTTCACAGACTTATGCCTTGAAGGCAGCCACTATGTCCTCCGCTACCTCTATCTGGGATAATACTTGAAAGACTATCGTCGACACTAATCAGGCTGAGGTCCACCGCGCATGGATGCGGACAAGTTCCCATCTACGACGATGTATTCAAGTCGCTGTATGCGTCTCGGCCAATCAGCGGTTCAGAACTAGACATGCGTGGTAGCGGCATTCATAGCAGCCCAATGGTTACTCCACATCTTCGTAGGTCAGATACGGAAATCTCTCCACAGACTGGCGTCTTGAAGGTAGCCACTAAGATATTGTTAACTCCACTATCAGGGGTAATGCTTAGTGTGCTTATCACGCCTAGGATGCGACCCATACACCAGCTCAGAGCTAGACATGCAGTGTCAACAATATCATAGCAGCGATAGTTAAACCTCATCTTCATGCGTCAGATAAGGGTCCTCTATTAGATGGTCAAATATAGTGCATTATGTGATCAGCTTGATTCTGCGGCCGTGTCCGCTTTCATTAGGTCATCTAGGAGCGTCAAGCCTATGATTCCCTTGATTTTCATTTTTGACCATCTCGGATGGGGTATGTCATCCATAGAGGAATAATTAACCGTTCCCATATCAAACAGACAGCACGCCAGTCTTCAGGGACCGAAATCCAGTCTTTAGGGACCGAAATCCCGTGAGAGGCTGTGCAGCGCCTGCGACTTTAGGTTCGGCAATTATTTCACTTGGTTTTCCAAGTATAGACTCCTGCTAGTCTATTTTTGCACTTTGACAATAATGTCAATTTTCATGAACTTAACGTTCCGCCAGCCATCTATTCCTGGACGGCCTCCTGCCTCCCACCTAGAGATGTGCCGTGGGGAATGTTCCCATTCCCAGTATTTTTCCTATGGGAATATTCCCGGTAAGTTACCGAAAGTTTCCAATGTTCCCGGGAATATTCCCCTACACATGAAACATTTAATATATTGAATTCTTTCTTTACCTAGTATTTTAATTTAGTTTGGTTGGTTGGTTGGCTGGTTTGGTTAGTATGATTTAATTTGCAAAATTGATTATTTTTGATATAGACAATTTTATTTTATTTAAGTGAGAGATTTCACTCACGGTCATCTGATCCAAAACTAGGCAAGGCCTGTACTACGAGTATGGGTGTCAAAAATAGACAAATATTCAATACCCAGACACAGAAATGACCCTTGATGTCTGCCTTTTTTTCTTTTCGCGCCTTAGCTTGGTACTATAGAAAACTGTAATTTTATTACAGATAGGTACTATAGGTGGCTACTTCTCCAAACGAGAAAAAAAACAGCGTCTGCCTGGAGAAACCATACTTCTAAAGATAAATTTGCTACTTAAGATATTGTTTATTATAGTTTGGCATGCACTTTACCTGGGACAGTTACATAATGTTGCCTAGTTTTCTTATAAGTACCTCAAAAAAAATCACAAACCACCAAAAACTTATCGCTCTGGTGTGTCCTGACTCCAGTTTTGTTCAAGTTATGATCCATAACTTTTTTTCTATCACCTTATTTTTACTGAATATCTGTTCGTAAAGTAAACAAATAATGTGGTTTTAATAAATCGAATCAATTTTATGTAAAAACTTATTAGTTTAGCGTCAATACTAAAAGAAAGAAATGTCCGACGCTTTCTATTGATCGATCTGTATCGACATGAAATCGTTTGCCCAACCCTAGTTTGTGCACGCAATGCCTTGCTCCCCTCCGCTAGCTGTCCCCTCAGTCACGTTTCAACAGCTGTGGGGGATAGTTGTGCGCTGCGTTCCCGCGTTTTCAATGTACGAAGGTAAGAGACTGATCGATCTGGTTTTGGTTTTCAAAATTTTTGACTGCTATGGTCCACTTCTTTAAAATAATGAGTAAGTTGGCATGTACACTGATTAGCCTAAAGTGATTGTATTGAAAATGTTAAAATTACATAAAACTATAAAATTTCTAATGTTATTACTTTTCCTAGAATTGATGAAAATGTATATTTTTCTTATTGCTATGGTATTGATCGCTCTGGACAAATTGGCTATAGCGATCAAAAATTTCAGAAAATTGGTTCTTTAAGTATTAATTTCATGTTGAATTATTTGTAAAATGTGTGTCAATTTGTAAAAAAAAATACATAAATAACCTCATGACGACAGCGACGATTTTTTTTCTAATAACTGTTAACTGGTTAGCAAAAACCATGTTTAACAGGGCAAGTTTTTTACGCGACTGTTGGTTTTTTAAAATGATTTCAATTTGGTGTGTTAATTTTTTATAAAGGGATTTTAACAAGAAATCTAGTGTTGGTAAAACATTACAAAGAAATCGTGATAATTAATAATAAGTTAGTATATTTGGTCTATTAAGATTTTCCTCTTATAATGTTCCTATTTCTCTGTCTTAAGTTTATAGGAAAAAGTGCCCTCACGGCAACTAACTAATATGCAAATGTTGTCTTTTTCGGTTGATTGCAAATGAAATATATAACATGTAACTTAAAACTAAAACTTAAACCTACCTACTTAAATAAACAAACCACCCCGAATCGTACCCGGCGGGAATGTGCCCATCACGCTGGCGGCATTGCCTCGTTGGATAGCCAGCGAGATGTGCTGAACCAGATACGACTCGGCGCGGGGGTCAGCTCCATTTTGTCGCAACCGCCGCCCCAGTTTCTTTACAAAGTCTTTGGCTGCAGCACACCAAGACCCTGCAACCTCCACCGCGAATAGAACAAAATGGTAAGACTGCGTCAAATTTTCATATTTGAGCCGCTTCTGGGAGGCAGCCCACTCCGCAGCCGAGCCTGCCCCACGCGTTGTCCGCGGCAGATGTGACGCCGCAAAGGTGCTGACGCACGTGGCGTCCCAGACAAGGCAACGCCCCTTCTCCCACGGTACCAAAGTAAGCCCATCCGGATGCTTTCCGTCTAGGCGACTAAGACCCGGTGGCTCCAGAGTGCAGGGGATCTCGGCAGACACTAAGGCACGCCGGATAATATCATTGAGCATGTGGTGCCGCGGAAATCTACCCGCACTTTTGCCACAGCTCAAACCATGGTAAGCCTTACCGTCTACCAGCTTACCGCACTTGCAGACATGGGGCTCACAAACTTCGCACCCAAGCCTGAGAGCCACTGCCACCCTTAATGTACCGCCATCCAAAATGGTACCCAAGTTTGGAGAAGGGAACGTGTTTAGCCAGGCTCCGGTTTCATACTCAGTAGCCGCCTTAAGGCGCGCGATGTCTGATCCAGACGCCGACTCCAACAACCCACTGAAAACAGCCTTGCAGACTGGGTCGTCCCATTGGCGCTGCGCCGAAGGGTTGTCTGGGAGGGATGATGAGGGACACAAAGGCGACCAAGCAATCGTGGCCTCGCTAGCAAACGGAATATCGATCTGGTCACCTTGAAATTGAAAAATGTTAGCAACCAGACCCATCACTCCGTTCGCTGGGGCCAAGAAAGCCGGCACACCCACATCTCGCATCCTCCTGACACCCAATCCTCCGTGACGCACGGGTAAAGAGGCCTGCACCCACTATGAGTCGTTAAGGTGCACATTAAGGATGCTGCCCAGAGTGTTCCTGAGGTCATCGTCCAGTAGTGTGACCTCATCCGGAAACAACCAGGTCGGGGCAGTTCTCATAACGTACACCAGCTTTGGCAGAGAAAGACAGCTCCTAAAGAGAGTCAAAGCCACGTGGGGAGGCAACTGCAGCAAGTGTTTCCGCGCCTCGTATAATGTCCGCCTTTTACCCAGCAACGCCTCAGGTACCGCCTCCTGGAGAACTGGGGCCCCCAACAGCTCAAAATCTAGCTGGTCCAGAACTTTGATACCGGGAACAAGGTCTCGGAGTCCGTTACAGCTCAAAGTGCAACAGCACTACATGGAAAGAGCTCACATTTTGAGCTGTTTACTACCAAGACCAGCTCCTTCAGCCCTGGTATAAGCGCTGCAAGGTCCCTGGCAACGACATCAGGTGGGCCGCCAACAGTACCATTATCAAGGTACCACAGATTAAGGGGAGCCTCTAAAGAATGTATCAACCTATTGATGGCCAAGCTGAACACAAGAGGTCCCAGAGGGTCACCTTGCTGCGCACCCACCTGAGATGAAATCTTTTGACCGTTGTAAGCCAAATAACTAGACGCAGCGTAACACTGCCACAAGAAGGGATATAATGCAGGGACCCTATCTTTCGCCTCAGCCAGCACTACATCCCTCTCCATAGAATTGAATGCATTTCTGAGGTCCACCTTCAGAATCACATTTCCAGCATTGGCAGGATCAAGAGCAAAAGCACGGGTGGCGTGAATTGCTGCTTCACAACCTAAGGGAGTCCCGAAGCCAAGTTGGTGAGGTTGTAAAGTCTTTGCCATTTCGTTCTTAACGGCTCGACAACCCAGCTTTGCCACCAAACGGCGCAAAGAACTACCTACAGCAATTGGTCTAATGCTCCCGTCATTTTTAATTAATGCACAAAGTGACGCACCATACAGAAAAGAGCAAACCTCGCTTGCCCCCCAACAGAAAGTTGCAAAGGTTGGTAAGTGAGTTGAGTAAACGTTTCCCGTTGTCCCCAGCTGTAGGTGAGATAAGCTCTTTGAGATGTTGGGGACGTAGTCCATGCAAACCTGCTGCAGAGCTGACGGGAAAAGATCCCAGAGCTAACCCCCGTCATCAGAGGTCACCGTAAGATAAGGAGAATTTTCATCAGGCGCTGGCGGAATATTGTTTGCCCTAGAGGGTGCCGGATGCTTCTCTTGCAGACTCGCCAGTGTATCTGGGGTTGACGGAGCCAAAGTACAGTCAGACGTGAGCAACCTCACCGCGCCTCTCAAATTCCCGTCATGAACCTTTGACTCCACAAGTTTATAAATAGATTGGGATTTTAATGATGTATCTCTTGGTGACAAGTTGCAAATGTTGCAAATGTTGTCTTGGTCAGTATGTTTTTTTTTTTTTAAAGACATTTAAACAAGAAATTGAGATAATTTTTAAGTAAGTTAATAACTGGTCTATTAAGATTTTACATTAAAATTGTTGCTATTTTATTTATGTTTTTCATTTCATGTCCATGTTTAACAGGGTTGTCGTTGACCTTGCTATAACAAGTTAAAACATTTAAAAACTTCATTTATAGTTATATTAATGATTGATTTCCTATAATTTATTACTTTTTTTCCCATCTGATTGCTCTGGTATCAATTATTGATCGCTCTGGTCACGAAAATTTCTAAAATAAATATCTCATAAACCGTTTGTTGAAAAAGAGGGACAATAAGACAATATACATTTACATGCGGTTTCTTATATGTAAAGCTATATATAACTTATTAATAACTCATAAATAAAAAGCACCAGAGCGATCAGAAGAATAACGTTATTTTGGAGAAGTAGCCAGGTATTAGTCGTTTTGTTAGTTACATACAGCCAAGTAGATGTTTGCCTGTTCATTGCTGACTGTAAGAACTGTCTCGCTTCCTCTTTAAAAAACACTTTATTTGCGAATCTCTTTATTTGAGTGGCAACAAGGTCATCAAACAATGAAAGCGTCCTTTTTTAGTTACCTGTTATTTAATTTGTAACTTGGTGCACGTATTTAAACATACAAACCTCGTTGTTAAAAATAAATCTGAATCTTTGTGGTCGGATTTTAAAAGTTGCTTTGCTTTATACATATAACTTATGAAAAACATGTTGATCGTTCTGTGATTTGTTAATTATTTTAGTATAATTTAAATTGTTAATAATTAAATTTTATTGATATTTAAAAACAAATCTGGATCTTTGTGGTCGGATTTTAAAAAAGTTGCTTTGTTTTATACCTATAACTTATGAAAAACATGTTGATCCTTCTGTGATTTGTTAATTATTTTAGTATACTTAAAATTGTTAATACTAAAATTTTTTTGATGTTTAATTGTTGATTATATTGATAACGCATATTTGTACACACATGAATAAAAACTATCAAAATTTAACGTCTGTGTTTCTTTTTCTCTTATTAAAATACAGTTAAAACTTTCAGAATCTGCCCGGGAATATTCCCGGAAACATTGGGAATATTCCTAAAAACACTGGGAATATTCCTCGGAATATTCCCATTTTTTTGGGAGTTTTGGGAATATTCCCAGGCATGTGGGAAATTTCCGGTGATTGTTCTCGATATTATTGGGAATATACGAAATCTCTTAGGTTAGTAAGTATTCAAATATTACTTGTGATTTGTCTCCTAAAACTTAATATTGTGATATATAAATATATAAAAAAAATAGAAGATTTCGACAACTTTCCCATTGTTTAAGTTCTCACTTGTGTGGGAATATTCCGGGGAATATTCCCACACAAAAGTAATTTACCGGGAACGGCACATCATTACTCCCACCTTATATATTCGCGACACGCATCGACGGTACGCGCGGGGCAAGTCCGCGCCCACTATATTACCACTCTGGTATAAATAGTGATTAGGTCCGTCAAAAAAAAAAAGAAAAACGACGGTACGCGCTAGGTCAACACGACTTTTTCCTAAACTTTGTTCGATATTTCTGAAACTCACAATTCAAACGTATCTCAGTCTCTGCACCCCAAGTATACATTTAGTTTTGCATTTTAGTTTTTGAGTTATTAATTTTAGAAATATCAAAAACGTCCAATACAAAAACGTATTAAAATTAAAAACATTCATTACAAGAACGTATTAAAATAATAAATATTCTGTCTCAAATCTTTTATTATAACTTTCTTTATGTCATACAACAGACACACGTTGTTCTACATAGTTTTACTTTTACATTAGGGTCGTGGAGTTACAACCTTAGCCAATCATACTCGAAAAAATATTAAACTGAGCAATAAAGCTCCAAAAACAAATTACATTTAAAATCAAACATGACATTTGTAAGTCTACTTCGGTGACTGGACTCGGAATCAATTTAAATCTCAGAGAAAATAAAAGACGATCCCTGACGCGCGTCAGAAATCTTTGATTTAAATATGCCCAATAGGCTTGTGTCAACTAACAATGAAATCAATGGATGAATGTTTCTAGACGTAAATTGTAATATTTAAACAGGGAAAACCGAAATAATTCCACATAAAAATTAATTATTATTGTTATTTTTACAAATTAAAATCAAATAAATACCCCCCCTGGCCCCTCCGCTGTGAACGTCAATCAGAACGTATTACGTCACATAGTGGTATGCCGCCATTGTTGTTTTGACGCTTGGTTAACTTTTTCATACAACAGCACAAGTGAACACAATCGTTTGCCACTATGTGACGTCATTCACGACGCCATGACACTTTCTTGTGTTTTTACGCCAGATTAAAAATATTTTCTTAAAACTTAAAATATGTGTTTTAAATATAATTTTTATCATGAAATATTATTTTTTTGGGGTAATACAGGTACTAAACTAACGAAATAAGCCATTTTTGAAATTTACGACACAGGCCTATTGCCCACATTTATAAGAACAATCTTAGCTTAGTTTTCGTCTCTGAATGTCGTCCTAAGATTATGTTCTCAGGTGACAGATGATCTGTTTAATTAAAGACGAATTTACTTTATTGCACAATTAAATATACACAGGATAAGAAATGAATGTACAAAGGCGAGCTTATCTCTATAAGAGATCTCGTCCAGCCAACCTTTCACAGTGGTGGAAAATGAGATCGCAGAGTAAACAAAAAGTGCACAGAATACAAAAATGAAATTAACCTAGAATATACTAATTATCCTATAATATTATATTATAACTATAATTAACCTAAATAACATACTATAGTACATAGTGCAGCATTACTGTATGTTTTTTAATAACCTTTTTGGTATGATTCTTTTTTCTTTTGGCCGGTTTTTTATGTCACTTTTTCATATTTCAAATTTTCTTGGTTTGACCTTTTTTTAAATTGTCTATTGTTTCTGAGTGTGTCAGCTTGGATAATTGAAGAGACGAAAATTTCTTGCCGTTTACGTTTATAAAAACACGTAACTTTTGTATTATTGAAGTAATTATTTCGTAATTATAGAAGAATTATTTGGTCGATATTAGGTGCCCTTTTGGACTGGCCGGGTAAGTCTTGTGTTGTCTTCCTACTGGCTTTTTATCGATGCACTTTTCTCTTTCCTTGTTTTGGTTGGATGGCGATTATTTCTTTGTTGTTCTATCTTTACAGTGTATTTCCGGCTACTGCAAGGACGCCACACACACAAGGATCCCTCCGTGCTTGCGGGAACTTGCCGCGATTTCTTTCTGTGGTTCCGGACACGTGAGGCCACCAGGCATTGGACGTTCCCGGATTCCTGTGTTGTGTGCGTCCGCACACGTAACAGCTAAGTGCCGCATACCCGCATACCAGCGTTGGAGTCCCCCCTGGCTTATGCCCATCTGGCAAATTTTTAGTTTGTGATTTTTGTATCTTTTGGTTGTGATTTTTTTGTATGCTTTTGTATTAGGCGATTTTGCCAAATTTCATTTAGTGTTAAAATTCAATTTCTAAATTCTAAAAAGGCCGTTTAGGTTGCTCTGGCCCTCCCTTTTTTGGTTCCCGTTTGGCTTTTACTCTCCCAGGGAACTCCGCGGTTTTTTACACCTTCCTGCATCGACACACTCTCAACACAACACTAAGGGCGACATTCAGAGACAAAGTGTAAGTCACGCTTAGCCAAATCTTAGCGTGAACTTAGCGAAGCACGCTCTGAGCCCACTTAGTTCGGTTGTCAAATTTTCGTATTCAGAGTCACTTTGAAATATCTTGTTAAGATCGTTTTTTTTTTTACTGTGTCTATATTATCTATGCACCCATTAGTGATGTCTTTTTTTACCGATTGGTTATTTGTTCCGGTTCTTGAATCGCTACAAAAAAGGAGATAGCAATATATCATTTTTCTATGAGTGTAAGGGAGATGGAACATAGCTGTCAACTGTTCTGTCTGTCAGTGTATGCAAGCGAGCAATAGATTACCTACTTATATCAGCATGAAGGTAATTTTAATTAAAGAGATTATTTTGTAACAGATTAGATAAAACTATGTTATGCCAATTAAAATAAAAACGCAGTAGAAATAAGAAATCAGGTTATTTTTATTTAACACCTCATAATGTATATTTTGTACTATTCTTTTACATACAATATAAAGAGAAAAACTTAAGTTGTAATTAAATTACATACTATCTATTCTGTTGAGTAGATTAAAGTCAATCCAACATTTTTATTAGTATTATATTTTCTATACCAACAAATTATTATTTTATTATGTGTAATACTGTTCAACTATTGCATTCCGGAATGCTAAACCCGATGCAGTATGTTGACGAATAGGAACAGCTGCATCCTCTTGATACACGTTGATCTCAAAAAGTGGTTCAGAGGCATCTCTAGCTATATTGTGCAGCACGGCACAAGCCACTGCAATATTTGTAGCAGTGGTCAATTTTGTTCCAATTCCACGGCGCAAACACTCAAATTGATTTTTTAAAGCTCCAAATGTCCTTTCTACAACATTGCGTGTCCTAGTTTGAACATAATTGTAATTTGCTTGAGCTCGCGAATTAGGCTCTATAAAGGGAGTAAGCATGAAATTTGTTGCACGGTATCCGCTGTCTCCTACTAGAATTCCCTGTAATCGTTCAGTCGACAGTCTTGAATGAAGTCTAGAATTTCTAAAAATCCGACTGTCGTGGGTGCTGCCTGGCCATCTAACAACAAGATCATAGAGTTTCATGTCCATTCCAACAACTGCTTGGGCATTGATACTGAAGTACCCTTTTCTGTTTCTGTACACTTCAGAATGTTCTATACCCCTAGGCCTTTTGATTTTAATATGGGTGCAGTCGATAGCCCCTATTATATTTCTTAATCCTGGATGAACACTTTGAACTGTTTCAAACTCACTGGAAACAGTCATTAAATTGTCCGGAAATTTAATATAATTGTCGACTTGGGCAGCTAACTGTGCAGATACATTTCTTATAATGCGGCTCACTGTTGGTTGCGAAATAAATTCGAGATCACCACACACTGTCTGAAAGGATCCTGTTGCATAATAGCGTAAGGCTGTTGCCAACTGAATGTCTGGTGAAATAGGTAAACCTCTTCTTGTACTTTCTGGTCTTATTTGTATCAAAGGCATTATTTCGTCGCGCACAGTTTCCTTTTTAAATCGGAAACGGTCTCTAAACTCCTTGTTGCTATAAAATTCGAAGGGATTTCGAAAATCTCGCAGGTAAACGTTTCCTTGCCTTGGTACAACAGCCACGTCGTTTAAACCATCATCTCCCAAGGCGTCCACTTCACCAAGAAATTCGAGCACGTCGAAATTATCCATTTTTAATAAAAATTGAAAATGAAAATGTAACAATATCAGAAAGCGCAGTCAAGATAATCAAGAGTTTAACTGAATTTAACCTCAAAAACAGACAAAATGACATTTGTAAGTCTAAGCTCTCCGCTAAGTTACCGATTTTGGCGACTTGGACTCGGCTAAGACCAATCTTACGAATATTTGTCTCTGAATACAAAAATCGCTTAAGTACGCAACTTTGACATTTCTAAGAGCAATCATAGCTTAGTTTTCGTCTCTGAATGTCGCCCTAAGTTCACCAACACTTTATCGACGGAGTCCCCTCAGGACCCGACCCACGGCTTATCCTTTTTTTGATTGATTCTTTGGCAATATCCCTACCCTTTTAAATTTTAATTATACTGTTCGGACAAATTTAACTCAATCTTTCTTTATTCTCCTAAATTTCACGTTTCACCTGTGGTTGACAACCACAGGTTAGCTAGCCCTTTTTTTAGAACGCTACAATAGATATACCTATACTATTACATATACATACATACACTACCAATACCGTATATTATTATAATATAAATTACGACTAATAAAAAATACTCCTTCTGATAAGTAATGCGTGGTGTGGAATAAGGGTGTTTATAATAATAATCATAGTCTAATTAAAAAGCGATTAGTGTCGAACACATCATTACTTACCATCATCTGGAATAGTGGTCTACCGCAAGCCGAAAAAAATAAGGTGTAAAAAAATAATCGAGTGTATAACTCAATTATTTTAACTGTGCGCTTCGAGCTGTCAAAGTCGTCATGTTGGTGGCATTGAATTCACCCGCCCGCTTACTTCCTCACCTCCTCCGACGCCTATCAAAACGGATACCAAACCTGCAAATATTATGACGTTGACAGGCGCACAGTTATAACAATTGGGTTATAAGTTTTATAACAAAAAAAATATCTTATCTGACTGTGACGATTTAAAAAATTTGCAAAAGTAATAAAAAATATATTTTATTGCTCAGTAAAGATCTTATAATAAAATTGTGCGCAAAGATACGCCCGCGCCTGAAATACTTTTTTTACATATATCAGTAGGTACACTAGTTGAAACGAGTGGGGTTCATGCTCGTTTCCGTTTTGTACAGACCGTTTTTCGTGTTACCGTTTTGTACAGACAGTTTTTTGTGTACCACATGCTTGCCTTGGACGGGAAAAACTGGGCGAGCAGATTATGACCGACCCGTTTTTTGCAGCCATTTTTTTCCGTCCACGTTTTTTGCGCACTCGAATTTTCCAACCATTAGCCTTTTTGAGAAGTAATCTCCTGCAGTCGCCGGCCGCTGCCGCGGCACGCTCGCTCTGCTCGCTCGTCTCCCTCCGCCTGTTGTTAACAACAGTCTAACCTAACCTAACCGAAGTTTTCCCTGGAACCGTATTCCTTCTGAGTGGATTTTTTTTTATTGCGGGGGGCGCAGCCTTCTTCAGGTGCTGCCCAGTAAAAAACAGCGAAAAAACAGATTACTAAAGTTGACCCATTATTTTGACATGTAATCAGTGGCTTAGAAAAACGCGGCGTACCAAAACAGTTGCGTTCAAAACTGCACGAGCACTTTTTGTACAGACCTGTTTTTGGATGCAACTTTTTAGGCATCCTCGTGTTGAATGAATATGCGTATTCGTTGTAAACCATGTACATCAAAAACGTGGCGTACAAAACCAGGGGCGGTCATGAAGGTTTCCCGTTGAAACAACCAAACACCTCTAATCTCTAACAATACTTAACTTAGGCTCAGGTAACTATCTACCTTCTAAGACGCCTTATCACAAATCGCTCGTCTGCACATTACATATACATGTACTGCGCGCGCACTCACACACCCCAACATACATTCACTCACACACACACTCCCCTACACACATACACTTACATAAGTACCTTACACAAATCAACATCTATTTATACATCTACCTTATCACATACAAACACACGTACTCTCGCACACCAAGCCGCGTTGACCTCACACCTTCACTAACCTGTCTGGTCTCCTCATTAACTGTGTAGTATTAGGCATAACCATAATAGACTAAATCCTGATTTTAGTAATATATATGTTGTCGCTCGCAACAAATGTCTACTTGACGTTTCTAAAAATGCGGTATTCTGAAACCATTATTAAAAAAAAAAGAGGCGTGGTGGGGTCTTTGGTGGGGCGTCAACATGGCGGGGAGTTTCAAAATATAACGGAGGGAGCTGGCTGCGGAGCTCTCTTAGAAGGATCGGACTTTGAGACGCTGGACGTGGTCGACGAAGCTGTTTGGTAATAACATACTGTGGTAATTTGTTTAAAATAGGCATTGTGATTACGTGTAAGTATATTGTGTGTGTAATAAGTGGTTATAAATTATACATTGAATCCATAATAACGTGTAATTTTTCTTATATCAGAAGTGGGATCAAAACGCACCATGCCGCCATTTCGTGCAGGTGGAAAGAAACGGAAGCGAAGGCGAGAAAAGCGGTCATCTTCGTCCAGTTCATCGTGTAGCACCTGCAGCAATTCGGAATCCGCGATGAGTGGCAGCTCGTCTAGCAACGATTCCGATACGAGAAAAAAACGAAGAAGCAGAAGCAAGAAGCGATCAAGTAAGAAGCGGCCACGCCGCCGCTCCTCAACCGTGAGTCAAAATGTTGTTGTTTCTTCAGTTATCCCGGAATTTGATCCGTTAAAAGATGATATTAACATGTGGATAAACGTAGTTGAGGCGAATGCACGAGCTTTTGGTTGGAAGGATAGGGTGATTAAATATCAAGCCTTACAAAAATTACGTAACACAGCCAAAACGTGGTATGATTCGTTACAAAAAAATAAGACTAATTGGACTACGTGGAAATGGAGAAATTGGCGTAATACATTGATATATACGTTTGCAATTAAACGTAATATGTACGGTATGCTTAAGGAATTGATGGAAACAAAACCTACTGAGGGTCAGTCTTTATACGAGTTTTATTTTCAACAGAAATCCAAAATTGATAGGATGAGATTAGATTTTTCTGAGCAGAATATTATTTCAATTATTGTTGGTTCAATCGGTGACAAAAATATTAGCACAGCCGCTGAAGCAGGTAGTTTTCGGTATTGTGATGATTTAGCTTCATTTTTGCATTCTAAAACTTATACAAGCACAGATTCGAAGGTTTTTCAAAAAAGTAATTCTTCTACCCCAATAACAAAACGACCGGCTTTTCAAGTTCCCCAATCTAGTTCGGATAGAAAATCGGATAATATCAATTTACCCTCAAATGATTTATCTAAAATTAAATGTTTTTGCTGTGGAGAGGTAGGTCATAAGAAACAAAGTTGTAAACTAAATACTAGTAAATGTAATTATTGCCAAAAGATTGGTCATATTGAAGCTATATGTAGATCGAAGCTTGTTGCAAAATCAGAAAAGGACGCTGAAGTGAAACTAATCAATACCACAGATATGAAAGATAAATTTTATAAATATATTTTACTTAATCAACGAGAATGTCGTGCTTTTATTGATATGGGAAGTGATTGTTCTTTGATAACGTCTAAGTTAGCCTTAGATTTAGGACTTGTTCCATTTCTGTTGCCTAAACCGATTCGTTTAACTGGATTTACAAGTGGGTCAGGTATTGAAGTTAGGGAGGCCGTTAGAGCCCAACTTGTGGTAGATAGCGTAGAACTACTTGTTGTATTTTATATCATTAACGATTTATCCGGATGTAACGTGTTAATAGGTAGGAATTTCACTGAGAATGATAGCATTATGTATACACGCATTGGTAACAGTTTAAAATTTCAGTCTGTTACAAAGGAACAGGTTTGCTTAATTGAAACCTCAATGTTAAGTTTGGATTCTAGTAAACATCTAGCAACACTTAATAAGATATTTTCTAAATTTTCAAGCTGTATATCTAATGATTTGTCTACTTTAGGAGCTACAACTTGTGTGGAATTAGATATTGAGTTGACTACAAGCAAACCTGTTACTCAAAGACCATATCGGATGTCGGAATCAGAAAAGGCCATTACTCGTGAAATGATAGACGATTTGTTAAAAAATGGTATAATTCGGGAAAGTAACTCATCATATGCAAGTCCTGTCTTGTTAGTCGATAAACCGAATGGCCAAAAACGTCTTTGTGTAGATTATCGGTTACTCAACAAAATAACGACCAAAGAAAAATATCCCATGCCGATCGTTGACGAGTTAATCGATAGGTTGAAGGGATGTACATGTTTCACTTCTCTTGAGTTAAAAAGTGGGTATTATCAAATAAAAATAAATGAAAACTCCATTCCTAAAACAGGATTCATAACGCCAGACGGACACTATGAATTTGTGCGGATGCCGTTCGGTTTGTGTAACGGTCCGTCGGTATTTCAGAGGTTGATGAATACGGTGTTGGGTAAGCTTCGATTCGATCGTGTGATATGTTATATGGACGATTTACTAATTGCAACACAGACTATTGAGGAAAACGAACAAATTTTAGAAACAGTATTAGATATTTTACAAAAAAACGGACTGACCATAAATTTAGAAAAGTGTAACTTTTTTCAAAATTCGATAAATTTTCTCGGTTATGAAATTTCGTCAGAAGGCGTACGTCCGGGTAAAAAGAAATTAGAAGCAGTCAGAGATTACCCAACACCGGAAAATGTCCACCAAGTACGTCAGTTTTTAGGACTCATAAATTACTTTCGCAAGTTCATCAGAAATTGTGCCGTTCTTTGCAAACCTCTCACTAAATTACTAAAAAAAAAATCTATTTGGGAATGGGGTGACGATCAGAACCAAGCTGTTTTAAATTTGAAGGGAGCCTTGTCAGATGCTACGCTTACTATTTATGACCCAAAATTACCTGTGATTTTGTACACAGATGCAAGTAGAGATGGGTTGGGTTGTATATTAGTACAATTAACCGAAAATGGAGAAAAACCCGTACATTTCTATAGTCGTCAGACCACTGATGAAGAGAAACGGTATCATTCTTTTGAACTAGAGTTTTTGGCCATCACAGTAGGATTACAAAAATTTAGACATTACCTTTTAGGGATTACATTTAAAATCGTCACGGATTGTAATGCAGTCAGATATACACTGAATAAACAAGAGGTGAACGCCCGTATAGGTAGATGGGTTCTACAAACACAGGAATTCACTTTTGAAATCGTACACAAACCAGGAACGCAGATGCTTCATGTGGATGCGTTAAGCAGAAATCCTGTGGTAAAGTCGGTACCTCTATGTGATGAGAGCGTGATGTGCATTACGGAGTCTGATTGGTTGTTGTCTATGCAGCTACAAGACCCCAAAATTTGTGCTATTAAGGAAATTTTAGAGTCAGGACAGGCCGACGAACACAAACAAATATTTCATGACTATGAAATGTTAGGTAATAAAGTGTATCGTAGAACAGAATATGGCAGGCGCTGGTTAGTTCCTAAACAATGTGTTTGGCAGATCATCAAGGCCAATCATGATGATGTGGGCCACTTTGCGGTCGATAAGACTTTGGATAGGATAAAAGAAAAATTTTGGTTCGCGCACATGAAAAAGATAGTAACTAAATATGTAAAAAATTGTATTAATTGTTTATATTTTAAAACGATTCATGGAAAGAAGCCAGGCAAACTGTTCCCAATTCCTAAGTATGCACGTCCATTCCACACGTTACATATCGATCACTTGGGGCCTTTTGTAAAAACTACGCAAAATAATACGTACTTGTTAGTTATTGTTGATTCGTTCACGAAATTCGTTTTTATTGCTGCGGTTAGAAATACTAAAAGTAAAGTTGTGATAAATGAGTTAAATAAAATTTTTAAAATATTCGGCTGCCCCAAGAGACTGATATGTGATGCAGGAACTGCTTTCACTTCAAAGCTATTTGTAAAGTTTTGTAAAGATAATGGAATAAGACATCATGTTATCGCCACCGCCATGCCCCGCTCAAATGGGCAAGTGGAGCGGTACAACCGAACCATTTTGGAGGCATTACGTAGTACGGGAGCAGACACTGACGATAATAAATGGGATTTGCACATTACTAGCATCCAACAGGGTATCAATTCTACAATTAATAAAACTACAGCTGCCGTGCCTAGTGAAGTATTTTTTGGATACAGAGTGCAAATGACTTCAGACAGGGCATCTAGTGAGATAGAAGGATCTGAAATTGATGTCACAGCTTTAAGAAAAATGGTTGATGGTAATATACAAAAAAGCGCCGAAAAACAGAAACAATCATTTGACTCAAAAAGAAAAGAAGCATCTATTTACAAAAGAGGGGATTTGGTCGTTATAAAAATCCCAAGTCAGTCAAATGACGGACAAAGTAAAAAGTTACTCCCAATCTTCAAAGGGCCATTCCAAGTTTCAGAAATTTTAGGACACGACAGATACAAGGTGGAGGATATGCGAGGAGCTGAAAGGACTTCGAAGCGTTACGAAGGAATCACATGTGTGGAGAACATGAAGCCTTGGATTAAACTTGCTGATTTAGACGACAATAATTGATGGGTAAGATGGATTTTGGATGTTGTCAGTCAGGTATAGTCTTACTCTTGTAC
Organism: Carpatolechia fugitivella; assembly: GCA_951230895.1. NCBI lineage: Eukaryota > Metazoa > Arthropoda > Insecta > Lepidoptera > Gelechiidae > Carpatolechia > Carpatolechia fugitivella. Next base: position 6,576,625 of record OX579662.1, on the reverse strand, counting down.
TACCCTTTGTTTTTATTTTTAATATTTTATATTATATCATTGTCTGGTGCATATGCTTCAAACACACAAGATTACATTCACACATATTTCAATAACATCTAACACGTGGTTTATTAAGAAGTCTAGAGCTGCATAAGGCATCGTCTGGAGTAAACCACGTTTGGGTGAGCTGACCGGTCGATGGCACAGCTGGGTTGTGAATTGTGTGAGTGTGGGGATGTGTTAGGGGTTTTAGTATCTGAAAACATATGAATATACTAACCAACAACGATGGAATAGTATTATTCATGTGGTTAAGCTGAACATGAAGTTTATGCTGAAAAATCTAAATGTGCTTACCGTCGATGGCATAGTAGCATTTGGATAAATAAGCATGGACCAGTTTGTAAAATAGGAAAGTTGTACGGAGGTTACACTATAAGAGATTAACGAAGTTTATTTTGTTTCTTTTCGCAGATGCACCAGACGTGAACGCATTCGGGACGAATGCGTAGGCAGGAAGGCCGGATGTTGTCGCTCGCAACAAATCTCAACAAATGTCTACTTGACGTTTCTAAAAATGCGGTATTCTGAAACCATTATTAAAAAAAAAAGAGGCGTGGTGGGGTCTTTGGTGGGGCGTCAACATGGCGGGGAGTTTCGAAATATAACGGAGGGAGCTGGCTGCGGAGCTCTCTTAGAAGGATCGGACTTTGAGACGCTGGACGTGGTCGACGAAGCTGTTTGGTAATAACATACTGTGGTAATTTGTTTAAAATAGGCATTGTGATTACGTGTAAGTATATTGTGTGTGTAATAAGTGGTTATAAATTATACATTGAATCCATAATAACGTTCACTTTTACGTTTAATTTTTCTTATATATAATGTTGGAAGAGCGTGGCATTCCCATCACAAGTGTCTATGACTACTTACTGGGAAGCCTCGACACTGTACTTGTAAGGATTTTTGTAAATAAAGCATTTTTAATTTTTAATTTAATTTAATTTAATCTGCAACGTGTTCTTGTATTGTATTAGCATCACAACTTGCTCTTCTTCTGGTTGCGTAGTTGCTGTTTGAGCACACGGCGAAGGATCTTTCCGGACGGGTTCTTCGGGATTTCATTTACAAATATCACACCACCATAAAGGCGTTTTTCTTTTGATAGCTAAAAAAAGAAATAGTAATGTAAATAAAATAAAATAATATCGTAAAATCGGTGATAATGACGAAATCTAATAAAATATTTTCAATGTATTTGGTTGTCTAACATCTTCTCATATAACTAACCTTTTTATTGGCGAACTCTAAGATCTCCTGCTCGGTGGCCTGCGCCCCGGGTTTAAGCAGGACAAACGCCGTGGGTAGTTCACCGGCAATCTCGTCCGGCTTGCCCACCACACCGCACTCCGCCACTGCCTCGTGCTGGAGAATCACGTTCTCAACTGCTGCTGGAGGCACCTGAAATGGAAGAAGCATTTAGGTGAAACATTTCACAGTCATGAGTTTCCCATGCATTCTAACGTTCTGTACAGATTATTGAAATACTATGTTTCGGCTATACTCGCATTGTGTAAGATTTTCCCGTGGGAATAAGGCTTTTTCCGTTGACTTCTTTAAGCGTGAAGGCGGAACAAACATCTAAACATCCAAATATATTTTCACATTTTATAATATTCCTTTGATGAAACTTTAACACCTGTCTGAATTGTAATGTTTTATTGTAGGCTTATCAATCACATTATCCAATGGCATCTACGGGTGGGGGTTTACTAGGATCATTACAACGATAACTTTCCGTTGCTTTTGTAACATCCATTTGGTTAATAAATTATAAAGTGAAAAATAAAAATTTTTGTTGATCTTGGACAGGACTTGAACCTGCATCTCCTTGGCTATCCGGGCAAGAGCTCTGTGAGAGGTCGACGAAATTTGACATTGCTTTTTAAATAAAAGTAAAAGTAAATAATGCTCACTGGCACAAAGATTACTAGTGCCATAAGAAAAAAAAAATAAAAAAAATAATGCTCTGAGTGCATTACATACAGCTCCATCTGTCGGTAAATAATCAAGTGGCTTACCTGGTTGCCTTTATATTTGATCAGCTCTTTGAGGCGGTCCACTATGAAAAAACTTCCGTCTCTGTCGAAGAAGCCAATATCTCCTGTTTTCAGATATCCTTCTTCGTCCAGAATGTCACGCGTCGCTGCTTTGTTGCCCATGTATCCCTTCATCAGGATTGGACCTTTTAGCCGAATCTCGCCTTTCTGGTTGGGGCCCAACTTTTGACCAGATTCTATGTCTATAACCTGCAATAGTAATACTTATATGAAATGTGTATGATAATTTATACCTCGTAGGTAGGTAACGCCTACTTTGTGTTTTTTATTTTTTTACTCATAAACATCGTTGCACCTTGCACAACGTATGCATATTTTCAGCACTAGGCTCGCGTGATCGATAGAGGCCTGCGTGTTCAATCTTTGAACCCTAATAATGGCATATTAATTTACAAAATCCAGATCTTGCCGATGGGTAACTAGCTGGTCTATATTTTTTTATATTTAGAACATTAACTGTTAATTTAAGTATACGAGGTACTAGGTACTCACCTTGACTCTCACGCCATTTAAAGGTACACCACCGCTGCCAACCTTGGGCGCCGCACCATCTGCGTCGATATCTTGGGTGGCCGCCAGAGAAGTCTCAGTCATTCCGTACGCTTGGTAAACCCCACGGCAGTTAGGTAGTCTAAAAAAAACTGAGAAGCTCTGAATCTTCGAATATTTTCTTCGTCCTCTGCCCTAACTTCGCTTGCGCACAAAAATTAAAATTAAGCTTCTAGGCGGCGCATCAAGATGAATGTCTTCCGTCGAAACCAGTTACGTAGAAAGAAGAAAAATTCCTTTATCGAAATCAGTTCCGAAACTGCGGTTACGTAGTAGACAGCCGAAGTGAGCTCAACATTGACTAAACGAGAAAGCATCTGACGATTTCTGGAGTTATTATGATAAATTACCTTTTCATAACATTGGCGATGGTTTCTGCGCTGAGTGGTGCGGCGCCGCTCCACACGGCTAGCACAGAAGACAAATCAAACTGCTCCACAATTGGGTGCTTTGCTAGAAACACCACAATGGGTGGTACTGCAGACAGGCTGGTAATCTACAATAAGTAAAACTGATTATAATTCGCCTTGAAAAATAAATTTAGGTCCATCTATATTTAGGTTTAAAAACTTTACCTTATGGTGTTGGATAGCTTGTAGATAGGACAGAGGATTGAATGCAGCGAAGTATACAGTGAACGTTCCGAGGGCCAAGTTGTTCGTGGTTGCCATCAAACCATACGCGTGGTACCATGGCACTATCCCAAGAATGCGAGCTTCTGCAGTTCCTGATTCTTCTCGTTTGTGGCTGAAGTCATAAAAATAATTGCTATTCCTAATTTTTGTTCTTTTTAAGTTCCGCAGAACCGTATACTTATAAATATATTATATTATATGAAGAAATTATCTTACGCAAAATTGACGGCTGAATACAACACGTTGAGGTGAGACAGCATGACTCCTTTAGGTAACCCCGTGGTTCCCGAAGAATAAAGTATATAAAGAGTGTCCGTAGAACCTTCCACGTCGGTAACTTCGAATTCGTCAACATTGGTTTGAACAACGACACTGCTGAAGGGTGTGACACCTTTTTCTCCTGGAGTTCCATTGAACTGAACAATTTTCTTAACAGATGGTATTGATTTGAAACTTTTAAAGTTTAACTGCAGAGCTTCCTTTGAGGCGAATACGATGGTTGGTCGTGATATGTTAAGGACGTGTGTCATTTCATCTGTGAACAATAAATTATAAATAAGTATTGATGAAATAGGTACATACTCTAATAAATATTCATCAAAAACAGAGATATTATTTTTTACCTTTAGTGTACTGTGGGTTGGCAGTGGTGATGGTGGCTCCACAGCACACAGCTCCGATGGATGCCGTGATGTACTCAATACGATTCTCGCTGCAGAAGGCAATAATGTCTCCCCTCTTCACGCCCAGCTGCCTGAGCCCCGTGGCTACGTTTACCACACCCTGCAGGATTGTCTTAAAAGTCGTTTCTTCACTCGTATCTCCGTTGACCTGAGTAATTAAAAACCTAAATATAAAAAACCTAAAAATAAACCTATATCTTCAAATAATACGAATTTATAGTTTATACAAGACCAAGTCACAGGGCATGTTAGTATGTTGGTTCACAAAGATTGGGTGAACTTGGGTGGTAGCTATACCGTGTCACATTTATTACAATATCGTGCAGGCATTTGTTACTTTATTATACACCTATAGATAACATCGGAATAAATCCTCGTAGATAGAAAAGTTATTTTCAGTCAAAAATGGAACGTAGGTACCTAAATTGTGAACGAGTATGTTGCATCCAATCCTTTCTTAAGTAATGTTACACAGATTATTGCGCCAACTTTTTTTTTATATGTAAATACGGGATGTTTTAAATTGTTGTTGTCTCTCCCCTTAAATTCACTGACTTTTCAGTTTTGCGACAGAGTTGACCTGCCACTGCCTGCAGCTATGAACCCTGAAAGCTATGTTGACTACATCGATTTTATGACGGATTATAATTTCAGCAGGCAGGTATCGCCAAGCATAACTCGATGAACGCATTCCAGGCATTGTTGGATAAGCTGCCCCAGCTGTAGGTAAGTATCCATCCACGAGAAGAGACTTTAGACTTCTTTAATGATGATTTTGTTTACCATAGCGATTCTATCTCCAGCAGCTACGATCTCCTTTAGTTTGTCGATCATGTACTGGCCGAAGTTCAAATGTGCGGGGACTGAGAGCGCTGGGCCCCCATACACCACATTGTTCACTATCTTCACTCGATCCATATTGAACCTAGAATAATTCACTTTTTTATATATTTTGAGTAACTATCTAGAACATATATTGACATATATTTTTTTTTCTTGTCTAAATGTGAACCTAACTACCATGGACGATCCCACATATAAATAAATAATTTGTTTTATTTTTGTATGAACGATCCTCATCCATATTAGTAACATTTTTATAGTTATGTGATACTTAATTAATTTTATTTATCATTAAATTATGCTATCCTTTTTGTATCTCATTAATTACTATTATGTTTTACCTGTTCACTTTAGCTACTTTAGCTACAAAAGAAATAACACTTTACTGTAACAATATTAATTTGACACTAGCACATATCACTAAAACGGTATGTTTTTGGTTAATATAAGATACATACATAATGTATAATAATTATAATATAATCAGCAGCGGAGTTCTGAGTTCTTATCTCTTATCGTTATCATCGCCCCCCCCCCCACACACACACACACTATACAATTACTTAATAAGTTGAAAACACTTTATTTATTCATCTCGAACTACACATTTGAACTGCACGCACTTTTTTATTAAAGTAAATACTTACGGTAATTGTAGATGGGAATTTAAAAATACACTTGTTTACGCCTTTATACTTGGACTTTGCACCATATTATGTTGTTATTTTACAACACATAAGAACTATGATATGAACTAATGATACAAACCAACAAACATGCACTACCACAGAATATAATATAATTTAATAGTGGTGCACCACTTACTAACCAAGCCGGTTATACTTGATCTTGCTTGGCGCTTAAGGGCCCCGGAGACGGTCAAACGGTTTGACTCAAACCTTACGTGTTTGAACGGTTTGTCAAACGGCTCTGCGCAGTCTGATTCTGTACGCTGCTGTCGTAATTACACTTCTGACGCGTCAAACACAACAAAAATATGAAATTGCATCAAACATGCTTCAAACACGTAAATGTTTGACAAACCGTTCAAACCACCTTTATAAACGATCAAAATGGTTTGAGTCAAACCAAGCTTTACGTGTTTGAATCAAACCGTTTGACCGTCTCCGGGGCCCTTTACAGACGTACGACAATCGATGACGGACGACGACGTAGCTCAGCGGTAAATAATTATCAAGTAAAAAATATTTTTTAACAACACGTTTTAACGCACAAAAAAGTATAAAATATTTTTTATTGAGATTTTTATTGGTGTAGTACTCTTGTAGTACTTAAAACGAAAAACGTGGGGTGCATGGAATATATATTAGGTCCTTACATATGAAATTGGCGTTTTGTCGTACTGGCCACTTTGATCACAAATTTCTCCTATTTGGTTAGGAATTCGAAATTCAAATTTATACAGCTATTTCCACATGTAGTTGTGTTTCGTAAACCGTCATTCATTTGTTTTTTTACTTATCTTTTTTCTGTTTGCATCGCTCGATTTACAAAATGGAAAATTTGAAATATCGCGTTATTTACGAGTACGAGTTCCACCGTGGCACCAGTGCTGCGGAAACGGCTCGAAGGGTTAATGATGTGTATGGCGGTTGTGTCGCAAAAGAAAACACAGTGCGTTTTTGGTTCCAACGTTTTCGTTCTGAAAATTTCGACCTGCAAAACAAGCCCCGTGGACGGCCGGAGACCCAAGTTGATAATGAAGCATTGAAGGCTATTGTGGAAGCGGATCCATCGCAAACCACGTCCGAGTTAGCTGCAGGCTTCGGTGTTAGTGATAAAACTGTTTTAATCCACTTGAAGCAAATTGGGAAGATTAAAAAACTTGAAAGGTGGGTTCCTCACGAATTGAGTGAAGCAAACCGGCAAACGCGCGTCAACTGCTGCGTTACATTACTTGACCGGCACAATAACGAAGGGATTTTAAATCGAATCATTACCTGTGATGAAAAGTGGATTCTCTACGATAATCGGAAGCGCTCATCGCAATGGCTGGACCCTGGCAAGCCAGCCAAAGCCTGCTCCAAGCGAAAATTGACCAATAAAAAGTTACTTGTAAGCGTTTGGTGGACTAGCGCCGGTGTCGTTCATTACAGTTTTCTCAAATCTGGCCAGACGATTACGGCAGATGACTATTGTCAGCAATTGCAAACCATGATGGAAAAGCTAGCTGGTAAACAACCGAGGCTGGTCAATCGCTCTACGCCACTGCTGCTTCACGACAACGCTAGACCACACACTGCACAACAGACGGCTAGCAAATTAGAAGAGCTTCAATTGGAATGTCTAAGGCATCCACCGTACTCCCCGGACCTTGCTCCAACAGATTACCATTTTTTTCGAAATTTGGATAACTTCTTGCAAGGGAAAAAATTCAACTCAGATGGGGCAGTCCAAATCGCCTTCAAAGATTTTATTGATTCCCGTCCGAATGGTTTTTTTAGTAAAGGGATCAATGAACTACCTATGAGATGGCAAAAGTGCATAGATTACAATGGCTCATATGTACTTTGATTAAATAAATATACTATATAAAAATTTTTCGACTTTTTGTTCCTCCCATACAAAACGCCAATTTCATATGTAAGGACCTAATATTCTAAGAAGAGAACGAGGTGATGGCTGAAAAACAGCATAGCTGACGCTGTAACCTTTTCCTTGTCGTTGTTCATGTCTGTCTGTACTACTTATTGATACATAACATATTGTTAATGTAATGACAATGAATAAGTCTTTTAATTCTTATTAGTGCCAGGGGTTGTTATGTGTTATGTCTTGAAAACTTACAAATAGTTATTATAAGTATGTTTGTTGCAGTGCAATTAAATTGTTGTTTATTATTGGAAAGACTTGCGTTTGACCATTTTATATGCACACAATTTCAACATACTCGTACTAGCTGATGGAAATTGATTGTAAGGTGATAGATGGACCACCCTCGCCTAGAAGATGTCTATTAATTTTTTATACAGGGGCTAAATTCTAATCTATATTTTTTGAGAAACACGCGGTTATGCTTCAAAATCTACTCTATGTACATGCACCCCACGTTTTTCGTTTTAAGTACTACAAGAGTACTACACCAATAAAAATGTCAATAAAAATTATTTTATACTTTTTAGTGCGTGTTGTTAAAAAATTTTTTTTACTTGATAATTATTTTGTGCTTTTTAGTCCAGCGTATTTAAATTTTGCAAGATACCCTGAACATCACGTAGGACTAAATTGCTAAGACTAAAAATCCCAAGCAAGACGAGATTATGTTGTTACGTTGAGATTACCTTTCGGCTCCATCATGAGACCCTGGACATTACGTATGACTAAAAATCTTGTCAAGACAAATCCAACGAGCCCAAACACGACAAGGTTATGTTGCGACGTTGAGAGAGTTCTGAAGTTCAGAAGTTGGCCATACTTCTGGTTCCATTATGGGATCCTGGACATCACATATGACTAAAGATCTAGTCAAGACAAATCCAATGAGCCCAAACACGACTAGGTTATGTTGAGTATTTGAGGAAATACAGCGGCCACCTTCCGGCTCCATCATGAGATCCTGGACATCACGTATGACTAAAAATATTGTCAAGACAAATCTAACGAGCCTAAACACGACGAGATTATGTTGTGTATTTGAGGAATTCCTGTGGCCACCTTCCGGCTCCATCATGAGACCCTGGACATTACCTATGACTAAAGATCTTGTCAAGACAAATTCAACGAGCCCAAACACGACGAGGTTGTGTTGTGTATTTTAAGAGTTTCTATGGCCACTTTTCGGCTTCATCATGAGACCCTGGACATCACGTATTATAAAAGATCTTGTCAAAACAAATCCAACGAGCCCAAACACGACAAGTTTGTGTTGTGTATTTTAGGAGTTCCTATAGCCACCTTCCGGCTCGATCATCAGGCCAGCTCCATGGTATCATAATATTGCATTGTCACCGGGGTTACATAAGTGTACCAAATTTCAGCACAATCGAATGACAGCAAGTGCTCCAAAAATGAGTTGCAAGATTCGGACCGAACAAACCCACAAGCAAACAAACAAACAGACAGACAAGAAAGCGAGTTAATAATAAAAATAATTTTAACAAAAAAATAGAAACCTCCTTCAAATTACCTTATATGGTTATCTCCACTAAAAAGTAACAAATAAAATAACATTCCAGATGGAACATGAAAAAAAATATTGCCAATATCCTCAATTAAGTAGTAGTGTATTAAGTAAATATTTAGAACTTTGTACTTCCTTTTGGAGTCGGTGCCAGCCAAAAATCGTCGATTAGTCGTGGGCAACTGTTTTAAGTCGTCGTCGTCGTTAAGTCAGTACATATTTCTATATGACTATCAATAAAATTCTTTGATAGTCTATGATATAATATTTTGTTGTGCTGCGCGGGATGCAATGCCGCACCCGACTAAACGCAGGGAAAACGACAGGAGCGGCTACCAAAAAAGTCTGGGTAGGTTTCATTCGATAAATTAATACTCGTAGTTTCGTCATCTACAATTTTTGGCTGGCACCGACTCCAAAAGGAAGTACAAAGTTCTAAATATTTACTTAATACACTACCTATCTACTTAATTGAGGATATTGGCAATATTTTTTTTCATGTTCCATCTGGAATGTTATTTTATTTGTTACTTTTTAGTGGAGATAACCATATAAGGTAATTTGAAGGAGGTTTCTATTTTTTTGTTAAAATTATTTTTATTTTATGATTTTCAGTGTTTCATTCAATATATTTTATGTAAGTAATTAATCCTAACCTCGACACATATCCTATTATTTTTCTTCATTATCCAAAGCTAGGTTTTGGTATTTAACAGTTTCAGTACAAAGATATTATACTCTCGTATTTTTGGTATTTGCTTAGTTTAGACTGCGTATTTCGTGCGTTTAGTTGCTTATTATATTATTAATGATTGTTTCGAAAATAACATAAGTTAAACTGGGTAAGAGGCTACGAAGTAAGAGGTCATTTAGTAGTCCAGCTGGCCACTAAACTGACAATGCTAAGAGGAAAGAATAGCTTCGCGATCCTAACGAAATAGATATTTAGGAAAACATTTGCTATCGCTCGTGCCCCCGGGAGAAAGAGCGAGAGCGTTGCAGCTCGCGACTGACAATAAGTACTTTTCTTGATGAAATTCCCATTTCGGGAGAAAACGGTTTCCAATAACTAAATTTCAACAAATCACTTTTATTTTGATGTCGATCGTTTCAGCACAATATATTCTAGGTTCATAAGTTTGGTTTAAAAAAAAAAACATTGTTTTGTTCAACAAACGGCTTAATTCGACACAGTTTTAGTCATAAAAATTACGTTACTTGAGGTGCCTATATAAGTTTGAATCTATAGCGAATTTTGTGAAAAGAAAAATCTATAAACCTAGTCATTCATTGTGTCAATAAAATACTAAAAAATCATGGAGATTGGAAAATATTTAGAAGTGGAAAAACGTTTTCTCTTTTTGTATGGACGAGCACGTACTATTCTTCCCTCTTAATAAGCTTATAGTTTACCCCGATACTTGGGCTATTCGTAAGAAGTTTCAGGTTTGAGATGGTATCTTGAAAGTCTGTCGTTAGCTGATTACATACAGATAGTGAACGTAGGCTGGGTCCTTCTTTTTCTTCATATTGTGGATTGTAAGGTCGACAACCAACCTCACATACCCTCAAACAGTTAATATAGTACTGGGCCCTTGTCAAAACCCACTGACTTAGCTCGAGTAACGAAGCCTTCTGTAGATATTAGAGCCGAGACACACGGCTTAACGTGCCTTCCGAAACACGGAATAATCTTTCTTTTCAGACAATCGGGTGATTCAGGCAGCAATGTCCCAACTAAACTGGAGAAAGTCTCACAAGGACATTTTCGTTTAAGAGTGTCTTCACCGGGATTCGAACCCGAAACCTCCGTAAAAAGATTAAAACACTCGACCACTCGGCCATAGAAGCTAAATTATTTGTGATTTCCAATACAATATCCGAAGATTGCAGGTTCTTGTCCTGTCACGGTCGCCAATCTATAATATAAAAATGAATCGCAAAATGTGTTGGTAAGCGCATAACTCAACAACGCCTGGACCAATTTGGCCAAATCTTTTTTTAAAATGTTCGTTGAAGTTCAAGGATGGTTTTTACGGGGGTGTAGGGTAGGTGTAGGGTAGGTGTAGGGTAGGTGTAGGGTAGGTGTAGGGTAGGTGTAGGGTAGGTGTAGGGTAGGTGTAGGGTAGGTGTAGGTTAGGTGTAGGTTAGGTGTAGGGTAGGTGTAGGGTAGGTGTAGGGTAGGTGTAGTGTAGGGTAGGTGTAGGGTAGGTGTAGGGTAGGTGTAGGGTAGGTGTAGGGTAGGTGTAGGGTAGGTGTAGGGAAAAATGGCAGGACAACGTCTGCGGGGTCAGCTAGTAATGTGATAAAATCGAATAAATGGAACAAGGGAAACGTAGATTTTCAGCAAACTGACAAAACAAATTTATTTCGTTGCCTAGCAACATTCCACCACAAACGGTATCGCGCGCGATGCATGTTTCTATCACTGGTTGAGGAGTTTCCGCTTTTATCTCTTATTTCATCATCAGATTTTGTCAAAATTTATATGGATCTATCCCTAAAGCACGTTCTATCGAATGAAAAAAGAATCATCAAAATCGGTTGAAAACTGACTGAGATATGACTAAAAGAATAGACGAATAACGACGCGAATGCTACATTCCGTTGAGGAATTTCCAAGTTTTACCTCATGTTCCACCATCAGATCTTGACGAAATTAATATGGGACCACCTCGAGAGTAAATCCTATCGAATGAAAAAATAATTATTAAAATCGGTTAACAATTGGCGGAGATATCTAATAACATACATAAAAAAAAAAATACAGACGAATTGAGAACCTCCTCCTTTTTTGAAGTCGGTTAAAAACGTGTTAAAATCTGCGAAGCTATCGAGCGTCGCGCGTCTCTTTTGTGTCAGTGACTGGCATGTAGTTCAAGGGAGACCCCCGTCGCTATTGTGCCCGTCTTGTATATGTCACCGTAAGATTGTGAACGCCGTAGTTTATAATCTGACTCGCGATATTATAAACTTACGGAAAATTGTGAACTGAAACCAAGCATTTACAATTTAACGTATCATTTTTCGTTAATTTATAATCTGTCGAAGTGAAATCGTTACATATACGTGACATATATGTCACCGTAAGATTGTGAACATCGTCAGTTTAAAACCTAACTCACGATATTATAAACAGACGTCAAGTGAACTGATGTCGATTTGACTTCGATACATTATAAACTAACGAGAAATAATACGTTATAATAATACGTGTGGACGTCGGAGCAAGGAAAACAACGTAGCTCAATGAAAACAGGCGTATATTGCGAAAACCACAACAAGGTAGGTACAGAATATAGTTTTTAAACTCTGAACTACAATCTGTGACAGCAGGCGTTTCGACAGAGACTCCGTACTGTGACGCTCAGAAAGGAATTTCACGAAAAACTCACAAGATTTAAATAACTCGTATATTCACACTAAGAACAGCCAAAATTAAGTACTCAATCCGAAGATCTTCTACTTGACATCGTTGTTGGCGGGATTAAAAAAAAACAACCGACCGAACATGACAGTTGACGTTTTGTGTTGCGCTTTTTTATCAATAGTACAAACTTCACAAAAATGTTAGAGGAGTCGAAACTTCGACCAGACCGACCCAACAATGCAAACAAAGCGATGCAAATGTCTACGGTTTGTTACAGTCGGCCATCCTTTACATAAACGAGTCCCTTCGTTTCCAATTATTATTCACAATCACAACCTTAAATTTAAACCACTTATTATAATATAGCTAGGCAAGTTTCTATCCACTATAATGCCTAAGCTGCGTGATTCGTAATACTCCTGGGCGGCTATCTTCGCCACTCCTGCCCTGTGTTACGAATGCACCCTCACTTTAATCTTCTTATCCTTCCATCCAAACTTTATCTTCATCCTCTTAAATCTTATCTCTTAATCTTAAAGCTCGGCAAAAGGGGCTACTTCCTTCACCACGCTAATGACGCAAGCTGCGTGTTTTATAACACTCCTGGGCGGCTATCCTTGCCAATCCTGCCCTGTGCTATAAAACACCCTCACTGTATTCCTTACGTGTATATCCTCAATTCAACTATCAAATTATCACATTAATTCAATTATCATGTATCCCAAAATAATAATAATCCTACGCTTAGCAACAGTCAATGCTCAGATACCATATAATTGCCTGTAGGTAATATCAATCTTCCAAATTAACCCAATATCTTAAAAAAAACTCAACAAACTTATAGTACTATTATTAGCTCTTATAATAAAATATCAGATTTGTTCTACTATTTGGCACCATTAATACATTTATATATATAAGGTTCATAAATCAATTAATGACTTAAGTCTAAAATAAATCATATTTTAAAATAACATTTAAACAATCTAAGTCGCGGCACTATCATCACTGTCATCACTTGAGGAGCAAGCAGGTGCGTTAAAACTCATCCAAGGGAATATTTTCTCTGCTGAGACCACGTTTTCGTACGGTTTACCTTTACGAGTTATAGGTGTATCGACAATAAGGAATCGGTCGTTCGGAAGAATCTTTTTAATTCTATAGGGCCCTTGACATTTGGATTCTAATTTCTTTGATTTGCCTGTGCCTCCCGCTATTGCCCTGATTACCCGAACTAAATCACCCTCTGTATAACTGGTTACAGCTTTACGACCCCTGTCAAATCTTTCTTTATTTTTAGCTTGATTTTTCTCTATAAGACGCGTAGCCTCTGATCTGATTTCGTCAATGGTTTCGTTCACTTTACCTGCACTAATTTCATTCGATACACTATTCAATATACCTTGAGATGGGTTTCCCACCCGGTGACCAAAAAGTAACTCAGTCGGAGTTCTTTTAGTCACATCATGCACCGAAGTGTTGATACCTAATTGCACATCCGGCAAATAAGTATCCCAAGTGTCATCCCTTGCGTCGTGAGTTATAGATCCTAGCGAAGCCAAGATCGTGCGGTTATACCGCTCGACCTGGCCGTTCGCACGCGGTGTTGCTACAGAGTTCATTATATGTTTAACTCCTACTGAATGTACAAAAGCCCTAAACCGCTTGCTGGTAAAACTCGTGCCCCGGTCGGTAACAAGTCGTGAGGGGGATCCAAATAAACTGAAGAAAGTCCTAAAAACTTTAATGCTAGCCTTGGTCTTGGTACTACGAACTGCCGATAAGTAAACATACTTAGTGAATGAGTCCACGATTACTAATATATATGTGTTGCCATGTTTGCTGCGTGGAAATGGACCAAGATGGTCTGCATGTAAGGTATGTAGTGGCACGTCTACCTTTGGAATCGGGTGTAATGTACCCTCTTTGGCTCCTGAAGGGATTTTATGGTGCGCACATTCTAGACACGCCAACACATATTTTTTTATGAATCTGCGCATCTTCGGAAACCAAAATTGGGATTTAATCCGCTGCAAGGTCTTTTCAAACCCAAAATGGCCGACATTGTCGTGATTTGATTTCAACAATTGCCAGCGGACGCCTCTTGGCACAAGCCACCTTAGTTCGCCATTATCAATAACTCGAAACACGCGTCCATTTTTGAGTTGATACTCTTTGAAAATTGCCGCAATATTTGACGTTTCGGGATCTTGTAAAATGTCTTTGATCCGTCGGACTTCATTATCAGACGACTGTACAGTAGAGATCCAGTCCTCCACTTTAACGGTTAAAATATCAAGCACGTGCACGGGTTCATTTTCTTCTGAAATGGCTGCTCTACTGAGCGCATCTACGTGGGCCATCTTCTCACCAGGGCGATATTCGATAGTGCAGTTGTATTCTAAAAACTGGATCCACCACCTCGATATGCGGGGGATCAGGTCTCTTTTACTAAATGTGGAGCGTAAAGCACTGCAGTCGGTGATTATGGTGAATTTAATTCCTAAAAGGTAGGTTCGAAATTTGTTTAATGCACTTATGACTGCGAGTGTTTCAAGCTCGAATGCGTGAAGTTTTTGTTCGTCGGTGCTAGTCTAACGGCTATAATAAGCGACCGGTCTCCAGGGCTCACTACCTTTCCTTTGCAGTAGAATGCCACCCAAGCCACTCTTACTTGCATCGGTATGCAGCTGAGTTTCGGCACTGTGGTCATAATATAGGGTCAATAATGGTCTTTCAATTAATGCCCGTTTCAAAGACTCGAATGCATTTTCTTGGGTTTCACTCCACTGCCAAGCAGTCTCTTTTTTCAGAAGGCTTGTCAATCGACACGCTATCTGTGCAAAGTTTTTCACAAACCTTCTGAAAAACCCTGCTAATCCCAAGAACCGTCTCACCTCATGTTGGTTACGAGGTCGCGGAAAATTGGAGACCGCTTGCGTCTTCTGCAGCCCTGGACGAATTCCTGACCCATCTACTTCGAACCCAAGAAAAGATAAACGATTTTGAAAAAAATTGCATTTTTCTAATTTGAGGGTTAAGCCAGCCTCCCGTAATAAGCAAAATATTTCCTCAAGACGCTGTCGTCCCTCTTCAAAGGTTTTGGATGGAATTAAAATGTCATCCATATAGACAACAAGGTAAGGCACTTTTGTTTTGCTCAAGATCCTGTGGATTGCCCGTTGAAAAACGGCAGGGGCGTTTGCCAGCCCGAACGGCATACGATTGTACTCGTATTGCCCATCGGGCGTGACAAAAGCAGTCTTCTCCTTAGAATCCTCGGCTATAGCTATCTGGTGGTAGCCAGATGCGAGGTCTAAAGTCGTAAATATTGTATGCCCAGCAAGTTGATCCAGGAGATCTTCTATGCGTGGTAAGGGATAGTGATCTCTTTTTGTAAGCCTGTTCAAAGCGCGATAATCCACGCATAAGCGCTTTTCTCCCGTTTTTTTTTGAACAATCACTATGGGGCTTGCGTAAGGAGAGTTGGACTCTCGCACAATACCATTTTCAAGCATCTCCTGTGCCATACCTTGGACATGCTGGCGTTCGGAATACGAAAGACGGTATGGTCTGTAGACTACAGGGGTTGAATCTTCAAGATGGATTTTCATTTCGGTTGCTGTTGTGAATCCTAAATCGTACAACCCACTTGAAAAACAATCTTTGTATTTCGAAAGTAAATTCTGGCATTCTTGTTTTTCCTTAATAGTAAGCTGATCACCGTAGTTAATTTTATTTGATTCGAATTCTTTTTGTTCTATATTTATTCGTAACACATCAAGGGTAGGCATTCGGGATATAGTTCTAGCTCTAGTAATAAGAGTGCCACTCTTGAAGTTTACCTCATTAAAACCGACGTTCTGAATAAGCAAGTTGCCCACACCATTTACAATTTGATATTCACCCGGTAATAAATAATATTCGGTCCCAGAGTGTCCTCTTACTGATCCTCCTACGTAAATATTCCCACTAATTATATTCTCAGATCGCACCGAGATAGCTTTCATTTTTCCTACTTCCACTACTACATCATCCTTAGCCATTAAAATTATTTTAATTTCCTCATTACAATCGATACGTTCAAACTGCAAATCAGTTGCAGTTTTAATAATTTTGATCGACGGACGCTCGTGAAACTATGGCCAAGTAAAACAGGTGTATTTATAAGTGAATCATCTACTACAAATATTTCCACATGTTTTTCACTTATGCCTTGCACTTCCACTGTTTCCATAGTTCTACCCATAGGTAAATAAGGTACATTTCCTAACCCTTTCAACAGTGGCCCATTTATTGGTTCCCATTTTAATCCCAGACTGCGAGCTTCTGACTCTCGTACTAACGTTGCCTGACTGCCCATATCTACTTGACAAAGAATATTTTTATTGTTTATTTTAATAATTATTTTATATTTATCATTGTAAATTTCATCAACAGAAACTTCAAGTACATTTTTGGGTTTACTTTGACTACCTCTAATATCACCAGTATTGGCACTGGTGGTAGTACTATTACTACCACTAGTGTTATTTCTTTTTCTAGGACAGTTAGCAGAATTGTGTCCAATAAAATTACAGTCCGAACATTTGTTTAAGGGCTTGGGACATTTAAAACTTGGGTGCCCAACTTCACTACAATTAAAACAGACAATTAATGTCCTATTTCGGTTGTTATTATCACCCGGTTTTCGCACACTACTCCCTATGGTGGCTGTAGTGTAAGGAAAGCGTTTGTCCCTAAAATTAGATTCCCGTCTAGTGTCCAAATTATCTCTTGCCTGGACCTTTACTGTTTTAAAGAACTGTAAAGTATCCTCGGGTTTTTCAAATTTACCCGCTTGTGCACTGAGACGTACACTTTTGTCCTCTATACCGAAAATAAGGCAATCAACTGCTTGCTTCCCAAAGATCTTACAGCGATTTAATAAATTAATCTTAGAATAGTAATATAATTCCAACGATTCACCAGGACGGGCTCTTCTATTAAGCATATCTGTCAAAAGTTCGGCGTAATTTTCAGTAGACGGAAATGATTCCCGTAGTAAATTCTTCCATTCCAACCATGTATGCTTAATAGAAGGCAGGCCCTGGTACCATGTCTTGGCATGACCTATAAGCTTAGGTAAGGCATAGTGGACCGTTTGTTTGTCATTCCACCCGTATATTTCACTACACTCATCCACTTTGCTTAACCACATATCTATATTTTGCTCTTTACATAGGGATCGAAATCGGGAATGACATTATTCGACACGGGAAACGTTTCACGATCCTTACTTTTAAAAATTTTTACAAACTCCTCAAAAAAATCAGGTTTACTCGAATACTTAGCTTTTTTACGATCTGGACTCTTTTCATCTTCAGACCTTGAATCAATTATTTTAGATTTAGATCTTCTAGTTGTTGATTTACGTAATCCTATCCTGTCTACGCCAGTCGATGCCTTCCTCGACAATCTATCGCACGTTAACTGCTTTCGTAAATCACGTTCGTGTAGTATTTGATTCTCTAACAACCTAATCCGTTCCTTTAAAACATAATCGTGTTTTTTGCGACTGTCACTGTGGCTACGGCGACCAACATCCCGACGACGACTGTAGCTTCTACTAGCCCGATTAGAACGTGGTGTACTCCTGCTACGCTTCCGACTACGTCGGACGCTCACACGCTCATCACGACTGCGACTTGGTCTATCACTCACTGAATTTTTACTCTTACTTGCCGCCCGACGTGATTCCATACGCTGACTGCGAACCGGGATTCGCTGGCGTTCACCGCTCCCACGCCTCGTACCGCTCCGTCCACGTCGTCCACTGCTACGATCATCTAAGTCGTGGTGGAGTCGCTCAGAGTTGCGCGGTGTCGGGGTCTCCAGCCGACGTTTATCATCATGTTTATCACCTCCCATTTTCTGAAACTCGAAACAATTCGACTATGTATCTAATCGAGACACTAACAAAGCTTATAATTTTCTACTATGATCACAATCCATTTTTATCCAGCAAATAATCAATTCCAAAACACATGTTTTAGTAGCACTTACAATTAATAACATTCTACTTATTAATACATCATGGTATTTTTTTTTATATAGATCAAAAATATCAAACCAATGAACTTAACAATCCATAAAATATTAACATTTAATCCAATTAAATCCACGTAATCATAGCAATATATTGAAAATTATTAATTTTAATTCATTTATATTGTGATATTCGGCACCATGCTATAGTTATTTTATTGAAAGATAAATTAATTCTTCACATCGGAATAAAAAAAAATCTGAATACAAAATCCAAAAGGAAACGAACGAACGAAAATTATTATTGTTCTTACCTTCTTCGTGGGCGTTGCAAAAACGATATATTTTTGCAGTAATCCCACTTCTGAGCTGTGACGCTCAGAAAGGAATTTCACGAAAAACTCACAAGATTTAAATAACTCGTATATTCACACTAAGAACAGCCAAAATTAAGTACTCAATCCGAAGATCTTCTACTTGACATCGTTGTTGGCGGGATTAAAAAAAAAACAACCGACCGAACATGACAGTTGACGTTTTGTGTTGCGCTTTTTTATCAATAGTACAAACTTCACAAAAATGTTAGAGGAGTCGAAACTTCGACCAGACCGACCCAACAATGCAAGCAAAGCGATGCAAATGTCTACGGTTTGTTACAGTACTGACAGCAGATTGAAGCTAGCACGACTGGTATTAGAGGGAGTTCAAGAACTTGAAGGCAACCCAGCTATTAGTCGTGTAACTACAAGAGTACAATTTCGTTAAAGACAGTTTGGGTAGTCATGAAATCCATGTAACAAGTCGATAGCGAGTTTTAAAAAACTCTCAGCGCCATCTGTCGATTTTTACCAACAACTAAAAGGGTCGTATATGTAGTTTTCTTTGCGACCACTCGTTACCGAGTTCTAAAAACCCTCCAGCGCCATCTGTCGATATTTTTGAGTACTACACACCCCCGTTTTTACTTCCAAACTGTCCCAGTGAGGTAGTGTTCTTCTTAGGTCTTCCACGGCCACGGGGTTGTTGTTGTTCTGCTGTTATGACTGTAACTGTCTTGCGGGGTCTGCCCCGTTTACGCAAAGGCTGTGCTGGTGAAGGCAGTATTTGGTCATGTCCGGCATAACGTGTCAATGCTGAAGCGTGATATATTCCAAGGGCAACACTGGGATTAGATGGATCAGCAACCTCGTATGAAGTAGGGCCATGCATCTTCTTAATTTGATATGGTCCATCCCGGCGAGGTGCGAATTTAGCACTTATCCCTTTGCTTGCGTGGCTGAGAGGGTGTAGCTGGACCAAGACAAGGTCCCCAACCGCGTAGTCTGGTCTAGATTGTCGTCGTTGATCAGCCAGGTCCTTCCTCTTTTCTTCCGCTAACTCGTGGACTTCTCTTGCTCGTTCGAGGGTAGAGGCCAGCTGTAGCAACTTTGGTGTTATCTCCGGTATGAAATTTTCAGACTGGATGATCTGGCGAAAATCGTGGTAAGTGTCATCCACTGTTCTTAACTCCCGTCCGAACGTTAGGTAAGCAGGGGTATATGATGTGCTGCCGTGCTCATGGCGAATCGAATGCTTGCTAAGTGTTCTGGCCAATCCCTATGGTTGTTTCCTAGTATGATTGCCAGCTGTGTCTTTAAATCCCTATTTTTCCTTTCTACAGGATTTGCTTCAGGATGGTATACTGGTGTATACCCGTGTTTAATCTTTAAACAATAAACCATCTTTTGCATTATAGCACTCACAAACTGTGGTCCATTGTCGCTTATTATTCTCCTGGGAAGGCCGTAACGCAAAAAGATCTCGTCAATCAAACAGTAGCACATCTTTCCGCAGTAGCATCCTCTAAGGCAAACAGCTCAACCCATCTTGAGTTTATATCTTCTATGATGAAGATCCAGGTCTTACCATTGCTCGAAGCAGGCAAAGGGCCGAATAAATCAAAAGAAATGACTTCAAAACGTTGATTCAAGGATTGTGTTTGTAGGAGTCCAGCAGGTTTCTGGTTTGATGGCTTGTATTGTTGGCACTCTATACAATGCTTTATGTAGCTCTCGATATATTTTCTCATGCCAGTCCAATGATAACGTCTGGATATAGCTTGAAGTGTTTTCTCAGAGCCGTAACGCCCTGCCATGGGGTCATCATGGTAAACTGCCAATATGTTGGCCCATTCATGTTCAGGCGCACACAATTGAGCTTCATCTGAGTCAGGACTGTGTCGATACAGAAGTCCATTATTTACCAAGTAACCCTTGCCAGACCAGTACTTGGCACTTTCATTGTCGTCAAAAGTTTCCAGAGCTTTTATTATTTTAGCCAACTTCTCATCCTTTAACTGTTCTGTCCTTACTTCAGCGGGGCTGCGGGTCGGCAAGTCTACGACAACCATACACAAACCACATTCATCTTGGTTTATCTCTGTGCAAGGTGGTCTAGACAAAGTATCTGCAACGACATTTACCCGTCCGGAAATAAACTTTACTGTGATGTCGTATGCTTGTAATTTCAGTGCCCATCTAGCTAGTCTTCCGGATGGTGATCTTAATTTCATAAGCCATTGCAATGACTGGTGATCCGTAACTACTGTAGTGGGTGACCCTTCGATATAACCTGCGAACTTTCCGACTGCCCAGACAACAGCGAGTGCCTCTCTTTCAGTGGTAGAGTAATTTTGCTCAGCCTTTGTTAGCAGCCTGCTCGCATACTCTATAGGGTGTTCGTCACTTTTCTCTCCCTGGACGAGAACCGCACCAAGTGCATAGTTACTTGCGTCAGTTTTAATGATATAGCCTTTCTCGTGGTCTGCTTGTTTCAGTATGGGAGATGAGGTAAGCTGGGTCTTTAATTCCGCATATGCCTTCTCTTGTTCAGGACCCCAAATCCATGTTGAATTCTTTTTAGTGAAACGCGTGAGTGGTTCGGCAATATCCGAGAAATTTTTAATGAAACGTCTGTACCACGAGCAGGTTTGCAGAAATGACAACAAATGTTTCACATTAGATGGAGGGGGCCGATCTGCGATAGCGGCTGTCTTCTCTGGATCCACCTGAAGTCCTTCCGGTGTTATTAAGTGTCCCAGATACTTTACGCTTGTGCAACAAAAACGACACTTTTCTCTGTTGACTACAAAGTTGTACTCTCTCATCTTATTGAAAATGTCTCTCAAATCAGACACATGTTTTTCAAACGTGGTGGAGAATATAATCAAATCGTCTAGATAAGCCAGTAGTTTGATGTGACTAAGTTCGACGCGAAATCTGTCCATTAGTCGTTGGAAAGTAGAAGGAGCTAGGGCTTTTGAATACCGGATTTTGCCAATACCGGTATTAATACCGGAAAGTTTATCTTTAATACCGGGATCCCGGTTTTTCGGTATTGAAATTGGTATCTTTTTTTAAAAAAAAAAAAGGAATCACATCAATATTTAACAAAAAAAAACTATATTTCCATGCAAAATCGCCTTTTATTTTTATTATAATAAAATAACTTCAAACTTTAACAATCATCTCTTTTATAATATAAAACTGTCTATCAGCACAGCAATCGGTCTTTGATTAATAGTGTTTAGCAAACATCTCGACAATAATCATAACTACACACTATACAGTTTAATTAACTAAGTATGTATGTATATACTCGTACATATAATTTAAAAAATTTAAAAACCCCCGAAGCAAAAAAGCAAAACATTAAAAAGTAAAAAATAATACCTAATGTTGAGCCTTCAAATTCGATAAAGTAACACCTATATATTTTAATTTTATTAGAGAAATTGATGGATGGCACGATTTGGTTTGCTCGTTGAAATGACGCTATAATGTCGCGTCGGTGTACCGCTTAAGTCAGACGCTTCATTTGATTGACTATCTATTAATTTGTTAGCATATCCGACCAACTTGTTTTCATACGATATTTTTTTTTAAACTTAGCGGTACCCCGACGTGACATTATAGCGTCATTTCAACGAGCAAACCAAATCGTGCCATCCATCAATTTCTCTAATAAAATTAAAATATATAGGTGTTACTTTATCGAATTTGATGGCTCAACATTAGGTATTATTTTTTACTTTTTAATGTTTTGCTTTTTTGCTTCGGGGGTTTTTAAATTTTCAATTTATTTTTATTTCATAATTTTTAAACTTTATAACAAATAAATTATGAGATATGAGTACAGTAATATCTAAAAGAAAATTGGAGAGTATTTTTACTTTGAATCGAAAGGACATATGGAAAGTAGTCAGATCCCCTCATCAACTATTAAAGAGCTGATGATCTTCAAACGGCTGATCAGGTCATGGTTACCTTTCCATATACTTTCAATATTATTGAAGGAATACGGTACCAAATTTCGAATCGATAGGACATATGGAAGTAAGTCAGATCCCCTCATCAACTATTATAGAGCTGATGATCTTCAAACGGCTGATCAGGTCATGGTAACCTTACCATATACTTTCATTATGATTGAAGTGACAAGGTACCAAATTTCGAATCGATCGGAGATAAGGAAGTTCGTCAGATCCCCTCATCAACTATAAAAGAGCTGATGATCTTCAAACGGCTGAAGAGATTTTCATGAAACATGGCTAAGAACACTCGGGGTAAAATTATCTATGTTACAAAAAAAACTAAACGAAAATCGGTTCATCCGCTTAGGAGCTACGATACCACAGACAGATACACAGATACACAGATACACAGATACACAGACACACAGATACACAGACACGTTAAACTTATAACACCCCTCTTTTGCGTCGGGGGTTAAAAACGCGTATCCCAAACAGTAGTCTGTGGTCGTTTCTTTAAAAATTCTTTATACTGAGTGTTGTCAGGAGTTGACCTGTAAAGAACCAAAAAGAAACATCATTCTACACTGGCATATAGTTACAATACAAATATCTTTAATTAAAAAACGCGTAATACTTATTACAAAAACTAGGTGAGATTTATAAAAATAATTGCAACTTTATTCAGTTGGTGGTTTAACAACTTTGGCAACAGGATAAGTAAAGTTGGATTTATAGACTTTGTAGCCTCCATGATAGACATTCAATATTAATTTAATACCAATATTATAACATAGTACGTAATAATCACTGGCAATACACAAGTTAATGTAATAAAAGAAATGCTTTATAAACTATTTATACATACATAAAGTTCACCTTAACAGATTATTAATTTAATTGAAAATACTTAATTTGTCGTATAAGTACTTACCATAAAAATATTGAATATCCTTGAGGACAGAGAATAAGACAAAAAAATGTGTTTGTGCGACGAGAGCATTTTATTTTAGTATTTTTTAATACAATCAATGCTTATTTATGTATTAGGGATGAGTTACTTATGATTATACAGCGTATTCGGAATTTCGAACTATAAAATAATAATATTTGTGAGACATTTTACGGGCTTATCAATGACCGCGAAAGTATGAAATTATATATTATAAAATAATAATTGGTATTCGGTACTTACATTTTGCCAACAGTCGTGTTGCTTTCGTTTATAGCAGATGCACAAAGTCACAACTCAAAAACACAACGTGCGTGCATCTCCACTGATCACTGTTTCACGACTGACAAGCGTCGTGACATACGTATGAGAGAGAGGGTGCTATACGAAAGAAAGAGAGGTGTTCAGCTTCTTTATTTTCTTCGTGCTCTTTTTCCTCAGGTGTACGCAAAATATGAAAGAGCATGTGTCATCGAGCGGACACTTTTAAGCGAATGACTAAATAATACCACGTGCGCGAACGTTTCTGTATCTGTTCAGCTTCAGAACAAAAGTGCGCGCAAGCTTGCTTAATAAAATAAATCGTCAATACCGGAAATCCGGTATTCGACATTTCAATACCGGTATTGAAAAAAAGTGGAAAATGTCCGGGATCCCGGTATTAGGTAATACCGGGATCCCGGTATTGGAAGCCCTAGAAGGAGCATTTCTTAAACCGAATGGCATTCTGAGAAATTTGAAGATGCCGAAGGGTGTTATAAATGCCGTTTTATCCTGGTCAGACTCTCGTACACTTATCTGCCAGTAGCCTGCTTTTAGATCTAGTGCTGTCATGTCATGTCGGCCAAACCTACTCCATACATGAGTATCGAGTAGGTTTGGCCTCATGAAGCAAATCGTCGATGCGAAGAATAGGGTAAGTGTCTGGAACCGTGATATCATTCAGCCTTCTGTAATCTATACAGACTCTCACTTTTCCATTAGGCTTGGAAACCATCACTACTGGCGCAGCCCACGGTGAGGTACATGGTACAATTATGCCGTCTCTAACCATGTCATCAATTTCAGCTTTCAGGACTTGTTTGCGCTGAGAAGACATCCTATATGGAGGAACTGCTACTGGTAAGTGGTCACCTGCGTCTATAACATGTTCAACCCCATTCACAGGTTTGCCGTTTGGTTCAAAGACTTCATTGAATTCCTGCAGCAAAGCATCTAGTTGTTGTGACTGTGGGTCGTCTAGTGTAGATATCACATCAATAGCACATAGTTCTATATCATTGACCAGTTCCAACTTTCTCTCCCCTTTGTTCCGAGATGTCCCAGCGAGGGCCTGGTTAGGACTTAGTTTTTCCATTCGATTTTCTCTTTCGTTACGCTTTCGCGTTTTCATCTCATTCAGGCTATGTGCAGGGGCGTGCACAGGGTTTAGGGCTAGGGTAGGCACTAGTAGGCAGGCAGGTATAATAAGGATAAAAAAGCACTTACCAAAAAATTTCATGAATTAGGTTATTACTGTATTGTGTTGACCGGCGACCGGTGGTGTGGTGTTTCCATGCAAAGTGATGTAATGTAAGTTTGGCCACCTCAAGTATCTAACCAGGTGATTGAATATTTTGAACAAGTCACACTAGAAGATACCCGAAATGGCCTTGAAAAAGGCCTTGGTTTTTTTTGTTATTAACTTTTTTGTTATAACGCACAATTGACAAAATAAATTAACGGTATGATACTACAACTTTGTTTCTATTTATAAATTAAATCTACGCGCCTATCTTTGAGCAAATATTTTTGCAATACGTCATCGTAAAACGCAGGTGATCGTTTTACATCAATTAGGAGCTGTTTTTCAATAGAAATCATAGAAAGAGCTGCGAGTTTTTGTTGCCCCTGGTGGTTTTCGACTTTTCGTGCTTTTTGGCCGCGTTAGTAAAGTTATTCAAATCGACATAGCCGGCGTCGTTCCAAACGTTCAAAGAAGTGCAGAATAAAGTACACGGAAAACAAAACAAACTATTGGTGTGTACACAACCTGTTAGCCAGTTGAAAGTCTCGTAAGATTTAATTTGAAAATTACGAGTTGCATTACCCTTCCTTTGAGTTAAATGCAACTCGAGTACACACCTTCCTCTATGAACGATATTCGCCTTAGCTTCAAAATTACACGTTGCAAATCCACCTTTTTTCAGTTTAAACAAACACGGCCCGTCGGCACAAAGTTCACAGCTATTACTCATTGTTATTAAAGTAATTTACTAACACAAAAAGCACTAATTGCTCAAAAAACCAAAGAAAAACACAAAAACTTAAAAAATCACTGCGCGTCACAACAAGAAAGGTAAACAATATGGCGATTCCAAATTCCGCAATGAAAAAAGTGATTAAAATATTGTTTTTACCCAATTCAGCATTGCGCGCTTTATTCATAATGCGTCTTGAGACTATTAAAGCTTTAAAGCGACCGACGCCCCCACCGCTCGCGAGCTCGCGAAGCGTCGCGGTGCTGAGGTGGCTGAGAGTTGTGATTGGTCGTCGTATTTCTGTCGCCAACTTCGCGCCTGCGCACTGGCTGACATGCGCCTCGCGCGGCGCGCAATTTTTGGAACTCGGGAACGCTTTACATCGGTGCGTTATAAGGGAATGACTTGTACTAAGATCTATTTACGCCACCGATGTTCCTTCGACGACGATTCGCCTTGTATAAGTCCAAGTTGAAAAAGCTGGGCTTTTCGGATTTGTATGGAGCGAAATCACGCACACTAACGCATTGACAAGTTTTGTGTTCGCACATAGGGCCTTTATAGCACACAGTCATATATTTTCTCTCACTACATGTAGGTAAACGTCAGTTGGAATAGGCAGTGCTTTTCAGATTATATCCTCTTTGGTGCTTTTGGCGAACGTGAACAAAAGACGAGTGGAATTTGTTTAAGATAAGGATGTGTAAAATTAATATGGGTGTTATGGTAGTTAGTATGATAGTGTAGTGTAGTTAATTAATGTATATAATTATGAAGGTATTTATCTGAAAATGACAGGGTAGGCAGTGCTTTTCTACCTCTATGAAGTGCACGCCCCTGGCTATGTGTAACACCCTTCCCTTTCGGTCCATTAAATAAAGCATCAGACCGAGGTGATAGCATGATTTCTGCTTCATCTACGCTTTTGATAGCGTCCTGCATCATGTATTCTGTTCGCGGACAATATCCATCAAAAAGAAGTCTTTCAGCTGTGCTGTTCCTTTTAGGAGGTGGCTCAGGGAGGTCTATGGGTATTAGTTTGTACTCCACGTTTGCATTTTCTTGCGGCAAAGTAGCGAATCTAATTTCCTGTTCTCTTGTAACCATAGCTGATGTTTCTTGTTTAGGCCTTTCTATACGATCCGTGTTGACAGGAGCAACACCAATTTTAGCCAAAGCCATTTCATTCGCACATACGTCAGGTCTATCAAACATTACAAATCTCTCTTGATAGAGCTCAAGTTCCTGTTCTGGATGCTCGATGAAATGCCAGGTGAATTGAGCAATGTTCAGGACTATGCCAGCTTGCTGTAGGAAATTTATTCCCAGAAGGGTCCGGTTATCGGCCGATTCCAGCAGTACAATAAATGGTGACCGAAAAGTGCGACCACAGAGTTCTACCGTGGCTTCAAAAGAGAGCACTCTTTGACTTCTTGATATGCCATCTGCCAAGGTCACTGTCGCTAGTTCTTGTTTGAATGTTTGTCTTCGTGCTCTCAACTTTTTATACAGTTCTCGAGAAGCAACGCTTATTTTTGCGCATGTATCAACGTATGCTTTGCCATCAATATCGTTTACCTTCAGAAATAACATTGGTCTGGAGCGCGACTCTAAGTGTATGTTTACAGCGCAGAAACCAAGTCTACCTTTATTATTTGGTACTTCCTGAGGCTTTTTTGTACAAATTGCACAGTTACTGCGATATACTCCTGGGGTACCACACCCGTAGCATACCAATTCTACTTTAGAGGCGTTAGTGGCAATACCAGTATTGACTTCAGGCTTATCTGGTTTGTTGGCATCCATATAGTTCTTCCTTTTCCGACAGTCTTCTTGCGTATGGCCAAGTTTCCTGCAGAAGTTACATCTAGTTTTCTTATAACGCGGTAGGGCAGTTGAATCTGACAAAACAGGTTGATTAGTTTTCTGTACTGGCTGTTTATCCTCTATACAGGCCTTCTCCTTAAGCAGAGCTTCTACACAGCGTGATTGGTTCAGCAGGTCTTCAAAATTACATATTTTCTCCTTTGGAACTTTATCACGGATGCTCAAATTCAGTAAACCGTAAACAATGTTCAGTTGTTGCTTCTCATTGAATTTTCATCTGCGGATAGTTCTGAAAATAGCATCCTCTTCTTTGCCACAAAGTCGTCTGTTAATTTCCCTGACTGCTGCTTTACTCCACATACTTCGAGATAGATCAAGTAATCAGGCTTTTTTGGCGCGAACGTGTTTCGTAGATTATTTTCAAACTGATCCCATTTCGTGATAGATGATTTGCTCCCCTGCCACCATACTGCCGCCTCGTCGCGTAGGATTAATGGTAAACCTGCCAAAGCATCTGCATCACTAATTTTTTCCAGCTCTTTAAACACGCGAATTGTTGTAAGGAAGGCTTCGACTGTTTCTCTGTCTTTCGTGCCATTGTAAGAAGCGGTACACGTAGTCATGGTGCCTTTTCTACCAGACCCGATATTCGCTAGCAACTGCTGGAACTGTGCGTCCGTCAAGTTGACACTCATCTTGGAGATTGGTGGTTTCTTCGGATGCTTCAACGGATACGTCGTTCCTCGTCCCGATCGCGTAACCACGTACTTCGGATCGCTTTGCCTCGCGTTGGACGCCACTATAATAATACGTGTGGACGTCGGAGCAAGGAAAACAACGTAGCTCAATGAAAACAGGCGTATATTGCGAAAACCACAACAAGGTAGGTACAGAATATAGTTTTTAAACTCTGAACTACAATCTGTGACAGCAGGCGTTTCGACAGAGACTCCGTACTGACAGCAGATTGAAGCTAGCACGACTGGTATTAGAGGGAGTTCAAGAACATGAAGGCAACCCACCCAGATAAGTATTAGTCGTGTAACTACAAGAGTACAATTTCGTTAAAGACAGTTTGGGTAGTCATGAAATCCATGTAACAAGTCGATAGCGAGTTTTAAAAAACTCTCAGCGCCATCTGTCGATTTTTACCAACAACTAAAAGGGTCGTATATGTAGTTTTCTTTGCGACCACTCGTTACCGAGTTCTAAAAACCCTCCAGCGCCATCTGTCGATATTTTTGAGTACTACAACGTTAAATTGTAAATGGTTGGTTTCAGTTCACAATTTTACGTCAGTTCATAATATCGCCTAGTCATTCACACGAGCTAACTTTCCCCAATAATAGTCAAGATTTTTACATAAATCAACAATACAGTGTGATAAAGGCTCAATATTTTAATTTCGAGAGACAGCTAAAATACTTCTAGGACATATTTTTTTTGCTGTAGATTTTTTTGAGAAGACAACTCGGTTGTGGTTAGGGTTGCGTTCTCGGGTTCCCGTTCCCGGGAATTATTTCATTCCCGATCCCGGGAAATAATTGCGCCCGAATGCCCGGGAATGTCGGGAATTTAAATTACGTTTAAAGAGTTAAAATAACTGTTTTATGAACTGCGTTTTATATTAAAACAAGCAAATATCAATGACACAGTGACTGTAAATTGTAGCAGAGCGAATAAAACATAGCTTTTTAGAGCGTTTTCATTATTCCAACAGGTAAAAACAAAAGATTGCCAATTGAGATGGCCACAAACAGTCAGAATACACTTTTATAATCAAAATGACTTAAAATTCTTAATTCGAATTCTAAATTCAACAACTTACTTAGCTTTACATTTAAAATAGTTTTTAGTTTAGGGTAACTAAATACAGCGTGCAGCATGAACATTACATCGTTTTGTTCCCGCCGTGTAGTGATAGTACCCGTCAAACTGAACAACTTTTTACGAAAAAAAAATCCTGCAACAAAAAAATTTTTGGTCTCTCCATACAAAGTGAGACTCTCGCCCGACCGACCCATTTTGTATGGAGAGCACAAAAATATTTTTGTCGCAGGAATTTTTTTTTTAAGTTGTTCAGTTTGACGGGTACTATCACTGCGGGAACAAAACGATGTTAATTTCATGTAAAGAGTTAGTGTAAAGCTAAGTATGTTGTTAAATTTAGAATTCGATTTTACGAATTTTAAGTCATTTTGATTATAAAAGTGTATTCTGAATGAAAAGATGCTGTTATGATGTGATTAAAAAATTAAGACAGTTTTTCGAATAATAAAAATGATCCTTTTTAAATTATTGCTCCCTTCCCGATCCCGGGGACTATAGATATTTTTTCCCGGGTCCCGGTGGTACCTAATACTAAAAATAAACTTAGTCATGTGTTTCGTAGCAAGTGCTACGCGGTGTCTACGCCGGCGTAGCACCAATTATGGACCACATGTGCACACATTATGACATGGAAGATTAAAATATTTTTGAAACTCGATAAAGTCAAACTAATTAAAAATACCAAATAAAATAGATCGACATAGCACCCACATAAAACGAAAACTAAAATTAAGTGATGCATGAAATATAGTTATTTCTATAACACTTACCCTGTTCTTGTAATGTCATGATGCACACAAACAACAAATTCGTGGAAGTTCTAACAGGAACAAACCACACGGATGACTCACTATATTCCGTGGACTCACCGATAAGAAGGAAACCACAGGAACAAACCACGCGGATGACTCACTATATTCCGTGGACTCACCGATAAGAAGGAAACCACAGGAACAAACCACGCGGATGACTCACTATATTCCGTGGACTCACCGATAAGAAGGAAACCACAGGAACAAACCACGCGGATGACTCACTATATTCCGTGGACTCACCGATAAGAAGGAAACCACAGGAACAAACCACGCGGATGACTCACTATATTCCGCGGACTCACCGATAAGAAGGAAACCACCGAGATTACCGGTAACACACCGGTAAGAAGTTATTGCAACAAATATTATGCGTTCACTTCTAAGATCGATTAGTAAGTGATAGATAATAGAATTAAACATCAAAAGCAAAGAAAATATAAACGCTTATCGATTGATTTTTGTGCTGAAAAAAAATCATGTTGATGATCAAAAATTCATTTGAGAAATCGGATAGGATAGATTGACCTGGATTTGGACTGGACCGAAGATTTATTTAATGCCGAACGTGTTTTGTGAGCCAAATAATTTAATGCGGAACAAATTATTTTTTTTGCCTATCGTATATTTATATGGCTGAACAGTTAATTACTTCTCAATATTAAATGATCTACACATACAGTCAGATAATACCTACTGCGGTGCGGTGTTATCTTCTCAATAATATTGTTTATTCATCTACTTACTCGTGTTGTTATTTGATTTATCATATAACTGTTCATTTATAACGTTCTGATCTGTGAAGAGAAGGTTCATCTAGCCATTCTGTGATCGTCTTCATTCGAGGTAAGTACAAAATGTTAAGTAAACTTTTTGTGCATGAGAAATTACCTAAACCTATATTTATAAACTTGTATTTATCTAACATTATGATGATGACTTATGAGTATTGTTAAACTAACCAGCTTTTAAAAAAATGAAATATTAACCTACAAATCAAACCAAACCCATCTACTGATTGTCACGTTTTAAACTTTTAAGTACCTACTTACTTGATAATTATTTAAGCATTTTTCTTTTTGATTATTCTTTTTTGTTAGAAAACGCGAAGCTCATTCAAACTTAATAATAGTCGAACAAAGACAAGTTAGCTATGCGTCTTTTTCTTTTTATTACTCATTTAGATGAGGTTTGGAGCCTTTTCACCGTTATTTTTCGCAGCGCGATATAGGAGCGTTTTCATGTTCCCCTGCTAACAATACTAGCAGTTCCATACGCAGAAGATGTGAAAATCGGTATCTAGTAAATCTTATATAAGATAGCAATAATATGCTAAATTTAGTTTTTTTTACTATTATAATAATATTTCTTCCTTCAGCCGCCTACGTAACCTCAGTTTCGTAACTGTTTTCCAATGCGGAATAAGATCTTTGCACGAAACCGGTTTCGATCAAAGAATTAATTATCTCGTCATGAAATTGAAGTTCGGTTTTCGAAGAACCCAATTAATGTTTGGAGTAAAATTCTATTAGGATCTCGAACTCTTGAGTTAAGTCGTGTGATACTGTTTATTATTCACCTTATTTTATCATCCGACCTTTCTTATCTACCAGTTAACACTGCGACCTATTTCAGAACATTAATTTAGTCATTTTATTTCCATTAATATAATTACAATTTAAACTAAACAAAGAAAATGTCTTTGCACAAATATTTACATAATAAGTAGTACTTACTACCTTATCAACTTCTCCGTATGTTTTATTGCAGGCACAAGAATGAAGTCAGCCATTTTCTTGGGCTTGCTGCTCGTTGTGCTAGTATCTACTGCTCCAACTACAAAAAATGAGAAATTAGTAGTCGATAAAGATTTTTTCCCAGAAGAAATCAAGGTTTATGAAGGCAGCCACGAAATCGTCAAAATATACGTCCCAATTAACAAACTCAATTTCGATGAAGATGACGACAGCAACAAGGATGCTCAAATTACTCTATTCTTTGTAGAAGCTGACGTCAGTGAAGCTGGCACCGTCGACCAAGGACTCTACGTAAAGATAGGAGATAAAGTTACAAAACTCCTCGATCACGGAAGAGATATAGCTGCACCCGATGATGAAGAATCTAAGGTTGCTTATTTCGCGACTAAAGATGGCATTTACGTTTATAACGCTGAAGAAAATAAAGCTACTAAATATGGCACAATTGATGACGAATTAATTGGAATTGCAATGGCAGGGTCGAACAGCATGTACGTGCTAACCGCTGACAAGAAAGTATATAAAGTGTCTGAAGATGGCAACAAGAAAGAAAAAGTTGATGATATTAAAAACGCTGAACAGATTGTAACTGATAATGCTAATAATCTCTTCTATGTTGATTTTGAAAAGAAAGTATTTATAGTAAACAGTAATGGTGTGAAGCAAATTGAGGGTCTACCTGAAAATTTTTCGAAAATCACATTGATTAGGCCTCCTTTCCTTCTAGCTGAAGGTGGTATTCCAATAGTCGTTGATAAGAAAGCTTTTACGCTTCATACTAATGGTACACTTGAAGAAGAAGACATTGAAATAGATACAAATATTTCTGCTTACTCTATGGAAGCGACCATTATACATTATTATGGTCGAAACAAAAAAATATACGAATACAACTTTTTGGTTTTAATTCTTGGTGATCTTTTGAAGAAGCTGCAAGATTTCTTAGGTTCTTTCAAGTCCTCTATTCAAAACATTGGCACACAAAACAAAAACGATCTGATTAATAGTCTGTGAAGATGTTGAATAATTATTAAAGTTAAATTAATAATTAGATAGTTTTTCTTTTCTTTAAATTCACAATAAACTGTAATAGGTATTAAATTAAACTAAAACGCACATCGTGGGTTCAGGGATGTTCTGAAAAAAGACAATAAGGACAGGATATCCAAAACCGAGGAACGAACAATGAACATGCTTGAAGATTAAGGAAGCATGGGAAGTGTGACCTTAGGTGACCGGATTCATCCGTAAATGTAAATAAATTGGCGAGTGTGACGTCGTGGAAAGCGTGATTTATACTCGTTGATCTGTTGCAATATTAGCAGAGGGTGCCCAGGAAATATGAGAGAGAAACACACAAGTAGTTGATACGTAGTATAATGTAAGACTGAAGTACAGAGGACAGAGAGCTATACTAACTTTTGTAATTACTTAAATACTAAATTATTACTAACACAAGCAATACACGTCGTGACGTAGTTGGTATCGCGAGCACCACTACACCTCCCCCATAAGTGCCGTTCACCGCCGGGGTTCTGAGGAAAAAAAATGTGAGGCGTATTACTTGGTTTCTGGTATTTAAACTTAACGAACATTTTGTTTTTTTTTTAAATAATAATCTTAAATTTAATTTACTTTATGTTAAAATTAATTAATTATTTAATAAAAAAAAAAATTACTGATTAATTAGCTTATTGTCAAATCCTTCTGTTTTCTTTTTTATATATATCATGTTTCCATAAAATGTTTCGATTATAATTTCATTTATAAGCATATTGTGCTCTATCTTTTTGGGCAGCGTCATACGCGCTTTCTTACCCTTTTTTCATCTGAGGTTTTTTTTATCCTTCTTGGTACCAAACATTCTCACGGAGGAACGTAGTTCGCACTATGATCGAATAGAGTGGCTGACTCTCATTTCTGAGGTTCTTTGTTTTTAAACCAAATCATCAAACCAAACTAAGTTTTATTACTAACTATTTGGTCTTCAAATACCTTATTCATTAGGTATTGGTATCTATAGGTAGGTATGTTTTCTGCTACCTATCATTATTTCACAATCTTCGCAACACGTCCGGTTGCTACTTCGAATGCAAGCGTAAGTTGCTGATTCGGCGTATACTTCATGTCGCGCGTGTTATGTAACGCGATCAATAAACTGTAATACGCGGCGTAATAGTAAATACCCGCGTGGTCTCGGGTTCGATTCCTTCGTAACCCGTACATATTATTTTGATTTTCCGCTACTTTCGGTTGATCAGACCTTAAGTTTTGAAAAATTCTTCATGATTTATTTTATTTGTAAAATAAAATATTCAGCTTTATGAATTCCAACTCCATGTCTGCAGTATGATGCTGTTGTCCTTTGATGCTGTTTTTTTTATTTATTTCTCTAACTTGTATTTTTTTTTTATTTTGTTATCGAGTTTCATTCACTCGTGTTCCACTTTCATAAATTTCATTATTCTATTGCAAAAATCGTGTCAATAATCGACAATTTGCTGACGCGGTGACGCGACATCGTCACCGTCTCGTCGAGCCGTGCATTCTTTCCATTTTTATGCGTTATTGTTACGCTAAATAATTATATCTTAATGGTTTTTATCCACTCAAATATATCTATGATTAACTTTATCTTAATTGTTAAATTTATTCCATTGTAATACTATCGTCATATCTTTTCTTGTTGGGTTTAGCTCATTTTTGTATGCTTTATTACTTGATTATGTAGTTTTTATTTTACTAACTACTCTGTCCACGTTTTGTGCATTTTGTTGCAATTTGAAACTATGCTTACTTTATTTCTTGTAAGTCTTTTGTTTCATGTTTTATTAACTACAATCGCTTCTTAATCGCCTTGTAGTACATTCATTTGCATTTCTTCGTATTGTCTTTGAATCATGGTGATGATCGCTTGCGACGATTGTTTTCTCATCTCGCCGTTAGTGGTGCGTTGTGAGGTCCGTGTCGAAGTATTCGTCATAAGACGGGTACTATTTAACGGCGAGGAGCTTTTCGAGGTCGGGCCGTGGATGGCCTGGCGGTGGCTGTCGAACCCTCAGTTCCTGCTGACGCATCTCCTGTCCACCGCTGATAATGGTTACCTCATTGGTTATGGTAACGGTGGGATAACCATGATCTCCGAGAGTCGGGGTTGCAGTACATCGACGTGTGTCGCTTCCTGATGAATGCGCTCGAGTTCAACCCGCCGCCGGACTCCTCGTCTGCTTCCGCAGGATGATTGTGTTGTATTGGGTGTCTCGGTTTTTTTTATTATATATATTTTATTACTGTCTTTTTTTTTCTTTCTGTTCCTTGACACTCCTCTGTATATTATTCACTGATAGATTTTTTTTAAATTGTCATTTTGTTAATTATAATTTCTTCACGAATCACTGTTTTTTATAAAGTCTGTGTAGTGGCATTATTTTAGTCCATTTACACTTTTTATTTGGTTCTTTTAACCAGGTGCACGGAGATTTATTTAAATTATTAATTAAACTCAATTTACTTTTTACTATTAAGTCTCCATGCCACCCAGCACTGCCATAAGGCAGCACTGGCAAATATTCGTGTGATGAGCACTTGTGTTTGCATTTAAGTAATGTATATCAGCTGTCTGATACCCATACGTACATACAAGCGTTGCTTAGTTTGGGATCAGATGGCCGTGTGTGAGATGTCTCCATATAATATTATTTATTATTATTTATCTATATCATTGTCAGCATTGTCAGAGTATGTATAGCGAATATTTGAATAAATGGGAGAGGTAACTTGCAATTTATTGTGAACGGTTTGTTTACATTTTAGTATCAGAGCTCCCTGAATAGAAAGAAAGAAACATTTATTATATTTTATTTTAGATTTTACCCTTACCAAATTAGTAATAACAAAATTCAATTTAATTCGTTTATTAAAATATAATAGTACTAGCTGGCCCGGTAGATGTTGTCCTGTTGCATTTTTCCCAGCATCTAAGAAAGAAAAGAAAGAAAAGAAAGAAAGAAACATTTTTTATTTTTTACGCCACAGACAACACGAAACATTTTATTTTTTTATTTTTTATGTAAGAACCTTCTACCTACGAAGCATTAGAAAACATTTAAAAAAAGATTAATGAAATCGGTAAAGCCGTTCTCAAGTTATAGCGTGACCAGGAGAAATAAAGAAAGAAAGAAAGAAAGAAAGAAAGAAAGAATGAAAACACATTTATTTGCACTGTTGTGACAGATTACACAAATACACACTAAGTAGCTCAAAATAGGGGTTAATTTTTTATAATATATAGGTAGATATAAATGTACCTACTATTCTTTTATTTATCTACGAGTAATAGCTTAACTTGAAAACTACCTTGTACCTGGTAGTAAGTAAGTAAGTAAGTACCTAAGAGTAAACAATATTTATTTTTCATGAAGTTTCAATGCACAAAACAACAAAAAAAAAATCCAACCCAACGAGACTTTAGTATAATAAAATATCGCTTTCAACATTCCAAAAATCGTGGTTCGCTGAATGTATCACTTATTTACCGGCCAAACCCGATTTCAGGACCAAACTATACCTACTCATCAAAAGTATCTAAGTATTAGGTAACTTCTTTTTTTAAAAAAATATAAATAATAGTAAACAGTTTATGTTTTCGTACTGTATCTAAATACAACTGTCTTTACTCTTTCTGAATTTGAAGAAGCAACTGACGATCAACAAGACTGATTTGAAGACACTGGCATAAGCCGTTTACTCAAAGATTAAGGGGGTTTACTATTATTATTATTTTTTGTGAAGAATTAATTTAATCCCTAGATACTTTTGATGAGTGTAGTTTGTCCTAGGTCAAACCGGTTCATCGTAAGCCTCCTGTCAGTATAGGTATGTTAGTTTAGCCCATAACAATCTAGTTTGGTCTAAATAGGATAGATAAGTGAGCTGTTATTTTTTTTTCGAAATTTGACCGGCAAAAAACTATAGTTATAGAACCTGCTCACTTTCATGAGAATCGGTTTAAAAATGCGACCTGTAGAAAGAGCAGCCGGACATCCGCCGGACATCCTTCAGTTCAGACGTCCGCCGGACATACGATTATTGCCCAATCTGAAACGAAGACGCTCCGCGATCGTTCAATCAATAAAATTAGAATAAAAAAATAAAGATAATATCTTGATGTATATTAGATTGAGTAGTAGTAGATGATAGTAGATTGGTATTCAAAGATATAAGCTCGGTCATAGGTTCAGTGTGGGCGGTCTGGCAGCGTTTATATATGGCTCATTCTTTGCCATTCAAATCAGTCCAAATGGAGGATTTTCGGACAGCCAATTAAAAAAAAATAGATCATAAATCTTCGATAGATGGCGTTGACGATTCGTGGATCCGAAGAAATCCGGATAGCTGCTGTAATTACATTAATATTATAAATTAATATTAGGTCCTTACATATGAAATTGGCGTTTTGTCGTACTGGCCACTTTGATCACAAATTTCTCCTATTTGGTTAGGAATTCGAAATTCAAATTTATACAGCTATTTCCACATGTAGTTGTGTTTCGTAAACCGTCATTCATTTGTTTTTTTACTTATCTTTTTTCTGTTTGCATCGCTCGATTTACAAAATGGAAAATTTGAAATATCGCGTTATTTACGAGTACGAGTTCCACCGTGGCACCAGTGCTGCGGAAACGGCTCGAAGGGTTAATGATGTGTATGGCGGTTGTGTCGCAAAAGAAAACACAGTGCGTTTTTGGTTCCAACGTTTTCGTTCTGAAAATTTCGACCTGCAAAACAAGCCCCGTGGACGGCCGGAGACCCAAGTTGATAATGAAGCATTGAAGGCTATTGTGGAAGCGGATCCATCGCAAACCACGTCCGAGTTAGCTGCAGGCTTCGGTGTTAGTGATAAAACTGTTTTAATCCACTTGAAGCAAATTGGGAAGATTAAAAAACTTGAAAGGTGGGTTCCTCACGAATTGAGTGAAGCAAACCGGCAAACGCGCGTCAACTGCTGCGTTACATTACTTGACCGGCACAATAACGAAGGGATTTTAAATCGAATCATTACCTGTGATGAAAAGTGGATTCTCTACGATAATCGGAAGCGCTCATCGCAATGGCTGGACCCTGGCAAGCCAGCCAAAGCCTGCTCCAAGCGAAAATTGACCAATAAAAAGTTACTTGTAAGCGTTTGGTGGACTAGCGCCGGTGTCGTTCATTACAGTTTTCTCAAATCTGGCCAGACGATTACGGCAGATGACTATTGTCAGCAATTGCAAACCATGATGGAAAAGCTAGCTGGTAAACAACCGAGGCTGGTCAATCGCTCTACGCCACTGCTGCTTCACGACAACGCTAGACCACACACTGCACAACAGACGGCTAGCAAATTAGAAGAGCTTCAATTGGAATGTCTAAGGCATCCACCGTACTCCCCGGACCTTGCTCCAACAGATTACCATTTTTTTCGAAATTTGGATAACTTCTTGCAAGGGAAAAAATTCAACTCAGATGGGGCAGTCCAAATCGCCTTCAAAGATTTTATTGATTCCCGTCCGAATGGTTTTTTTAGTAAAGGGATCAATGAACTACCTATGAGATGCCAAAAGTGCATAGATTACAATGGCTCATACTTTGATTAAATAAATATACTATATAAAAATTTTTCGACTTTTTGTTCCTCCCATACAAAACGCCAATTTCATATGTAAGGACCTAATATTATTATTCATTCATATTGTAAAATGTAAAAAATATAATATTTGTTTTTTTTTTTGGCACTAGTAAACTTTGTGCCAGTGTCAAGTCAAGGTAGGGAAACTGAACGCGAATAAGGAAACAGGAATTTGGAAAGGATAGTCAGGTTTTTTAGGTTATAAAATTAGTTTAAAAATAGGTAAATAATAATAACTAAACAAAAGGACTAATAAATGGAAATATCTAAATCTTAATATTATTACTTATTATAAAAGATGATAATATATTACAATAATAAGGAGACAAGACATACGAGTAGGCAAAGGAACATGAAGAGTCTGGAGGGACAGGAGGAAGGAAGAACGATTATATCGTGTACAAGAGAAAAATATGTGGTCCAAATCCCCCACATCTACGCCAAATTCACAAATTTCAGAGTTTTTGATATGGAGTCTCGCTAGATGGTAAGGGGTACATACGTGCCCCAATCGCATTAGTATAATAGTTGAAGTTATTAATTTTGAGTATTTGACTTTCGAGAACCAAGGTTTTGATGGAATGATAGGCTGAATCTTAAAATAAGACTTACCCTTTACTTGACTGGTCTCTGTCCAAAGAGAACTCCAAGACTCTTGGAGGTAGACTTTAGGCAGGTTAACCAAGTCGTGACAAAAAATTTCATATGGAAACATGTCTCCATCTTGTACAGCCTCTTTAGCCAACTGATCAGCCCTTTCATTACCTTTAATGCCACGATGACTGGGAACCCATGCAAATACGACTGTCAGACCTTTAGACTCACACAAGTGAAGCTTATTGCGAATCTCTATTATAGTAGGATAAAAAGGCTTTAATTTAAATGGAAATTTATCAATTGTTTGTAAAGAACTTTTTGAATCAGAAAATATTACTGTTTTATTTAGTTTCATTAGTAAAATCAAATCTAATGCTTTTAAAATGGCAAAGCATTCCCCAGTAAAAACTGAAGCCTCCGGGGGAAGTTTTATTTTTTTAATTAATTTAAACTTCGTATAGTATATACCCACCCCAACACAGTCTGTTGGAGATGATTTTGACGCATCCGTAAATATATGTTGCCTGCCAGTTATGCCAATTTTCTTGATTGATACTAGAAATAAAGCAGGTGTTAGCCTCAATATCGTGTTTATTCAAGCCTATGTTATATCTTATGTCTGGTGATAATATCAAGGGTTCAAATCGAGACTGAAATAAAGGTAGCGAGGGTGAACGATGCAAGCGGGTTTGGATTTGTAAAAGTTTGCGGTAACTTTTGATGAGACAAGGAGTAGACTTACAGCGCCAGTATCTGGATGTGTTTATAGTTTCATTTAATGCATGAAGTTTTGAATGAAGTTGATGATTCGAAAATTGTATTGACTTCAATAAAAAGCGATCGCACAAGTATTGTCTTCTGATTTTTAAAGGAGGCTCGCAGCATTCTACCTGTAATGCGTTTATCGGACTGGATCGCATTGCACCGGAAATAATGCGTAGCGCTTTTGACTGTATCAAGTCAAGCTTTTTTATACCTAATATGCTTCCACCTTTCAATAAAAATGTACCGTAATCTAGAACGGATCTCAACATAGCGTTATATAAAAGTTTTAATGAGAATGGATGAGCTCCCCACCACACTCCTGTGAGACAGCGCATAATGTTAAGTAACCGTTCACACTTTTTTACTACGTATTCAAAATATTGAACCCCTGTAAGTTTCCTGTCCAAAATTACACCTAAAAATTTAGCATGATTCTTATTTTAAAATTTAGCATGATTTTTATTTATTTATTTATGATACAAAAAATACATACAATTTAAATAAAAGCATCATTAAACCATTGTAGGTTCTATGTACTACTTTAAACGGTTCTTTATTAAATGTTCAGCAATTTTGGAAAAAACTGATGGTAAAGCTACGGGTCTGAAGGATGCCGCATCATTAAGAGGTTTATTGGGTTTTTTAATTGGAATTATGTCTTGCGACTTCCAAGAGGGAGGAATATTTCCAGACAACATAACAGAATTTATCATACTAAGAAAATAATTTAAAGCATTATCACTGAGATTACTTAAAAAAGAATAAGGAATCCCATCTTCACCTGGGGAGGAGTCTCTAACATTTAAAAGTATTCCTTTCAGTTCATAAAGGGTGAATGGTGATTCTAAAGGGGATACATTATTGGGTAAAGATGATTCAAAGGGAGAAAAAGAGTCTTTTTCTGGGACTGTTGGTGGCGCTAATCTATCCAAGAAATCGTTAATAACAGTTGAAGGTATTGGGAGGAATGAAGACAAATCATTAAATGCAGACCTAAATCGTTTTATATTTTTCCATACAACCGAAGGACACGTTTTGGGGGAGAGAGAAGTGCAAAATGCTCTCCATCCTTCCCGTTTCCTATCCCTAAGAAACTGTTGGGTTGATTTCATAACATTACTGAGCACTTCTAAATTTTCTTCTGACATATCTTCAGCATATACCCGCTCAGCTTCTTTTCTTTTTTTCACTGCCTCCGCACAATCCCTGTTCCACCATGGTGGAAAAGGAATTTTTCCTGATGAATTATCTTTACGGGGAAGTAACTGTTCTGCAGCTTCCAGTAAACATTTTGCTAAAGCATTATTAGAGTCCGTCTCACCCCCTCGAACTATTTCAGGCATGGAAGAAATTTTGCTTTCAACGACGTTACTAAAAGCAGTCCAGTCAACATTATTTAATTTATATTTAAGCCGGGGTTGGCGTCTAATTGAAGGTGGGCTTTGTATAGAAGACTGAAGTATAAGTGGAAAATGATCACTTCCAAAAGTCGAAGTATATGGAGACCAAGAAAATGAAGACGCTAAATCTGGAGAACAAATTGATAAATCAACTGCACTAACATTTTCACCAGGTTTTGTGCGACGAGTTGGGGCGCATGTATTTAATATACATAATTTATGTAAGTCTAAGATTTCAACTAAGTGCTCTCCCTCTGAATTTGTAATTCCACTTCCCCACATCCGATAGTGGCAGTTAAAATCTCCTAAAATTAAAAATGGTCTACTTAAATTTTGGAACAAATTACTTACTTCGTTAAGAACCTCTGAAGAGGAACGTGAAACAATTGAAATATTATAAATTTGTATACCAACTAAGTTTATGACGTCACTATACGAACGTGAAGAGAATTATAGAGAGGATTATACCTATTAATTAAATATATCAAATCGCTTTTCTTAGGTATTATGCTTCGGCAATTCCATTGAATAATTATTGACTCCATGATTGGAATTATTGTTTAAAGAATTTAGTCTTTCAGAAATAAGGGCAACGTGGGACGGTTTCAGTGAGTTCGAATGTATAAGAGAATTAATAAGGGAGAGAACAGTTTCCAAAATAGAATCATCTGGTCTATTATCTTTGGAAATAATAGCACTACCATTTGTAGTTTCAGGCATGTGAAATTCTTTTAGAATGGCGTTATGGGCAACACGATCGTAACCGTTATTAGATTTTGGGTGAGGGCGAGGCTTTAAAAACACAGTTTTTTTATAAGAGGACCGACCAGTAGAAGAACTCGGTGATGACAAGGAGGGCTTTTGAGCTTGACTAAATCTTTGGGAATCTAAAGGATCAGAGCCCAAGACTTCTGCATAAGATTTTGAGGCAGGTGGATGAAGTTTACTAGCTTCTATGTAAGAGACACAGCTGTGTACCATAGTTACTTTAATTTCCTTCTGTCTAATAAATTCTGGACATTTTTTATTAGTTGCAAAGTGAAAACCTCCACACATCACACAAAATGCAGAATCTACCTCTTTGCAACAAGATTCTCCTAAATGCTCTTCGCCACATTTGAAACATTTTGGCATTTTTGAACGACATTGTGTTTTGGTATGGCCATATTTACAACATCTAAAACACTGAATTGTTGGGTACACATATGTGTCCACTGGAAGTGCATTATAACACATGTATATTCTTTTTGGTAGGACCTGACCATCAAAAGTTACTACTACAGAGTGGGATGGTTTCCATGTAGTGGAGCCATTGACATGAACTTATAAAAAATACAGAGAGCTCAGTTCATACATTTTTATACCGGTGGCGGTTGAGACATTGGGTCCCTGGGGCGCGGAGGCAACAAAATTCATCAGGGAGATTGGCTGCCGTCTTAGGGAAAGAGGTGGCGACCCCCGCTCCGGGTCGTTTCTGGCGCAAAGCTTGTCCCTGGCAGTCCAGCGTGGCAACGCGGCAAGCATTCTGGGAAGCTTTGCTCCGGGAACGGTTCGGAGAGGTTTGTTAGATATTTAAGGTTTGTTGTTTGTTGTTTTTTTTTTTTTCTTTGTTTTTTGTTTATGTTATAAAGTACTTTATTTTTATGTTTAATTTAAGCGTCTAACTTTTATAATATCTCCACAGCCTATAGGTGTAGAGATGTTAGCCCTAATTTCTTCTTCATTCCAATCTGCAGGGATTCCACGCACAAGACCCATCCTAGTGACATTAAAAGTTGGCAAAAAGGCTTTGAATTTATGCACGTTTAAAAGTTCACAATTTAAGAAATTATTAGCATCCATAAATTTCGAGAATGCGACCGCGCAGCGATTTCTGCCAATTCTTTTCACGCTTCCAGGGATAATGTTTTGGAAGTTATTCTTTTTTAAAAAGTTTCCGAAAGCAATGGGGTGCAGGATGGTACCATCATTGGGGGCAGTTTCTATACGTTGGACGTGAATTAAATATGGAGCCGTATCTGTTGATAAATATATACTGCGGCCTATTTGACGAGATTCCTGTTGCACTGACGATGGTGACGTCGACGAGATTTGAGGATTTGTTTGGGACTGAGGGTCCACAGAATGGGCATTTATAACTGGTACTTGAGATTGATGGTCAGATGATGGCTTCATAACAGTTTCCTTTAATGGAGTTATCTTTTTTATCAAAAGTGTATTTTCATCATTGTGAACATTAGCGCACTGACAATAGTCACCAATAATTGGCTGACCATTAATCTTATGTACATTCGCGACAGATTTTGATATATCGCGTTCGTTTCCGTCCTACTCCTGTCTGTCCATTTTCACCAGTCCGGGATGATACAGAACCATCCGTGTCCATCTTACTAAATTCATCTTGGGAAACTACAGTGATAGATGATCCCGAGGGGAGATTCAGGCCAGACGAAAGTCTGCCTGCATCCCCCCGATTTGGATCTGGGGGCTCGTTCATACACCGGGACGTATATAACAAATATTTACAAAAAACTTACCATAAATCTCCACTAAATACAATACACAATAAACTATGGACAATAAATACAATAATGAACTTTACAACCAGACTATTCTTATCTATTTACACAGTAAAAATCGAAAAATTAATTTTCCAAAAGCCAGAAAACGTCTAAAACTTACGAAGTTTCCCGCGCTTTTTCTAATATTTGGTTGTTTAGATGTGTGTTCCACCTTCACGCTTAAAGTAAGTACATACCTACATACTATACGGATTTGGATGAAATTTAAACTGGAGATATATAGTTTGTAACTTGGATTACAAATACAAATACAAAAACATTTATTTGTGAATTTGGGTAACAGATAAAGTTGTTTAAATATAGACATAGCTTCTCCAAATCCTGCCAAAGACAATCAGCATACAAATTTCATAGAATGAACACAATACAAAACAATAACGAACAATGAACTTAACATATGATAAATCTTATAAAATCTTGTCTGTTAGGAACTCATAAATACATACTATAATAGCATTTATTTGTAAGAAATTTATAAAGCCGATTTTAAATTCGGGTAAATTTAATTTTTTATTCGTTCTGGCAAATGATTGAAAATTTTTGGTATCATGCAAAGAACACTGTTATGCATGTATGCTGTATTAACCGTGCGAAGTCAAAGCCTATCTTTGTGTCTCAAATTAATAGAATGTTTTTCAGATACCTTTATAAATAATTCTTTTTTTTTTTTTTTTTGGCATAATGCTATTTGCTCATTGCCACATACAAAACGAGGGAACGAAACGCGATTTTATGTACTAGGGTAAACGGAATTTGGAAAAATGAATAGGATTAGTTTAA
The DNA here is from genome assembly GCA_951230895.1 of Carpatolechia fugitivella. NCBI lineage: Eukaryota > Metazoa > Arthropoda > Insecta > Lepidoptera > Gelechiidae > Carpatolechia > Carpatolechia fugitivella. The sequence continues at coordinate 6,531,775 of OX579662.1, read as the reverse complement.
AGTGTACAGGAGTTGGAAGGAAATTGAATAAGTATAACAAAATATTAAAAATAAAGATATAAAATTAATTAAATACGGATATTATTAGTTATAATGAAATAAGATAAGGCTTTATAAATAGATTGAGTATTATATGACAAAAGGATAGGGATGGATGTGGGAAATGGTACTTTAAGGTAAATTAAGTCACTATATAAGGAATTATTGCTGAAAAGAGGACAAGAAAGGAAAATGTGATTCATATCACCAGGCTCGCCACATTCACACAAGTCGCTGTTAACTATGTTGAGCCTAGCAAGATGCTTTGGTGTGCAAACATGACCCAGTCTCATTCGAATTAACACACTAGTAGATCTCTTACTAAGCCCAAGTTTGAAGAACCAAGGCTTAGAAGTGATTACAGGCTGATTGATGGAGTAAAATCTGCCCTTTCTCTGAGAACTCTCTACCCACATCAGGTCCCAGGAGTCCCTGAGATATGTCATAGGTAAAGTGGCCAAATCATGGTTGTAGTTTTTATATGGGAACATGTCTCCACACACAATGGCTTCGTTAGCTAAATGATCAGCTTTCACATTACCGACAATGTCACTGTGTCCCGGCACCCACGCAAATGAAATCAAAAGCCCCTCTTTAGAACATTTGTGTAATAAAATTCGGATATCAATAATAACGGGAAAGACAAGTTTACAGTTAAATGGATACTTAGATAGAGCTTGTAAGGAACTCATTGAATCAGTAAATATTATAGATTTTTTAAGTTTCGCAATACGTATATATTCAACCGCTTTATAAAGGCCAAAACACTCTCCTGTAAACACAGATGATTCGGGGGGTAGTTTAATTTGTTGATAAGTTTTGTACTGAGCGTGGTATACACCTACACCAACATTACCAGAAGGAGAATGTTTCGAGGCATCCGTAAATATACAATGGTAATTTTCCCAATTTCTATCTTTGATAAAATTGAATAAAACATTATTATTAAAACCACCTTTATCCAGACCTATGTTAAGGAGAATATCAGGAGTATAAGTAAGAGATTCAAAAGAACTGCAAAGCAAAGGTAATGATGGTGAACTATGAATAGGGGCATGGATGGAAGAGTATTTTTGAAAACTTTTTATAAGACAGGGAACAGTTTTATGAGACCAATAGCTAGATGTGTTTATGTAATCTGAAAGTAATTTGAGCTTAGAGTGGAGAGGATGGTGAGAAAGGTGAAGAGATCGAGCTAAAAATTTATCAGCAAGGTACTGTCGACGAAGCTGCAAGGGAGGCTCGCAACACTCGACCTGCAAGGCATTAATTGGGCTTGATTTCATAGCACCCGTTATCAATCTCAGAGCTTTCGATTGAATATTGTCCAGGTTTTTAAAAGCAACTACACTACCAGGCTCTAGTAAAAACGTGCCATAATCTAATATGCTTCGTATTAAAGCATTATAAATTAGTCTCATATTAAATGGGTGCGCGCCCCACCAAACGCCAGAAAGACACCTAAGTATATTAATCAGACGCTTACACTTAGCATAGATATACTCACAATGCGGAACGCCTGTTAGTTTCGAGTCTAAAATAACACCTAACAATTTTTTCTTGTCTGAAATTGGAATTATATTATTATTGTAACAAACAGAAACTGGTGGAGGAAGCCTCATCCTGGAAAACAAAACAACAGAGCATTTAGATGGAGACAAATCAAGGCCGTTTTTGTCTAACCAAGCCTTCAAACATTTCAGAGAGACAGTCAAATAAGTACTCGCCTTTTCAACTGAACTATGACCATAGTACAATAATAAATCGTCAGCATATTGGAGAACATTTACATTCTCACCCAAAAAAGATTCTAAATCGTACGTATAAATATTGTACAAAATTGGACTCAGTACAGAGCCTTGAGGGAGTCCTTTCCACACCATTCTGGTTTCTTCACTAGAGTCATTTAAAAACAAATGGATACGTCTTTCAGAAAGGATATTCATTACAAAGTTAGACAAAAGAGTGGGGACGTTCAGCAGTATAAGTTTTTTCTTTAGAATGCCTAAGACAACGTTATCATAAGCAGAATTAATATCGAGGAAAGCAGAAACCACGGATTTGTTACAAGAGAATGCTAACCTAATATCAGTTATAAAAATACTAAGACTATCTATGGTACTTCTCCCTCGTCTAAATCCATATTGAGAGTTACTCAATGAACAACGAGACTCAATAAACCACTCCAACCTATTTTTAACCAAAAGCTCAGCAAGTTTCATCAAAACAGTCGAAAGCGCAACAGGTGTAAATGACGAAGCATCTGATGAACTTTTGTTGGGCTTAAGAATTGGAATTATTTCCTGAGATTTCCACGCATGAGGGATATTACCTGATATCATTAAAGAATTGATAAGGTTACAAAAATATAAGAGAGATTTTTCACTGAGATGTGCAACAAAAGAGTAAGGTATTCCATCCAAACCAGGAGCAGAATCCTTCACATTGGAAAGAACACCTTTGAGTTCTGTAAGAGAGAATGGACAATTGAGACCATCAGGATCATCTGTTAAAAAGGATGGGAGAGAACAGGGCAATAATATGTCCTCTGGAACCGATGGAGGGGCAAGTTTATTAAGAAAACCATTCGCCAAAGAAGATGGTAAAATATTTGAAGATGTTTCACGAAAAGCTGACCGAAACCTACGAATATTCCTCCAAACTTCAGACGGAGGGACATTAGGAGACAAAAAATTCCTCCAGCTATCGAATTTTTTCTTTTTAAATAGCTTGCTCGTTTTCTTCATAAGATCAGACAAGATAGCAAAATTCTCATCAGAGCCACACTCATTATATACCAATTCCATTTGTTTTCTCTTTTTAACTGCTTCAGAGCACTCACTGTCCCACCAAGGAGGTGATGGAATACAGTTTGCTCCTTTTTTTTTTAGGGGAAAAACTTCATCGGCAGCCTCCACCAAGATCTTGGCCAAAAGTGATGCACAAAGTGGCTCCGTTCCCGTAGTGACCTCAGGAAGAGTAGCCATTTTACACTCTAAACGTTTACTAAATAAGCCCCAGTCTGTATTTACCAGTTTGTGCTTTAAACGTGGAGGGCGTTTTTGTATCTGGCCAATTGTAAAACGGAATCTTATAATTATAGGCCAGTGATCACTTCCATAGGTTGAAGAGAGAGTTTCCCAAATTAACGTAGAGGCTAGGGCTGGTGAACATATGGATAAATCAGGCACACTTATACCCTCATTGGGGCCAGTTCGGCGAGTTGGAGATCCAGTATTAAGAATACAGATATTATGAGAGTCTACTATGTCTAGCACATAAGAAGCATAATGATTAGGAGACGAGCTGCCCCATGAGGGATGCTGAGCATTAAAATCACCAAGAATAATATAGGGCCTAGGAAGGGAAGAAATCATGCAATCAATTTCATTAAAAATTGCAGGAGTGGGATGAGGAATATACAGAGAAACAAAACAAATATCTTTAACTATAGCTGCTATGAACGAAAAATCTTTATTAACATGAGAAGTTGGGAAATAAGAAAAAGGAAAAGAATGTTTGATGAGTAAAGCAGTACCTGCATACCCATCAGATCTATCTTCTCTAAGACAAGCATAGCCAGGGATCCTAAAGGAGAATCCTGGTTTGAGCCATGTCTCTTGTAAGGAAATAAGAAACGGATTATGTAAATTAATTAAATTAATTAAATCACTTTTTTTCGATACCACGCTCCGACAATTCCATTGTATTATCTTTGCGGAGTTGTCCATTATTAGATATTTTAGTGATAGCATCAATCAAAGGGGCAGCGTTGGACGGTGTTAGTAAATTAGACTGGGATAATGATTTTATAAGTGTTATTATAACCTCTGCTACAGAAACATTTAAAGGATCTTCATTGTTATTTTTTTTAAGTGCATAGGCATTAGAAGGTTCAGGAATATTAAAGTCTTGAATAAGAGAATTATGTGCAGCCTGATCATATCCTACATTCAGTCTCGGTTGAGATCTTGATTTAGAAAAGACAGTTTTTTTATACGACGTAGTTTGTGGCTGTCTAGGCATGGAATTTGAAGAACTTGGTTCAGTAGTATTTATATTTTGGGATGTTAATAAAGCATCAGCATAAGACTTTCTGGATATAGGAGGATGAAGCTTAGAACCATCTGCATAAGACACGCAGCTCTTTGCCATAGACTCTTTAATGGCTTTTTGTCTTATGAACTCTAGGCATTTTTTGTTTGTAGCAAAATGTGAGCCATTGCATAAGCAGCACACCACACTATCATCATCAACTGAACAAGTATCACCACGGTGACCCTGTCCACACTTGTAACACCTTGGAGAGGAAGCTCGACATTCTGCCAGAACATGGCCAAAACGACAACATCTATAACACTGAATGGTTGGAAAGATATATATATCAACTGGCAGAGCGCTATAGCACATGAAAATGCGCTTTGGTAATACTTGTCCATCGAAAGTCAAAACTACTGATTCTGTAGCTTTAAGTTGAGGACCACTTTCAGACATAATTTTTTTATTTAGCCTACGCACTTTCAATATCTGACCACAGCCTATTGGGAGAGAGACATTTTCCTTTATTTCATCTTCAGACCATTCAGCTGGAATTCCTCTTACAATACCCATTCGGGTAACCGAAAAAGTGGGAATAAAAACTTTAAAATTTTCATTTTTAAGATTCTCATTATCCAAAAAAATATTTGCATCCTGGTAGTTTGAGAATGACAAAGAAATTTTATTCCGACCGATGCGTTTTAAACTTCCATTAACAATACCGTTAATTGAATTTCTTTTTAAGAATCTCCCGAAAGTAATAGGATGTAACGTCACACCATCATTTGCAGTAACTGTTTGTTTTTGAATGTGCACTAGATAAGGAGCAGCATCAGAGGGTTGGTAAGTAGGTCTGGCAACAGAAGGCCTTTGAGAAGTATTAACATTCTCTGTTAACTTGTTGTCTTTGGACCCTGAATTACTACTAAGGGCAGTTGTGTTATTTTGAGCCGAATTATGATAATATGTTTTGCTATTTGTTTGGGTAAGCTTCACATAAGATTTCGGAGGAAGCATAGCTTTGTTAACCTCCAAGAGGTCATTGCCCTCTTGAAGTATAGAAGTATTACATTGTGAAGTAGATGCCTGTGAAAACATCAGGTCAGTCTCCACGACACAGTGACATTCATGACCTCTAGGCGCAGTAGCTGAACTATCTTTATTACGATGTCTTCTCCTCTTATTGCAATGTTTACAAATCCGGACAGCAGAAGCATGTTTACGCTTGTTTGCTGATTGCGACAAAGATCCATCCGTATCCATACTAGAACACTCTTTATCTAATGAAATCGTTACTTCTTGGGCAACATCTAAAGAAAAACCTGGGGGATCCTTACCAGACCCCCCCGGATCAGGGGGCTCAGCCATTGGCGCCAAAAAAGGAAAAAGAACTTACCAACTGTTACTGTAAAGAAATCACACTTTTATATAAATACACACAAATATACTAATAAATTACATAGAATAATACACAAAACTAATCCTATCAAGTAATTAATTAAAGAAAAACCAATTTTCAAAATTTTAAAGCCAAAGACCGCGTCCGACAGCTCCGACGTTTCCCCAATAATTCTTTATTTGTTTTAGCATAAATAGATATTTCAAAAATATATAAAGGTGGTAGTGTCAAAATATTGAGAGATTTAAGATATGGCCTGCAGCTGTCTGTCATTTTTAGACCACACTTCGAATACAGCGCTTTTGTGCTTTAAAGACAGTTTCTTTCCCTGCGTTCCGAAACGCGCTGAAATCGATTAAAGCACCCGTAATCGCGTTCCGAATTACTGTCAGCTGTCAAAACTCATACGTTTTTTTGCTTTTCTGATCGCTGTCTGTGCTGAAAGTCTGAATCGGAATACGCCCTTTATCGCTTGAATTCCCCCAAAAAACTACACCATATCCCAAATATGACATAACTAGACCATGAAATTACCGCCTTTCGATAAGTGCATATGCAGACTTGCTTAATTTTATACATAGCTCTTCGGTATGTGCTTTCCATGTTAATTGCTTATCTATTATTAAGCCTAGGAATTTAGTATGATCTATTTCTTCAATTTTTTTATTTATGTATGTTATATTATTGTTATGTTCATAGTATTGTTTTCGTATGTAAAAATGAATAGCTTTAGTTTTATCTAGATTTGCACTTAGTTTATTGGATTTAAGGTAGTTAATAATTTTGTTCAACGTGTTGTTAATTTCTTCTTCATAGGTAAATGGGTTATTACCACGGAGACAAATACAAAGAGGAGGTGCCACAAGCAACTTAGTCCCGTCTCATAGCGGACTAAGTACTCTTACTACTAGCTATTAACCACCAGGCGTCGCTTCTGTCAGTGTTACTTTGGATTTTATGGATACGACACGAATATGACTTGGTTTGATTACAACCATTTTAATTGAAATTAGTGACGCAAAAATTATATGCTGTGTTGTATCGTGCAACAGTACGAGTAATACAACTATTTTTAACGAAAAAAAGACATAATTCCACTCGTATGTATTTTTTTAATGCTCGTAACTTATTCCTTCGAGAAAGTGCAACGCCATCTATCGCCAAGTAGAATAACTTCTTGACTGTAGAAGGTTATATGACCTGTTTCATTCATGCTCATTCATTCATGTATTTTGTATAGTAAGCTGGGTGGCCAGATATGGAATCTAAAAAAATATATTTGTATAAAATATTTATTTTTGTAGCATACAATTAAATAATGCAGATAATATTGATGAACTTACTCAATATTTATAATTGAATACATGACATCAAAATATCACATTTTGGGCAAGGATGTTTCCTTATACTTGGTAGTAAGTAAGTGATGATGATAAAGGACTTACGTGAAATCCCGTGTCAAAATTGAACAGATCTTTTTATATAATATATTCTTTATATATATATTCTTTATTGCACACTTAAATTTACAGCATAATTAAGAGATCTTCTTCTTATCAGATCTTTTTATGTCTTATACTTGTAGTTTCAGAGTTACCCACACTGACCCATTTAAATGGGCCATCCTGTATATCACAATTGCTCATATTATAAGGTAATCCTACATAATACAAAAAAGAAGAGAGAGATCAATTTTTTAAAAATGGTCCGAATTTTTTGTTTTTTTCACTTGCCTGGCAACATTATACAGCGTAACGAACTAACGAACAGAACCATCTTGTGTGTAATAGTGAAATTAAGTACGGTTCATTAGTGTCTAGCTGCAAAGCTAGTTTTGCTATTGACCGCTAGATGGTTAGCAGAACTTCATCCCCCCGCACCCCCTCCCAATGGCGACCCCCGCTATCATATAGAAAACGTCTTAGGGCAGCTCCTCTTTGTATTTGTCTCCGTGGTTATTACATTTGATTAAAACTGTGCTATCATCTGCAAACAAAATCATCGGATGAGGAATATTTTTAGGAAAATCATTTAGATACAACAGGAATAATAATGGGCCCAAAATACTGCCTTGTGGGACACCGTTTACAACTTTTCTTTCTGTGGATGTGTATGTGGTTTCAAGTTTGGTAATTGGACTAATTCTTTTGATTTGAGTGTATTGGGTTCTGTTACTGAGGTAGGATTTAATTAATTTCAGAGCATTTCCTCTTATTCCATAGGAATCTGGGGGCACGGCAGTGCCCCCACCAAGTCGAGCAAAAAAGCGGCACGGCCGTACCATACTTTTCTCGAAGCAGTTCAGGCCATTTTCGACCCCCCTATAACTTCGTTGTGGATAAAACTAGAAGCCTGAGTTTTCAGTAACCAAGCAGGCATTGTATAAATAGGGTATATTTAAAATTTCAATCAATTTGAACCAGTAGTTTATGAATTATAACTAGTCAAAGTTTCTTAATTTTGTCACTCACTGACTGACTGACCGATCATCAAAACTCTAAGGCACTTCTAGCAGACATAGAAGCTTCAAATTTAGAATGGAATTAGTGTTTAGTGTATAAACCAAGGAAAAACTAAAACATTTTGCAATTTCGGCCCAGTTTTCTAGATACATCATTTGCTAGATAACTTTGTAATCCCATATAAATCTTGGGGCATTATATAGGATTACAAAGTTACATTTGCAGTAAATGAATCAGTGTACCTGTATATAATGGAATATAATTGAATAAGAGGTGCAGGGTAGGTGTAGGGTAGGTGTAGGGTAGGTGTTGGATAGGTGTTGGATAGGTGTAGGGTAGGTATAGGGTAGGTGTAGGTTAGGTGTAGGGTCGGTGGAGCGTAGGTGTGCATTTTTACATTGTGTTTTCATGCGATCTACAAAAAGAAATGAGATGCCATCAAAAACATAACTTGTAAAAAAACCAAGTCTCGCACGCAACTTAGTCTACCGTAAAAAGTTGTGAGATCCATGTAATACCAAGTCGGTTAATTTATTCAGTCCCTACTTAAGAGTCCTTCTGTCTTAAGTTATTACGTAATTAGCTCACCTAACAACATCTTATAGTGACCAGATCAATATTAAAAATCTCTTATGTTTTAAATAAATACATAGATTGACTTGGCAATCGCACTAAACAATCAAATTTAATATAATAATGTATTAATTGTGAGATACATTATGTTTTCATACATTATATTTTCAGTCATAAAATAGTTTAAAATTATCAAAAACCTCATCATAAGCAGTATTAGGATCATCGGTAGCGTACGTACATATCATAAAATTTTAGACTTAAGACATAAAAAAATTATTTAAGTTTTCTTGAGAATAATCTCTTTTAATTACTCGCCAATGCTTTATCGTAAAAAACGAGTTTAAGTAATAGTACAAGGTACAACATTGGAATTTTACTGGATCTGTGTCATTTGTTCCGGCTAATATAATGACGTAATCTGATTTAGTGAACTCAGATATTAACACAAAGGATACTTTTTACGGGAAAAAGTCTTATTCCCACGGGAAAATCTTACACAACGCGAGCGTAGCCGCGGGTGGACCGTATTATAGTAATTCAAATTATACTTACTATTACAATGTCAAAATGTCTGGAATCTTGAAATACTAAATCTTTTATTTTTAGGTGAAATTATAATCATTACTACCCTACACTCCACTACACTAAAGACCAATTAAAATAAAATTAAAAATATATACTCAAAGAGCGAATCATACATAGTAGTATACTTTGCGCGATTACATCAAATTAAACAAATATAATATTTTATCATTGTCGCAGAGGTCATAGACCCGCCTCGATGTTTTAGAGCGGGGTCTGTGCGGGGCGGCGCGGGGAGCGGCTGACCGACGCGGGGCGCTGCCCGCGCCGTCTTCCTTAGACACACCTCTTGCGCAACAATTTTTTTTCGGCGTAGCGCCTTAATAATAAATGCTACCTCTACCCAAAAGCGCTTTGTACCCAGAGCCGTAAAAAAAAAACTTTTTACGTTTGACGGCTTGGCATGGCATTTGCCTTTGCCTGCTCAAAAAGGGGCGAATCGAAAAAAAAAGAGTTAAAAGTGTGACCAGATTCAGCAGAATTTTCCAGGCCCTTGATATTTTAAGGTTTCGGAGTCAGAGTCAGTAAGTGATTAATGGTCGGCTGAGCGAGAATAACGGAAAAATATTTTTTTTGTAGTGTTTGCTAGAGCACAGCGAAAAATAGAGTCTACTGATTAACAGATATTTTTCACTGAAAACCACCTAAAATATTTTTATATTATTTTATTATACCATTAGCAGAATCATCAGTATAAGTCTGGTCACATTGAACGTTGTGTGGGACGTGTTGCAGGGCGTGTTGTGTTACCGAATTTAATTCAGTTTTATTATTTATTTTATTGATCAGAGTGTAAAAATGACAGCAACAATTCACAATAATGTGGTATTTGGACCCGTAGAGGAGCCCATACCAGCACATTTGTCCTTCGGGAAATTTTTGTTCGATAAACTCAAAAAGGGCGGGGACAAAGTCGCTCTTGTAAGTTTTTCCTTTTCTTAAAATTATTCTTAAATAATTTTATTGCACACATAAGATAATATACATAGGTACGTAGAAAAATTCCGACTTGTACAAGCTAGGGTTTACAATAGTGGAAGTCAGCCAAATCCCGAAACTAGGTAGAAACTTCATGTATTTTATTAGGGACATTCGAGTTCCTCCACAGGGCGGATGTTATTGTGATACAAAGATACAACTATTACTATAATATGTACTAATAAGATATTTATAAATGGTAAGACATGTAAAAGGTTTACGAACTAGTTTTTAAAGTAAGCTTATAAATTATTTGGAGGTTATAAATCTTTCTTAGCCTGTTCGAAAGAACGAAGAAACATAAGAAATAAATACTTTTAATATCTTTTCACAACTAGTTTTTAATTAATAAAATAAGTAAGTTTATAAATAATTTGTAGGTTATAATTTTTTTTAGCCGGTTCAAACAAACAAACGTAAAAAAATAAATACTTTGAATAAATTTTCACAAACTAGTTTTGAATTAACAAAATAAGTAAGTTTATAAATTATTTGGAGGTTATAAATTTTTTATTAGCCTGTTCGAAAGAACGAAAAAACATAAAAAAATAAATACTTTGAATAACTTTTCTTTTTTCATTACTGTATATTTCTGTCTGTGTGCAATAAAGTATATTTCATTCATTCAAAAAGTAATTGTTTGAAATACTTTCAGATAAGTGCAGAAACAGGGGAGTCAGTAACATACAATTCCATTTTACAAAATAGTGTGAATCTAGCTGCGACCCTGCGAAAGCTGGGTCTGAAGAAGGGTGATGTGGTTTCCCTATGCAGCGAGAACCGCTTCGAGTTTCCCGTGGCTGCCCTCGCAGTCATGTACTGCGGAGGAGTGCTCTCTACTCTTAATGTCACATACTCTCCTGGTACCTAACCTATTGTCATATAGTTTTCTTTTTTAAAAGTCAAAATCAAATTAAATAACAATTTGTTTCTTTTATAGGAGAAATAACTCACATTTTGGGCATAACCAAACCAAAATTTATATTTACCTCTCCTATAATGGCACAAAATATGTATGATTGTAGCAAAGACCTGACTTATGTGCAGAAGATCATAGTGCTTGGAGAATATGATGTAGTGCCTGGTCTAATGTACAACGATCTAGTTAAGGAACATGTGAGTGTGGATGACTTTGTACTGGCAGATGTAAATGGAGTTGAAGATACAATGGCTGTAATGTGTTCATCAGGCACCACTGGGTTGCCTAAAGGTGTGATGTTAACGCATGTTAATTTCCTCACACTCTGTGCGCATATGAAGTAAGTTAGACTTTTGATATAGGTGGTTGTTTATATACTTATAATCATTTAGTCAATGCTTTCATGTAAAACTTTGGTTTCTAGTGAACTTAAAACTAAACATTCACTTACAGATACATCGTGAATAGAGAGTAGCAAAACTAATTTATCAATACACAATTGAATAACAATTCTGTTTTGTTTAAGATATAATTTTGGTGTTAAGAGCTATATTAAATTTATTTGTTATTACAACAACACACATAAACTCCTGAAAAAGAGGCCCCAAGGATCTCCACAATGACCAGTCAATAATAATAATCATAATCTTATGCTTAATATTATTTTACCTGTTGCTAGTGTTTCAGCTGATATGGTGATATGATAACATTTAAATACCTACCTACCTACCTTATCGGTTAATAGGTATTTCAGAATCACACTTTACACTAATATGTGTAATATATTTGGATGTTTGTTCTGCCTTCATGAGTACTTAACGGATTTGGATGAAATTTGGAATGGAGATAGTTTGTAACCTGGATTAACACATAGGATACTTTTTACGGGAAAAAGTCCTATTCCTACGGGAAAATCTTACATAACGCGAGTGTAGCGGCGGGCGAACCGCTAGTTTAAGATAAAAGGTTTAACCTTTGGTGCTACTATACTTTAATTTTTTTTCCAATGGCTTCACATCTAGTTTGGACGTATTTTGCCAATGACAACGTATTCACTCAACATAACACAAACGAGAAGAATGTTCGGTGAAAAATTTCGAAGATTTATGGGGGGGTCCAACTGGAGTACCTAAAACAAAACAACATAAAAAAGTTATGACACCACAAGACAAGCATAAACAAATAATTAAGGAAAGAAGGGTAGATAGAGGAAAAAAATATATAAATATGAACAGAAAAAATAAAAAATAAGAAACGATAAAGCATAGACACAAATATAAACATAAACATATAAATAGAGAAATTATAATTTAATATTATGAAATTCAATATACTTAATTAATAAAAGAACAAAGGAAGAGTTTGTATAGGTGAGAAGAGAGTGAAAGTTGATAGGGCGAGGAATTTCAGAAGGAAGAACATCATATAAAGAGAAAGAAAATTTAGGACAACAGAAGAAAATGTGGTCTGGAGTTCCTTCGTCCAGACCACATTCGCATAAAGAGGGTTACTGTAGGATGAGCTCTGACAGATTAAAATTTTAAAAACTTTTTAATATTATTTTGTTTATTTATTTATTTATTAAAAATTTACATACTGTTTAATGATAAAATAATAGGTAAAGTTACTTTTTCTTAATATTTTAGCTATTATGGTTTTTAAACTGAATATTATTAAAAAAAGTTGTTAACGTCGTATGAAAATCAATTAATGTTTTAAAGAATGTTATTTTGTTTTCAGGTATTATTTAGAGACATCAACAGCACGTAGGAAACACAAAGTAGAATCAGCCTTAGCTCTTATTCCCTGGTTCCATGCATATGGCTTCATTACATCCTTTTCCATTATGGCTATAAATATCAAAATTGTTTTCCTTGTGCGTTTTGAAGAGCAACTCTTCCTAGAAACTATTCAAAAGTTCAAGGTATGTTTTGTTGCACTACATTATTAAGACCGAAGGGTTATATGGCAGCCTGTTTTATTAATAAAGTCCACTTCATCTACATTCTACACAGTCAAATAAAAATTTAAATATATTTTTTGAATTCCTAAAAAATATATATATTTAATTTTTATACTAGATTTAAGCTTCTAGCGAATTCAAAAACAATACTAGAATTTTCCGTTATCTTTCCTGCAAGTGATGTGACTCTGGTGTCCCGTAGATCAACATGACGACCTTGGTGCCTCCACTAGCCGTGTTCCTCGCGAAGCACCCGCTGGTGTCAAAGTACGACCTCACCTCGCTCAACGAGGTGTGGTGCGGCGCCGCACCGCTCTCTGTGGAGATTCAGAACGCCGTCACGAAAAGGTACGGTCACCCACACGGCCACAGGCAAACAGGAAGATTTCAGTTAAATGAGATCACGGACAAACCTGCATGCGTGACAAAAATGTGGTCAGCATGGCTGTAAGGGTGCGTTTCCTTTATTATTTCAATATGGTTGAGAGGTGCTGCGGTGCGGATAGTACATTGTTAACCTCTTCATCTCTTCCTTCGTTAAAACGCACTCTAACTAATCCTTATTATTAAAAATCGAAATCACTTCTTAATGTCTTGTAATAATATGTACCGCAGAAATTCGTCTATTCTTCTTTGGACTTACAAAGGATTTAGCGAGTGACATCTTGACTGACCTTGTTGACAATGCTAAATATAGCCAAAGGCACTTATTAAACCTATAACGCTTCCAACGGATCGATGCAAACTAATGGATAGTTTTAACTAAACAATTTTATTTTGGGCCAGCATGAAACTAATTATATGGATTTTTGTATCCTTGGTACTTGTTTCCGGCATGAACTAACACAGATGGTGACGCTCCGTAGGACGGGGATTGGCCGCATTAGACAAGGCTATGGGCTGACGGAGGTGACGATGGCTTGTTGCGTAGACCTGGCCGAGGGCAAGGACGGGACGTGCGGGGGGCCCGCGCCCGGCATGCAGATCAAGGTACGTTCTACGCGTCCCAGGTTTTCACAAACTTCGAATCTAAGGAATTGTATTCGAAATTTGTAAACACCATAAAAATTACATAAAATTAAATATTGTAGAGGTATTACAATATTAACTAACACTTGCACTGAGAGTATATATTATTACTGTACTGTACAAATATATTAGTAAGAAATTGCACGTTCATCACATGTGACCGCTCATTGCTTATCGAATTTCTTATTTATTGTCGATAATTAATATCAGTAAGCGGAACTATCGTATAACCTAGCATTTTTCGTGCCAAATTACAATCAAAACAATATCCATTTACCAGGTCATCGACATTGACACAGGCAAGAGGTTAGGACCCAGGAAAGAGGGTGAGCTATGGATAAAGTCCCCGTTGCGGATGAAGGGCTACCTTGGAGACAAGGCCTCGAGCGACGCCCTGCTAGACAGCGAGGGCTTCGTCAGAACCGGTGACATTGGATACTATGATGAACAAGGCTGCTTCTACATCGTCGACCGGTTGAAGGAACTTATCAAGTACAAGGGATTCCAGGTTAGTTCAGAACTTTTTGGCATGTATTATTGCCACGGTTGGTTAACTAAACGCGGTTTAAGTATTGCGTCTTTGAAACTGCTGAATTAAAGATATCGTTTCAAAAGTTGGTAAATAATTGTTTTGATCATATCTAATAGTGAGTAATCCATTTAATGGGCAGGTAGATAAATGTATTACGATAAAATAATCCGTATCCTTGTTATGTAAATTACGTTACTTTTGCAACTGTGCTGCTAAGCAAAAAAAGGATAACGTTTTCCAGATAATATGACTAATCCACTTTAATGTCGCTCATAAAATTACGTACTTTTTACAAATTTTTGGCCGGTCAAAGTCACGGTCACGGTGGGTCCGGTTTGTCCGGTTGACTGGAAAAATGCTACAATGCAATAAGACCACGTGAACAGTTCTTTCCATCATATCTAGCTGTCTTCTATTTATGCTAACGATATTATGTGGCACGCTTCCTCTATGGTGGCACTAGGCAATTTTGTATATTTTATTCAGTCAGATAATGAGAAGTATTGACTCCCAAGAACTATATAACATGTTAAAAAAATACCGCAAAACTTCTCGGGCTACCGCCCGCAAAATGAGTGGATAACTCATACAGACTGGTAAGCTGATCGAGTTAATTTATATGAAAGTTCAAATTTTTTGTTTGCCAATTTTAAAAGTTGTTCAGTTTCATGGGCCTAACTACTACCCGAGAGGTTTTGCGTTATTTTGCTAATACCTTGTAGTACCTACCTATTATGCTGCTCCGTTGTTAGTGTATTGATATACAAATAAGTTACAGAGAGAGACAATGCTAATGTTTCACCTACCTACGCTATGGCTCGCTGCCATTACCCTCATGGTTTGTTGTGCTGCCTGCAGGTGGCGCCAGCGGAGCTGGAGGCGCTGTTGTTGCAGCACGGCGGCGTGGCGGACTGCGGCGTGGTGGGCGCGCCCGACGAGCTGGCCGGGGAACTGCCGCTCGCGTTCATCGTGCCGCAGCCGGGCGCCAAGGTCAGCGAGCGGGAGATCGCGGAGTATGTCGCCTCTAGGGTGAGTGCATGGTACGAGGAGGGATCAAGAAGTAGTGAGAATGAAATAGAATATAATGACTACTGATAACTTAATAATTTATTTTTCTACATAGTCTCCGAGTCTCTCTACACACCGAGTCCAGCGCTTTTCAAGGGTTCAATCCCTTTAAAAAAAAAGTTTTGTCTTGGTCCTGCAAAAAGCTCTCCACGGCATCCATCACCTCGTTATCGTCTTCGTACCTGTTTCCCCTTAAGTATTCTTTCAATTTGGGGAACAGATAAAAATCGCTAGGCGCCAGATCTGGTGAATAAGGGGGATGGTCAACCAATTCGAAGCCAGCTTGCTGAATGGCAGCCATCGCAACCGCCGACCTGTGCGCGGGTGCGTTGTCGTGATGAAACAGCACGCCCCTTCGAAGTTTCCCTCTCCTTTTCTCTTTGATGGCATTCCTCAACTTGGGAATTAAAGCTGCATAATATTGGCATGTAATAGTGGTTCCACGCTCCAGGTAATCAATCAACAATATCCCTTCTGAGTCCCAAAATATTGAGGCCATAACCTTGCCAGCCGATGCCACGGCACGAAACTTCTTCGGGGTCGGTGATGATGGCCGTATCCATTGCGAAGATTGCTGTTTTGTCTCAGGATCAAAATGATGGACCCATGTTTCGTCCATTGTTACGAAACGAGACAAAAAGTTCTCAGAATCTTCTTGAAACTTGTCCAACAATATCTTAGAAATGTCAGTCGATTTTGTTTCTGACCGTCGGTTAACATTCTCGGCACCCATCTTGCGGAAACTTTTCTCATATTCAAAGATTGTTTCAATATGGATTGAATACTTCCATATGAAATGCCCGTTTCTTGAATTAAGTATCGGATGGTAACTCTTTGATCGCTCAATACAATTTTCTCGACTTTCGCAACATTTTCTTGGGTGACTGACGTCGATGGACGGCCGCAACGATGTTCGTCTTCCGTGCTCGTTCTCCCTACTCGAAATTGAGAAGCCCACCTTGCGACAGTAGAATACGGCGGAGCAGACTCTCCTAATGTTGCCTCCAAATCGTAATGAATCTCTTGAGTCGTTAACTTTTTTAAACAGAGGTATTTAATAACGGCTCGCACTTCGTTTTTCTCCATTTTCGAGAACACGTTCCGACACGAAGCAAACAAATGACTACATTCAGAAAAAAACAAAATAGAATCGAAGATTTTTTTTCTTTATTAATATTACAAATATGTATCTGAGCTATGCCTGCCAGTATTTTTTTTTCTTACCAAGGAGTATGTCGTTCTCACTACTTTTTGATCCCTCCTCGTATAAGGTCTCGTGAAATAATAATATTATGTTGCTGCATTTGCAATTTTTTAACTATTACATAGAAAGTTATTATTTTATTAATTATTGTGGTAATTTTCGTTTTTAATAAAAATATTCGTTTTTGGCAACTTTGATCATGACGTTGAAACTACATACCTGGAATAGCTTATTAATATAAAATGAGCGAGTAGATCACAGTAGATGAGCTTTTGGAGTTGGAAGAAATGGAATATTATACTAATATAATAATAATATCCTTTAGAACTTTGTTGATAGTATAATAAAAAATCTCCTCTCGTCCTCCTGCCTGGTCAATTGAGGTAAGATTGAGACGAATCATTATTCTCCATGCATCCTAGTCTTATTTCTTTTTCAGGTATCACCAGCCAAGCACTTGAGAGGCGGCGTGATATTTGTCACGGAGATTCCTAAGAACGCGTCCGGAAAAATACTGCGTCGCGAACTCAGGGCGTTGTTGAAACAGAAACTGCAGAGCAAGCTATGACTTAACACGACACTGCCAAAGATAGACTAAGCGAAACGAGTACCTCGATTCGGTACAAGAGATTTGTTAATAAAATTTACATTTGTTGAATTTTACTGTTTACTGTTTTTATTTTGCCTTTTCGAGGTGACATCTGAAATCTAAAAGTTGCAGAAGACAGTGAACTGTTATCACGATGAAAATAGTACATTACGATACGAGGATCGTGGGTGCTAAATTACAAACGAGCTGACTTTTGTAAGCCCGAGCCGCAGGCAACGGATTATAATGTCACGAGTTTGTTATAAAACCTAAGATCCGTGTGTTGTATTGTAGGACGTACACTTGTGAAAATCGTGAGTGAAACTTGTGAGTATCGTAGCTTTTGTACGTACCTCTACAAAAGCTACGATACTACAGGTAAAATTGATCATGTAAAACTTGTAAAAAGTAACCTTTTCAATACACATAATATGGCACGCAGTTTTAGTTGCTGTGCTTATTCATTTTTAAATATCAACACTTGACCACTCATAAAACATTAATCAATGTAACAAAATTAAATAGAAAGAAGACCGTAGAAATAAAAAAAAAATGTAATGAAAATCGCACTAGTGCCGTAAAACGCATTTACCGCTCGGTTTACTGCCTTGGTAAGTTCAATTTTAGAGCAAGGTTTATTGAAAAAAATATTCTCAAAAGAAACGACATTGCGCTTTTATCAAAAACTATATACCTATATGTATAAAAATTAGAATTAATTAAATTTAGAAGAAAAATTTGTTTAAAAATAAAAAAAACGACAAAAACTTGTCAAAATGTATTTCATACATTCAACTGTACAAATAGCAAATTACATATTTACATTCACTTCAAGAAATCTCGTCTAGTTTAACTAGCTAGTTTTTCTTTGAGCTCTTGAGGCATGCGCCCTAGCGCGTAGCTGTGCAGTTCGTGGCTGGCGGCGGCCAGCACGCCCGTCTTGTTGGGTTTGCCGACGTCGGCGCCGTACTTGTAGGCGTGGCCGAGGACGTCGGTCAGCTTGCCGCCGGCCGCCGCCAGCACGGCCTCGGGCGCGCACGTGTCCCACTTCTTGCAGCCCGGACTCGCGAACACATACACGGATGCTACGCCTTCCAGCAGCTGTATGGCCTGAAATTGTTAAGATTTTGTCAGAAGTTACGCGTTTGATCGCGTTATAGTTCCATGAATTTAAAGAGTCGGTTGACACACTAAGATTCCTGTAGATAGCAGTCAGAATCAACAACTTAACGTGCCTTTCAAAGTACGAAATGATTATTATTATCCTTCGAAATTATTATTTATGGTTAATGTTGCTTCCTCCCGACAGGGAGGTTAGGGGGGACCGAGTTTTAACCTCACGACGTATTGTTTTCAAATTAATTATATACGTTTATTCGACGCTCTTTCGTTGAAGGAAAATATCGTAAGAAAACCTGCACACTCCTGCGAAATAAAAAATCAGATGATGTGTGAAGCCGACCAGCCCGCAATGGCCCAGCGTAGTCTACCTTAGATACATTTTTAATCAACTGAATTCTGATCACTCGAATAGGGGATCGGACTGTTCACCATATTATATTAATTATTTTTATTAAAATATAGATTAATAGCAGACGATTCGCGAAGAAAAAAACAGAATCGGTTGAAAAACGAATTTACAGTGATTTTTTAAAGTTTCAATATGTCTGTCTCTTTCAAAAACGATTTTTTGTATGGAGATTATATGGCGTTACTAACAAATGACGTCACAAGCGGGTATGTGTCTCTGTCTAATCTTGAATTTCAAACCTTTATAACTCGGTCAATTTTAAAGATAGAGCAAAAATTATTTTAGTGTTCAATGGTGACGATTCGGCATACGCCCAACTAAGCTAAACTAAAAACTAGTCCTGTCACTTTCTATCATTTTTTTATTGAAAAGGGACCGAAGATCATCGGTTTTGTTTTTGTCTTTGACTTCACGACTAACTGTCAATTTTAGTGGCACCCGTAATCGCGTTCTGAATTACTGTCAGCTGTCAAAACTCATACGTTTTTCTGCTTTTCTGATCGCTGACAGCGCTGAAAGTCTGAATAACGCCCTAAATTTGACAGTTAGTCGTGAAGTTGTGACGATGTCATGTTTCCTTCTTTCTTAAAATCTTTTTATTGACGGTCTGTCTGTCCGATATTCTTTCTTTGATGTTCTAATTTGAAATTGTTTGAATTTCTGTGTTCTATTTTTGGCTTTTTGTCTCAGTTCATCTAGAGCCTTGGTGGCTACAACATCAATCTTTCATCTTTAGTGTTTGTAGTGCAGCTTCGATGGGACTAGCTTTGCTAGCAGTTTTAAAATAGTGTTACGTTCCCTTTCTGGGTAAGTAAATTTACTTCGGTAAAGCATCACATCATTGCTCTCGTTGAACTGAGAATATTTATTTGAATTTACTTTGTTTGTTATAGGAACCTATTTACCACTTCGATTTGTATCTAACCTTTCCCCTCTTCTCTTCTTTTAAATAAACCTACTCTCTAACTGTATCTAGCGTTTACTTACCTACGACCTTAGCTCTACTATTTCTGCACTAGCTGGTGCAAAGTCATAGACAAAAACAAAACCGATGATCTTCGGTCCCTTTTCAATTGAAAATATTAGAAAGTGACAGAACTAATTTTAGTTTAGTTTAGTTGGGCGTATGCCGAATCGACACCAATATCAGAAACTAAGAAGTTTGGATTTATAAAATTAAAAAAAAGTAGTCCGATCCCCTATTTAGGATAGGGTCCAGCCCCTCGGTGGGGACGAGAGCTGTAGATGTTGGCGTACCTTGTACCCGGCGCCGCCGACGCGGAGCACCTGCGCGGCGTTCATGACGGCCAGCGCGCGCTCCACCAGCTGGTTGGAGTGGCTGCGCGTGGTGGTGATGATCAGCGAGTCGGGCGGCGGCGCCGGCGTGTAGCCGCCCACTCCGCAGCCCTGCAACACATACCAACTCTCATATCAAATCTAATCATTCAGCTCTCACTATGAATGCAATGCATAAATTTTTTACCGTGGGAATAAAAAATCCCGCGGTAAAAAGTATCTTATGTGTTAGACCAGTGGCGGATTTATCTACCTGCTTTGCTTTTGCAGGCAACCTTTAGAGGATGGCCGCAATGAAAACTGCGGGACAGTGAACTATCCAAAAATTAAATAAACCCAACAAATATCTTAATATTTGAACCGTGCTTGCTGAAGCTTAGATAAGAAGATATTATTTATTACCTGCAGCCCCCATATCGTCCTGCCAAGGATCTTCTGTTCACCTACAACAGTTTTGAAGTAGGGCTGGTGGATTACACCGGCGACTGGCGTCTCGTTCACAGATATACCGATCAATACTGTCACGTGTTCTAGAAAACCTGCAACAAGAAACAAGTGGAATATCTACTTTGTTATTAAGATAGTTTAAGTGAAGCACACTTTGTGCTTCTTATTATGAAGGTCAGTTATGGAGACTCTACCCATGACTACAAATACATTTTCTTTCTTTCTTTCTTTATCTAAATGTATCCCTGCCAGGTGGACCGATGACCTAAGGAAGGTCGCTGAAAGCTGCTGAAAGCGGGTGATCGTGCGCTTTGGCGTGCCCTTGGGGAGGCCTACGTCCATAGGCTGCAATAGGCTGATTGATTGATTGATATCTAAATGAACATATATAACAAATATTCGTGGGATTAACATTTATAATGGTATATAGGTAACCATGTTAACCATATACTTATAGGAATAAGTAAAAATGTTCAAAGTTATAAATGTTAAAAATGTTCAAAGTGCTATTTTCTAGAATTGTAGATTTGGTCTCTGTTTGGGTACTGAAAGTGGCTTACAGTACAAATGCAACAGAATCTTCAAAAATGACCGTGTTTTTAAGGCTCTTTATTCTCATTTTTGTAATTTTTTTTACATGTATTTCAAAAACTAAAGTATTAGGGAGCCAACACACTTTTACACTTATTGCATAGACATAAAAATTTTCTGACCAGCTCTAGTTAAACAATAAACAGGTGATTCAAAAAAAGGCATGATGATGACGATACATACGCAAGTTACGATAAATAATTGTTTACAGCATAAAATACTACAAGACTTATTAAATTTATTGTTGTAAACCAGTTCTGGCCTTGAAAATATCGATTTCATTGCATTAACCTTACCTTCACCAAGCAATACATATAGCGACATGCAACTCACAAAATTAACAAAATAAGAAACAAAATAATCTCATCTACTGAAATAGACGCTGATACTTCCTCGTCTTTCAATTCCTGCTTTTACTTATGTTTATTGGGTGCGTGCTTGTGTAATCTACAAAAAAATATTCATCTTTGAATTACTGTGCTTGGTTTTGCATATTATTATGCTTTTGGGTTGTTTTAGTAGTACTTATTATTAAGCCTAATTAATTTCTGTGGCATAAAAAGCTAGTGTTATATTATATGGTGAAGTATATTGACACCCTTCTGCCTATATTAATTAAAAATACCTATCTATAGCCAAAGTGCCAATAATGAAAATGGTGTCAACCATTGTACAGATCGCGCCAAACTTCTAGACCACTCTGAACACGGCACAATTCGATTTGCTACTGAAAAATATAGGTAATAGCGACAACGCGCAATGCGCGAAGCAACTTCAGAGCGGTCTAGAAGTTTGGCACGATCTGTATAATTTACCCTAAAAAAAAACAATACTGATGAAAATATCCACAACTTGTAAAAGTCCCATCCAGTTAGTTTACAAAATATTAATCTATATTAATCTGACAGCCATGCAATATCAATAATTGAGTTAAAAAATTGTCCAATTACCATAATGTGATTGCAGTAAGCTTAGATACCACTTCATACTAATAAATGGATGTGACAAGTACATTTTCCACCTTTCCCATGGATTTCTCTTCAACATTAGGGCACCTAAAATCGTTGTACATAATAATATAATATACATTAAATAGTTAAGTTAAAATCCGCAATCCGCATTGTAAGTGGCTCATTCACTGTGAGAACAAAACCTATGCATTTTTAAAGAATTTCCATTAAAATTATAGAAATGTGGCCACTTGTTTTTAAATTTTAATCTTAACATAATATTATACTATGGCACTGCTTTTATGTTTACAGTTAACAATGATGTAATAATGGTAATATTTCTATATTTTTAAATTTAAAGCCATTATAAACAATAAATAGTAATCATATTTTCACTTATAATTTCATTTTTCTTTTCTTTTTACCTATACTAATCTAAACATTATTTATAATTGATTTAATGAGTTTACCTTGAGTATATTCAGAAGTTCCATCAAGCGGGTCAACCCACACCACCACATCTTCCTCCTTTACTCCCTGCAGTCCTGAAGGACACTCCAGCTGCAGCACTTCCTTATCAGCATCAACCACTATCCAGTCACTTGGTACTTCCCCCTGAAAATGTCATGTATTTCTTCATAAATATTAGCATGTAATTTGTGTTTAATACATTGTAAGTTACAAACTTTTTGCTTCAAATTCAAGTAGTACAATGTTATCTTATCAATAACAAAGGAAAGAAACAGAAACACCTTAAGCAAACTAAACTCAAAACTTTATTTGCTTTAAATGCAATATTTTAAAGATGGTACTGTACCTAATAATATTTTATATCACATATTCAACCAAAATTCAATTTGTGCCTATGCCAATATTAATATTTTTTTTTATTTCGACACCTCCTATGAACAACAATGTAACTCAATTTTAGCAACTAATCACCACAGCAGTTTAAAGAGGAAAAAAATACGTTTTACCTATAGTTAGGTTTTTTTTACTAATGCTAACTTCAGTTCTATTGTACTTAGAGACTGCTTGGACAGAAAATTAGAATAAATATAATTATGATAAAGAATATTATTAACTAAAGTCATTTTGTATCTCAAGTCACGTATCTCAAGTTACGTTGTTGTTCATAGGAGATGTCGATTTATATGTGATTGAGTAAATGATTTTATCAGTACAATGATACAGGTAGTTTTAATCAATACTATGTATAGTATTGATTAATTTTTGATTAAATTTGCGTTATATCAAGTAGGTATTAATAACGCAAATTTCGATTTCATTTATTGTATGTCACATTATAAAACAAAGGTGGTGTATAGAACATTCTAAAAATAGCCAACAACACAAGACAAAGCTAGTGTACACAAGACTATATGAATTAAATTACCTCGCAGTCAGGACTATCTTCCTCTCCTATTATCTTCAATTTTGGATACTGAGCCGACAGGGAAGCTATAATACATCTCTGCGCTGACCTGTCTGCCTCTGTCTGATAGTCATCTTTGCCCTAAAGTACAGTAAACAATATAAATAATAAGGAGACAAGAATATACATATGAAAGACACGAGTTGAATACAGTGAATAGTTATGAAATTATGATCCCTTCGAAAACATTTCCAAACAATGCCTGTGACCAATTTGAACTTTCACCTTGTATGAAATAGATACGAATCTAAGTATTATTATTGTAGGTGCTCAGTTTTATTTATGAATGTTTCTCTACTTATCACATGTTTGCCAAAGAGAGATTGTGATAAAAAACTTAAAAAAACAGCTGTAAACCTCCAACAAAGCAAACCTTTTCAATGATTCCAAGTTCTCCTTTACTCATGACATCGCGGACGATTTTACCAGCTCTGCCTGCGACTGAGACTGAAGATGCTAATAAGCGCACAATAAGAGGAACACTTGTTGACATTTTAATACAAAATCAATTTTAAAACACGATAGAAATACAAAAACTAAAAACTTTCAGGCAAACCTGCCTGATTTGGCAGATACTAGATAGATGGATGGATGTGTTTTTTTTTTTTTAAGATGGATGGATGACTGACAAGGCCGCGCTCCGATACGCGCATCACTTTCAAATCACCTATGTCATGTTAGCGCCACCGTCGCGCTAATATCGATTTCAGCGCGTCTCAGAACGCAGGGCAAAAGTACTCCCTGCGTTCCGAGACGCGCTGAAATCGATTAAAGCACCCGTAATCGCGTTCCGAATTACTGTCGGCTGTCAAAACTCATACGTTTTTTTACTTTTCTGATCGCTGACAGTGCTGAAAGTCTGATTCGGAATACACCCACTCTCTGAGCGCATTCCGAATCAGACTTTCAGCGCCGTCAGCGATCAGAAAAGCAAAAAAACGTATGAGAGTAGAGTATAGGTTTCGCCTGCTGACAGTAATTCGGTACGCGCTT
This sequence comes from Carpatolechia fugitivella, assembly GCA_951230895.1. Taxonomy (NCBI): domain Eukaryota; kingdom Metazoa; phylum Arthropoda; class Insecta; order Lepidoptera; family Gelechiidae; genus Carpatolechia; species Carpatolechia fugitivella. The sequence goes on along the minus strand of OX579662.1, from coordinate 6,507,154 downwards.
TGAGTGCGCTAAAATCAATTTCAGCGCGTGAATCAATCAGTGACCGGCCATTCTGCTTGACCCCCGCTTTGCGTGAAAGTGAATGGCGACAAGAGAGCTGGCTACCTCTTAAAGGGCGCCGGAGACGGTCAAACGGTTTGAGTCAAACCTTACGTGTTTAATCAAACCGTTTGAGGTCGGTTTGAACGGTTTGTCAAACGGCTCTGCGCAGTCTGATTCTGTACGCTGTCATAATTACACTTCTGACGCGTCAAACACAACAAAATTGATTTATTTATTAAAAACTAATAATTACAAAAGCCGTCATCATTACAGGATTGCTCCCAATACGATGATGCCAAATATGAAATTGCATCAAACGAAAAATATGAAATTGCATCAAACACGTAAATGTTTGACAAACCGTTCAAACTACCTTTGTAAACGATCAAAATGGTTTGAGTCAAACCAAACTTTACGTGTTTGAATCAAACCGTTTGATCGTCTACGGGGCCCATAAGATACGATATCGTATCTTAACCGGTAGACAGAGAATAGTCTGTCTACGATCTTAAAACCGACTATCCCTGCTTTCCGAGACGCGCTCAAATCGATTAAAGCACCCAAAAATAATTGGTATCGATTACACAAGACAAGACGAATGTCTTGGTAGCATTATTTCTTACGATCGTGTTTGACACACCACTGTGAATTACTATATCTGCGTTCCGAGATGCGCTGAAATCGATTTAAGCACCCGTAATCACGTTCCGAATCACTGTCAGCCATACATTTTTTTGCTTTTCTGATCGCTGACTGCACTAAAAGTCTGATTCGGAATGCGCAGGTATGGTTTGCAAATGATCAACCAGATAAGATCCTATAAATTTATTTTGTTCAGTAAAATATTCCTTATTGCTTACATCTACCAAATTACAAAATCCAATTCAATAAAATAAACTTAAATAGTAACAAGGTTTCGCAATAAATTATTGCCAAATAATAATTATTTATTACTACAAATAAATGTGTTATGTAGAATTGAAGATTTGATATAGATTATAAAATAAAGAACTAAAAGTTCTCAATAATTTCCCCAAAATTCAACTTAACTAATAAAATAATATTAAAACAATATTTTATTTTTTCTACTACCAGTGCTGATTTTCAGACACAAAATTATGCACAAGATATAGACTCACATAGAATGCAATATAAGTATCTAAATTTTATTTTTAAACAATTAACTAACCTTGGTAAAGATTTTAAAATAATTATTAACTTACCTACCTTTGTAAAGTTCAGTGGATCGACGATTTCTTTTTGATAGGACATTAATTACATAATAATAACATCTCTTAAAAGGCACTTACTATCCATGTAAAAAGAACAACATAAAATATCAAAAAGCTTAAAAATATGATTTGTTGAACAAAGATATAATATTATACATATTCATGATTTAATAAATTGGTACCAACCAACCAAGGCACTTGTAAAACTACTTAAAACAGGAATCATTGTCGAGTTTCTATTTTTGTCGTTTTGCGCAGAACCATTATACCTACTTTTATTTATTAGTTTTAGTACGATACAAAAGAACAGAAATTAAATAATGATGGAACCAAATTCGTACTAAGTCAGTCAGTGTCAGGGTTATAACCTGCGCCAATAAAAAAACATATCGAAACGTAACAACGCTTATCATGCCATCTCACTTGCACTTGCTATAGACGAGCATCATGTGCTTGACGATCTGGTCGATGGTGTGCGAGTCCAGCATGCGTGTGATGTTATTGAGTGAGCTCGTGTCAGGGTTACCAGGCGCGCAGAAGAACTTAGTAGGTATATAATCTACTCGTGAACCGCGTCCTCTTCCGACTGCTCCCGGTCGCTGACCTGCGCCAGTATGTGCTTGACGATCTGGTCGATGGTGTGCGAGTCCAGCATGCGTGTGATGTTATTGAGTGAGCTCGTGTCAGGGTTACCAGGCGCGCAGAAGAACTTAGTAGGTATATAATCTACTCGTGAACCGCGTCCTCTTCCGACTGCTCCCGGTCGCTGACCTGCGCCAGTATGTGCTTGACGATCTGGTCGATGGTGTGCGAGTCCAGCATGCGTGTGATGTTATTGAGTGAGCTCGTGTCAGGGTTACCAGGCGCGCAGAAGAACTTAGTAGGTATATAATCTACTCGTGAACCGCGTCCTCTTCCGACTGCTCCCGGTCGCTGACCTGCGCCAGTATGTGCTTGACGATCTGGTCGATGGTGTGCGAGTCCAGCATGCGCGTGATGTTATTGAGTGAGCTCGTGTCAGGGTTACCAGGCGCGCAGAAGAACTTAGTAGGTATATAATCTACTCGTGAACCGCGTCCTCTTCCGACTGCTCCCGGTCGCTGACCTGCGCCAGTATGTGCTTGACGATCTGGTCGATGGTGTGCGAGTCCAGCATGCGTGTGATGTTATTGAGTGAGCTCGTGTCAGGGTTACCAGGCGCGCAGAAGAACTTAGTAGGTATATAATCTACTCGTGAACCGCGTCCTCTTCCGACTGCTCCCGGTCGCTGACCTGCGCCAGTATGTGCTTGACGATCTGGTCGATGGTGTGCGAGTCCAGCATGCGCGTGATGTTCTTGTCCTCGATGACGTGCAGGAACAGATGCTTGGCGTTCTCGCGCAGGCGCTGCACGCGCGTCCACTTCTCGCGGTCCGCCGGCTTCGCGCCGCAGTGCTCGATCACCTTCTCTAGCACCTGGAGGCACAAATTAATACAGTTAAAATATTGTACCTAATAATATGGTTCAGTCACAGATATAACGACATTAGTAGACGCCGGAAATCGAGTTATTCGACGGGAAATTTTTCTCGTAAAGGACCTTGTTTTTTATTCTTATAATAATAATAATGCAAATATGTAGTGTTAGTGTATATAAATTTCCGCTTTTTACATGACAACCTGATTGACTTATACAACATTAATTCTTCGATACTGATATTAAAATCGATATCCTTAAAGCCATCTATTGACGCAACTTAGAAGTAATTTTCCATTAGTTTAGAGAATAAGACTTCGTGGTTCAGCAGAAAATTGGGGGTATTAGATGTTTTACCCTAATCTGTAAGTCAATTATATTATTTGTTTGTACGTACGGTGTCGACGCTCTCCGTGGGCCAGCCGAAGCACTGCAGCAGTTCCTTGTCGATGAGCTGCACGAGCAGTTTGTTCAGGTTCTCCGCCAGCTCTTCTTCACTTAGCAGCGGATTGCTTTCCTTCTGCAATAGTGTGAATGAATCGTTTATTAACTTTAGGATGTTACATCTCTTAGTTTCGACTTTTTTTTAGGTGAGTTCACTAATCGCTCGCTCGCGTGAGTAAGCGGGAATAGAATATTCAGAAGGACACGCGAGCGAGTGAATATGCGATACGGCGCGACCGTTTTTTAGAGCAGAGCTCGAAGTTTAAACAGAGCTTATTACACTTCCCTAAAATATCTGTTGCTCTTGCACTAAATTGTTACTTATAAGGTATGGTTGCCCGCATAATTATTATTTTTGCTTCTACTTATGAAATGTACGTAAGCGTGTACGTATACGTTGGACTTTATTAACATAAGTAATAATGTGCAATAAGGGTCATAATACTAAAAATATATTTCAAAGTTTGTATCACATTGTTTATCAGAGGAAGAGTGTACAGATATGCGGCAGCAGGCTAGCAATTTTCAGGCAACCATCCACACTCCTAACTTACAGAATAGGTTATAGTTACCTTGCATGTAGGTGGCAAGATCTCCACCTCCATGGCCTCGGGGCCGGTCTCCTGCATGCCGCCGTACAGGACGCCCTCGCCGTAGCCCTCCAAGATGCGGTCCGCTTCGGCGTCCAGCACGTTCAGGATCGACTCCAACTCGCTCTGCTTCACCCGCGCTACCGTTACTTGTGTACCCTAGAAGAGGTTTAGTTTGTGGATTTATTCGTAATATCTACATTTGTTTCTTCCTTAAATTAGAGATAGATTTTATTTTTGGAATCATAATCGCCTTTCGTTGATCTTAATCAGAGAGAAAAATACAAGAGGGCGCTGTTCAGACATGTGGTCAATTTTCAGGCAGGCAATAATTACAAAATTTAGCCTCAGCCAGGCAACTACGTTTTAATAGCTAGAGAATAGAATTCACCAACGTGGCGCACGAGCTGGATGCCGCGCACGAACGGTGAGGTAAGCAACACATTATTAACAATAACACGAGTAGAGGGCGACTCACGAGCACTTGCCGCACGTGCGTTAGGTGGTCGCTGAACACCTGGGGTGCGCTTTCCGCACGTGGCGCACGAGCTGGATGCCGCGCACGAACGGTGAGGTAAGCAACACATTATTAACAATAACACGAGTAGAGGGCGACTCACGAGCACTTGCCGCACGTGCGTTAGGTGGTCGCTGAACACCTGCGGGTGCGCTTTCCGCACGTGGCGCACGAGCTGGATGCCGCGCACGAACGGTGAGGTAAGCAACACATTATTAACAATAACACGAGTAGAGGGCGACTCACGAGCACTTGCCGCACGTGCGTTAGGTGGTCGCTGAACACCTGCGGGTGCGCTTTCCGCACGTGGCGCACGAGCTGGATGCCGCGCACGTACGGTGAGGTAAGCAACACATTATTAACAATAACACGAGTAGAGGGCGACTCACGAGCACTTGCCGCACGTGCGTTAGGTGGTCGCTGAACACCTGCGGGTGCGCTTTCCGCACGTGGCGCACGAGCTGGATGCCGCGCACGTACGGTGAGGTAAGCAACACATTATTAACAATAACACGAGTAGAGGGCGACTCACGAGCACTTGCCGCACGTGCGTTAGGTGGTCGCTGAACACCTGCGGGTGCGCTTTCCGCACGTGGCGCACGAGCTGGATGCCGCGCACGTACGGTGAGGTAAGCAACACATTATTAACAATAACACGAGTAGAGGGCGACTCACGAGCACTTGCCGCACGTGCGTTAGGTGGTCGCTGAACACCTGGGGTGCGCTTTCCGCACGTGGCGCACGAGCTGGATGCCGCGCACGTACGGTGAGGTAAGCAACACATTATTAACAATAACACGAGTAGAGGGCGACTCACGAGCACTTGCCGCACGTGCGTTAGGTGGTCGCTGAACACCTGCGGGTGCGCTTTCCGCACGTGGCGCACGAGCTGGATGCCGCGCACGTACGGTGAGGTAAGCAACACATTATTAACAATAACACGAGTAGAGGGCGACTCACGAGCACTTGCCGCACGTGCGTTAGGTGGCCGCTGAACACCTGGGGTGCGCTTTCCGCACGTGGCGCACGAGCTGGATGCCGCGCACGTACGGTGAGGTAAGCAACACATTATTAACAATAACACGAGTAGAGGGCGACTCACGAGCACTTGCCGCACGTGCGTTAGGTGGTCGCTGAACACCTGCGGGTGCGCTTTCCGCACGTGGCGCACGAGCTGGATGCCGCGCACGTACGGTGAGGTAAGCAACACATTATTAACAATAACACGAGTAGAGGGCGACTCACGAGCACTTGCCGCACGTGCGTTAGGTGGTCGCTGAACACCTGGGGTGCGCTTTCCGCACGTGGCGCACGAGCTGGATGCCGCGCACGTACGGTGAGGTAAGCAACACATTATTAACAATAACACGAGTAGAGGGCGACTCACGAGCACTTGCCGCACGTGCGTTAGGTGGTCGCTGAACACCTGCGGGTGCGCTTTCCGCACGTGGCGCACGAGCTGGATGCCGCGCACGTACGGTGAGGTAAGCAACACATTATTAACAATAACACGAGTAGAGGGCGACTCACGAGCACTTGCCGCACGTGCGTTAGGTGGTCGCTGAACACCTGCGGGTGCGCTTTCCGCACGTGGCGCACGAGCTGGATGCCGCGCACGTACGGTGAGGTAAGCAACACATTATTAACAATAACACGAGTAGAGGGCGACTCACGAGCACTTGCCGCACGTGCGTTAGGTGGTCGCTGAACACCTGCGGGTGCGCTTTCCGCACGTGGCGCACGAGCTGGATGCCGCGCACGTACGCGCGCGGCGTCACGCAATACATGCAGCGCCGCGGCCGCTCGAGCGTGTGCGACGCCACGTGCCGCCGCATCTCGCCGCTGTTGCGGTACGACTTGCCGCAGATCTCGCACGAATATGCTGGCGTAAAATAGAAAAAAAAATATTGATTTTATTTTATTTTTTCGTTTTGGCCAGTTTTAAGTAACTTACAACAAAAGGTCAGGTAAAGGAAAGATAAATTTCTAAAAAAGTTAGACAATGAGGAGAGCCCACGTAGTGACACGAGTTTCAGCCTAAAATAATCAGTAGGCAGTCGTTTCCAGCCGTCCCGCCAGGAAGTGGAACATCATCAACATTTTTTTTTTCCAGCAGAGCAAAAATGTACGGGCGTCGCGATCTTTCCTCTCGCGTACCTGCAGGATGTGGAATAAGCTCCCCCCTGAGGTGTTTCCTGTGTGCTTTGACATGGGGTTCTTCAAGGAAGGGCGAGTATATAGGGCGAGTATATAAGGCGAGTATATAGGGCTCTCAAAGGCTGGCAACGCGTTGGCAACCCCCCTGGTATTGCGAATGTCCATGGGCGACGATGACCACTTACCACCACTGTGGCTCGTCCGCTCGTTTGCCTGCTTAAATAATATTATAAAAAAAAAGCTATCCGGAAAAATCTTTTGTATAGCTTTGGGTTAGCTCTGAATATCTCTTAGGGTCTTTTTTTTTTCGAAATATACAATGCCACATTTGTATGTAGGGTAGGCAATATTGTTTTTTTTATTATTATAGAAACCATAATTTCTTTCAAACTATAACGAATGACACATTTTTCAAAAATACTTACGTCTGCTTGAGTTGTGTATGCTCATATGATCTTGCAGGGCTTTTTTAGTCTCGAATGGTTTGTTGAAAAGTTCACACTCCTCGTAAGGGCAAACCATCTCTTTTAATCCTTGATGTTTTTTCATATGCGCATTTAATCTGAAATAATATTATGGAGAGTTAAAAGGGTCGGAAAATACTTTATGCTAAAATATTAGATAAGTACCTACTAAAGAGATAAACACAGAGAGATTCACTAACTTTTTACTACCCTTCCTTCCAGGCAGTGACTTTAGATAACTTGTAAAGTGCAATACGTACTAGGTCTTATTCTAAGCTTTAGATAACTTGTAAAGTGCAATACGCACTAGGTCTTATTCTAAGCTTTAGATAACTTGTAAAGTGCAATATGTATGTACTAGGTCTTATTCTAAGCTTTAGATAACTTGTAAAGTGCAATGCGTACACTAGGTCTTATTCTAAGCTTTAGACAACTTGTAAAGTGCAATGCGTACTAGGTCTTATTTCAAGAAGCGACTTCAGATAACTTGTAGAGTACAATACATACTTGATCATATTCAAGCAATGACTTTAGAAGTGTAATACGTATTTTTTTTTCAAGTAGTTATCCAGATGACTTGTAGAGTGTAATACGTACTTGGTCTTATTCCAAGTAGAGATTTTGCAGATGGGGCAGGGGTATTTGCCGCCGTGTTTGGCGAACGTGTGTCGCTCGAGCTGCGCGCGCTGTATAAAGGAGTGATCACACTCGTCGCACTTGTAGGGCTTCTCCTCCACATGAGTCAACACGTGACGCCGCATCACCTCCACAGTGAACGTACTGTAGCCGCACTGAAAACACCGCCAAATAGATAATTTTTTTACTTTTGCATTTACGCAAGAATGGACATAGGTTACTATTTACCCAGGGGAAAGTCTTATTCTCATGGTGATTGCTAAAACTAACGGCGCTATCTGTTGTCATAGCTCGGAAGGATAAAGTGTATCGCTCTCTACATTCATAGATGGCGCTGTTAGTTTTAGAAGCAGGGGAATACGACAACACGGGCGGACAGCTAGTACTTAATAGTACTTTTATTTTATTTTAGTATCTGGGGGCACTGCCGTGCCCCCGCCAAGTCAAGCAAAAAAGCGGCACGGCCGTACCATCCTTTTCTCGAAGCAGTTCGGGCCATTTTCGACCCCCCTATAACTTCGTTGTGGATAAAACTAGAAACCTGAATTTTCAGTAATAAAGCAGGCATTGTATAAACCCAGTATATTTCAAATTTCATTTAATTTGAACCAGTAGTTTAAGATTTATAACTAGTGAAAGTTTCTTAATTTTGTCACTCACTCACTCACTCACTCACTCACTCACTGACTGACCGATCATCAAAACTCTAAGGCACTTCTAGCAAACATAGAAGCTTCAAATTTAGAACAGAATTAGTGTTTAGTGTATAAACCAAGGAAAAACTAAAATATTTTGCAATTTCGGCCCAGTTTTCTAGGTACATCATCTGCTAGATAACTTTGTAACCCCATATAAATCTTGGGGCATTATATAGGATTACAAAGTTACATTTGCAGTTAATGAATCAGTGTACCTGTATAATGGAATATAATTGAATAAGAGGTGTAGGGTAGGTGTAGGGTAGGTAAAGGGTAGGTGGAGCGTAGGTGTGCATTTTTACATTGTGTTTTCATGCGATCTACAAAAATAAATGAGATGCCATCAAAAACATAACTTGTAAAAAAAACAAGTCTCGCACGCAACTTAGTCTACCGTAAAAAGTTGTGAGATCCATGTAATACCAAGTCGGTTAATTTATTCAGTCCCTACTTGTATGTATGTATGTATAAGGGGGACGTCTGCGAGGAGCGCAGACGGGTGACCTGCTCCATATATAGGAACTATTTCACCCTTAATCCCAGTTTTGATGGATGCTCCTTTATGATAGCGCCGCATCAGCTCACCCGTATCGCGTGATACTCACGGTAGGTGAGTTGTGTTAGGTCTATCCCTTGTTCTCTCCTCATTGCCAGGTCAATCTATGTATTTATTTAAAACATAAGAGATTTTTAATATTGATCTGGTCACTATAAGATGTTGTTAGGTGAGCTAATTACGTAATAACTTAAGACAGAAGGACTCTTAAGTAGGGACTGAATAAATTAACCGACTTGGTATTACATGGATCTCACAACTTTTTACGGTAGACTAAGTTGCGTGCGAGACTTGGTTTTTTTACAAGTTATGTTTTTGATGGCATAAGTATATATCTATAGTCTAAACGAAAATAAAATCAAAGAAGATATAGGGAACAAAGATTCATAAGCACTGGGCTAGTTTTTGGCTCGCGTTTGTATTCAGCACTCACGGAGTGTAAGTGAGAGAGAAAGGTATTGGCGCATCATAGTCACCAACGTCTAAGTTTCAAACAAATTTGGAGGCATTTATCAATCACCACAATGCGAGGCGCATAATTCCGTGGAAAAGTTGCGTGTTAAATTCTACCTACTAACGATGAAACCTACCTACTACAACTATCAAAATTCTTAGTGATGAATTAGGTACTTGTTAAGTATTAAAGTGATTAAAAAGGACTTACCAATTGTTTGTCAATGTGGCAATGAATGAGGAATGAAAAAACAATATTAGTATTTGGTTAGTAGCACAACAGAAAAATATTCTGCTGGTATTGTACAGGTGATACTTTACCACATCACAGGAGAACTTCTTATCCCCGTGGATCTCAAGATGCTTGCACATGGCGGGTCGTGATGTCACCACCTTGCCGCAGTGATCACATTCGAACTTCTTTTCCTCTGCCAAAACATACAATATTACTGTTATTATATACTTACTTAGCTAAGTAAAGTAGCACTATCCAAAAAGTGTAAAAATCCTAATAATTCAGGAACTAAGCTGAAAAACAAAAAAAACATAACAGTAATATTGCAAATGCTACTACTACAACGAGGACTAGACTAGCAATCACATCACACTAATATTAAATATATTTGGATGTTTAGATGGATTAACACTTAGGGTGTTTGTGCACTACAAGGAATTTTACCGTCCGGCAGTCCGATTTTTTACGGTCCAATATGGCACGCCATAAAAAAAAAGTCCACCGTAAAGAATCGGACTGCCGGACGGTAAAATTTCTTGTAGTGCACAAACGCTATGGGCGTTTACTTTGGCTGGTTTTACAGCTAGGCGTGTGGCCGGCGCAGGCGACACGCCCGCCGGCCACACGCCGGGTTGCTGTGCAACGACATTTGTATCGCGCGCGCGCGCGCGCGTCGTTGCAGTGTACGGTCGTCATCAGGGCAAACGTATACCGTTTTAGCTATTTTTTTTTTATGAAAAAGAGTGCTTAATGCTAAGCATAAAGTTCATTCTCGCAAAAATCGCTTCTGCACATTCAAGGTCACCGCTCATTTACTCATTGTAAAACAAACATATTTTTACAAAAATAATCGAATGCACACTCGAGACAAGAGACTCCAGGATTCTATTTACGTGAAACGAACTATACGAGTAACGTGAGCGACTTTATTGCGGGATCTACATTACATAAGTAGATATAATTAAAAAAGATCAACCTTGTATTCGAATTCTATAAGTACCCGAAATCTATACTCAAGTACAGTCAACTGCTCATCAGTCAGTGGTAAAGTGTTAACACTTTGACCTTGAACGCTTCTTGTTTCTATAGCATTATGGTCGAGATCAGCTCAGTCAGTCAGATCGACTCGGCAAATCACTACGACAATATCATGCAATATCGTCTCAAATACGAATGAAAACCGGATCGGATACGGATGAGTGCGCAAACGCCCTTAGAGTCGTATAATTTTCTTGTAATAATTCTATACCAATCTCCTCCCACGCCTTATTTTTCGCGTCCTTATTTTTATAATTTGCATCAGACGAATCCCACAGGCATCTCCTGAGGCGAACTTCGTCGATGAGACGCCCCGTATCTATGTAGTCGTTGTTCATTGTCGATCGTACTGACCGGCGCGTGCGGCCGGCGTCGCTCTGTAACGATGACTAGACAGCCGAAGAGATTGGCACGCACGCGTGCGGCCTGCGCAGGCCGCGTGTGGACCGGCGGCCGGCGTTGCTATAAAACAGTACATACTATCTAGTGCGTTTGAACACGCGCGCGTGTCGCCTGCGCCGGCCACACGCCTAGCTGTAAAAGCAGCCTATATGTTATACTTTACGTTATACTTTAAACGGGAAAAATTCTTATTCCCATGGGATAATCTGAATTAACGCGAGCGTAGCCGCGGGTGGAAAGCTAGTTTTGTATAAATGCAAAATCATTACCTAAATGAAATTTGCTCCTATGGACGCACAGTTTAGAAAATGTGGAGGTGCTGAATTGGCATTGTTTACATGCATACTTCTTCCGTAAGATGTGCTGCATGCGGAGATGAACCATCAAATTATCTTTTCTACTGAACTGTGCACCACATATCTGAAAATATTTAGATAAGTTTCTTTAATCATTTATAGATACTTTAGAGCATGAAAAAAGTACTAATAAAACATACAAATAAATTTATATTTTATAGGTAGGTACTTAATAAGATAAGATAATAACTAATATTTGGCAGGTGATGGCAATAGCCGTCACTCAGCTGGTTCTCCCCAGGGAGTCGCGGAGGCCCTGGAGTCATCTTATGCCAGAAGCGGAGAGAACATGGGATAGACCACACACAACTGGCCTACCAAGGGTAGCACGCGGGATGGCTGGGCTGATGCAACGCTATCATGAAAGGGGTAACCATCACGACTGGGATTAAGGGTGAAATAGTTCTTAATTATAAAGCAGATCACCCATCTGCACTCCTCACAGAAGTCCCCCATCATACATATATACAACATTTGGCAGTTGTGATACCAACCAGGGGCCCAAGATCTATTCAATAAAATTTACAAAATGGTAAATAAATAAAATAAATATGATGAACATTACCTCACAAGGATACAAATAAGTCTTATTTCCATCACAACCCTTTTGTGCCATATGACGTAAGACATGTGCATGTCTCACAAATGTTTTCTTACATTCCGGGCACTCAAAAATCTCCCTTTCATGGAACTTGGCAATATGTTCCTTTAAACATTTTGCATTAGGACAGCGGGCTGGGCATCGGTCACACTGCACACTGCCTGGCAACTTGGAATGTTCAAATTGTAAATGCTGTTTAAAGCTAGCCACAAATCTAAATTTCTTAGGGCACTCTTTGCAGGAAATTGAGGGCTGAAAATGGTAAATTTTATTAGATTATTCAAAAGAAGAGTTATGATTTGTGAGCTATTCTCATATGTATGATTTTAAACTTTTGCAGTCATTATCATAACATTTGTATATCAATTGTTATTCTCATATGGCCAGTAGTTAGGATAGGCAACCCCTCATCATTAATAGGGTAACCCATATCACAGGCATACAACGACTGTGTATTTTAAAGTTGGTTTATACTAATATGATGTCAAACAATCAGCTGAGGGCTATAGGATAACCTTTCAGAACCAGTAATAACAGTATTGAATTTCTTACCTTCTTAGCTGTTACTTTCCAGATTTTTGATGGGAGGTCTTGTTTGTCAAATTTATCAGCTTTTTTAGCAGGACCAGCTTCAGCATTATCTATGTCAGCTTCAGCAACATCTATAATATGTAATTCCGCCTCCTCAAGTGTAATTTCCTCTTCTTCTTTCTTGAATATCTTAGTAGGGCTTCTTACACCATTAAATCTGGCTCTCTTCTTCCGTTTGCTTTGCACCTTTCCTTCCTTTTTGCGTTTGGGCGGCATCCTACTCAGGGGTTTGTTTATTTACATCAGCCCCTTGGTCAGATCTTCACAAATTCACTTGCTCAGTTTTGATATTAACTTTCACTCAGGCGCTGTTAATCTGCCTGCCATTTAACGCCACGTAGCTGCTTACAACACGGGAGCAGGCGCATGATTTTCTTTCTACCATTTTATTCCTATACAAAAGTCAACATAGTGACATAGAATTTAAGATTTATATTTTTATGAAAGTGAATTTTATGTCTTTTGAAATAAAGTTTAAAATTATTTAAGTTATTTTAATAATCTTGTAGTGTAATCTTTTGATAGCTGTACTATACTAAACCATAGAGCCACAACACAGCCTTGAGTTAGCGGTACTTGAAGAACTCACTGTAGGTAGACTCTGTTAAAACTCTAATGAACGCCTCGTGGGTAAAAGTTTTCCTAAAAAAATACTGTTTGCTTTAAAATCTAATTAATATAATTTTGTAATGTAAAATTAAATATTCAATTTTTATATTCTATTATATTGAGGTGGCATTGACCGTAAGGAAGGAAGAACGAAACGCATTCAATCAAACTATTCTAAGGCGGCAATTTTAAACATTTTTCAATTTTGAACTTTTCTTTCTTTTGTAGGAAACTAAGAAAATCAGTATGATTTTTATGCTATAATTACCATATGCATACCAGCAAAACACTTCGCAAGACTCGAATTGCGGTGCGGTGGCGGCACGCGGCTGTTCGACTTCTCCGAAGTTGTGTATAAGTTGGGGAAATAATACATTTTATTGTTCCGAAGGGCTGGATTATTTTACATGGGTAAGCATCCGGCTTTGGAGGAGGCCTTTGTCCAAAAATGGACGTCCCAGAAATAAATTTAAAATTAATTAAATACTTGTAATATTTTGGGAAATAAAAGGCTTTATTATTTATTATTATTATTATTAAGCATCCGGCGGCGGCGCGTCATAATATGAATATGACACGAGTTTATGATTGATTAGCCGTCCTTATAAATTATGATCAGTTCAGTGATGGATGAGTAACTAACATACCACAACAGAAAGAGTAAGAAAACCTAGGTACTCTATGAGGAAGGAAGTTTCTTCTATTCTTTTGAGAACCCAGTTTGAACCCTGAAGGTAGGTTACCTACTATCCCAGGTCATCCATGGTCACAGATACGCATAGTGCTGATGCCCTACTACAATTAGTTTCTATAGCAACACAAGGTAAACAAATAAGAAGTCAGTTTAGTAGACAGAATCAACAGACGATGATAAATATTTTTTATCAGTAAAGAAAAGACCAATTTGACTACAGAGGTTGCAAAATAATGTGCCATGGAAAAAGAACTGGATCCAGATGTAATAAAAGCCACGCAGAGTTCCTTAGGCAAATATGTGAAGCGACCCCCATTGAGCGAAAAACTGCTGAAGAAACCACCTTTCCGATTTCTACACGACATAGTGACGACGGTTAGTATTGATTTAGTTTATTTACCTTACCTATTAAGTATTAGGTAGGTACCTACACCTTACGTGGACTAAAGATTCTATATTAATTGAATTTACTTCAAAATTAACTTGATCCTTCCTATTACATACTTAATAATATTAAATTTAATTAGATAATAAAGTATAAAGTGCTAAGTTTGTATGTGAAAATAACAATGATCAATATCTCTGAAACTATGGGAGGGATCGTCGTCACATTTACATTTATCTTAATCGTCCCCGTTCTCTAAATGTTGAAGAAAATTTGGAAGCCGTAGACCATCAGACAGCGCAGGTACAACGAGCCAGCCAGCCTGAACATCAGGCTGGCTGGCACCAAGTTTTCATCGATTTCTCGTAAACGCCTTTATGTGACGCCGTGAAACAAACCCTATGACTGTCACAAATTCCGTCACTAAATGCTAGTAAAAGAACCTTGTTCGAAAACGCTTTCATTGTCGAGATTCAGAGGTGCCAGCCAGAAGTTTAATACGTAAGTTCAGGCTGGCTGGCCACACTTTTCGTTGTTTTTTAGCTAAATCTCAAAAATTCAAACTGGATGCCTGTCACAAGTTTAGGTGACGCAATATTAATAAGCAAGAAATAGTTAGAATCCTTTCTGTTCGGAGATTGAGAGACCATGCGAAAAGCGGTTTTCAAGCTGGCTGGACACGCTTGCGTTCGATTATCTCGAGTTCTCTAGCGTCACATAAACTGAAATAAGCGTGATTAGCCGTCACCTAAAATTGTGTATTGACCTACTTAAACGCGGCTCATTTGGAAGAATTGTCCAGCCAGCCTGAGTCACATCTAAATTCTATTCGAAATGTAATAATTTCGTAGGTAATGAAGACTACGGGATTCTTCGAGGGATTATTTGAAGGCGACGAGCTGGTATCAGAGAACGTCAAAGATAGAGAGAGTAAAATCATATTCCTCAATAAAGTTATAGCAGTGTTGAGTAAGTCGTCTATTTTATTAATTAGCTTACCTCGTATCGTAGTTAGGGCCAATACTTACACATTTACCTACGTGTTGTGTTGTCTGCGTCCTTCGACTCTCATTACAGAGGTTTCGGCTTCAAATCCGGGTGTACTGTCAAGGAAAAATCTCTGTGATACTTTCTCCAGTTGGTTAGGACAATGCTGGCTGAATCACCTGATTGACCGATAAGAAAAATGATTCCGTGCTTCGGAAGGCACGTTAAGAAGTTGGTCCTAGCTACTATCTGCGAAAATAATATGTCGTCATACACGAACTAGACAGTGGCCTTTAGCGGTTTGTTAGGCCAGGGGGTCGTTTCACGAAGCAACAAGTTACAAATTACAAGTACAATTCGATGTACATTGCGTAGTCAATGAGATAAAACGATAATGGCTTACAGTTTAGGCGAATTGGCTACGCAATGTATTTCAAATTGTAACTTGTTGCTTCGTGAAACGGGGCCCAGGTTGTCGACCTTACATAGCGTGAAGATGAATAAGAAGTACCTTAAGTAGATATTCGTTTTTGTAGGTATCTTAGCTTAACAGCAGCTTAGCTTTGCTAAGAAGTTATAACTTGTATGATGTAACTAACTCCTTAAAAATTTGATTGATTTTGTTGCGTGCTGGATGAATGATATCTTTACAATTTACTCTATATTTGAAGGGAATTGTTTTTAGGCACGACAACAGGGAAAACTTTGACTGCAAAACCATCAAAGATAGTAGCTGGGCAGGAGCCTGAATACACAAATGAATTACTTCAATGTATAGCTTTTGCTTTAGATAACAAACTATCCTCAAGCGAAGCTGTCAAAAAGTTTAAAGATGGTGGTAAATCAAGATCGGAGAATAAGATCGATAAATCTATTGACTCTGTTAAACTTGTAAAGAAATCGAACGATGCTGCTAAGAAGTTAACGTCTAGAAGTAGCGAAAAACTAACCACTAACAAAAAAGATGCCAGTGATAAGACTTTGATCAAAAATGATAAAGATAAAACAAATCCTGTTAAAACGAAACAGAAAGAAAATGCTAAGAAAGAATCACCGCCTAAGAAAACATCGATGCAGCTATCAAAGACATTAACGAAGAAGAACTCGGTCGAAAAGATTTCGCAAAATAAAAATAGTGCTTCTAAAGTGATAACAGCTACTGTTGAAAATAATATCATCCGTAAAGATGATCTACTTAATGAACCAACAAACAATGATAATATAGATCAAGATTCGGGCGTTTCTCTAGAAAAGCATAACTTTACTGATGTTACAGAGCCTACTCAACAAATTTCATCCAGGACTGATCAAGAAAATCAAAGCAAATTTAATTCATCCTACACAATCGTCGAAAATGATTTAAATTCATCTCTTTCTTCACAAGATTTAATGGAAGTTAACCATGGCAATTCAGAGGATAATCAGAATATTGTGATTAAAAACACTGAGATCGATTTAGCAGAAAAGCAAAATAGTGGTTCCATTAATGAACCTGCCGTTCAACACGAAAATGACGAATCTATTCACTTCGAAAATAAAGCACCTAATACATCAAATAACAGCAGACCATCCAGCTTAACTAAACACACAGAAAGGGACAATTTTCAAATAGATAATAACACACCTAAAAGTAGCAAAGTTGACTTTGTGCAAAATAGACCAAAAAGCGTTAGACCGTCTTCTTCAAGACCAGGTGCTCCAAGACTAAGAGAGAAAAATGACAATACTGTAACAGGAAATGAAAATCTTCTCGTAGGCAAAGTGAACATCATAGTAGAAAATACTCCTAATGAAGAAGTAAGTTACAGTAATTTGAATGTCCCGTTTATATAAATTATTACCTACCTACAAAAGTTTTTTCTATTACAGGAAGAAGATTCGAGTATTATTATAGTCGACCAACAACCTGAAGCTTTATCAATTTCAAAGAATCAGCCAGAGCTGCAGCTAGCCTCCAACCAACAGCATGGTGCTCTTGTGCAACAAATTCTGGATTCTCAAAAAGAATATTCACAAAATGCTGGAAAAACAGAAATAGTGAGTACAAAATAAAAAGTACATCGTAATTTAATTATTCGGCATGATTCCTTATAAGTGTTATAGTATACTTTTACTTACAGGAATGGCAGTTTGGTGCCCAAAAAGCAAGGGAGGCAGTCAACCAAGAGGTGGAACAATTAAGATACAATATTCAAGCTCTTTCACGCGTGGCAAATCCACTAGGAAAAGTTTTAGATCATATCCAAGAAGATGTAGAAGTAATGCGTCAAGAACTTCAACAGTGGACCAAAACGTACGATGAAGCTTCAAAGGAACTTCTTAAACAAAAGACGTGCGTATAAAAAATACTAAAATACTTTAGGTGCACCTACTTCCCAGACTGGTCATTCCAATGAATATAAGTAGTAATTTTTCTGGTTCGGCACCTCAAAAATCAAGTCAAAATTAATAAAACTATTAAACCAATGACGCTCTAACACTCTGTAAACTTGTTACATAGGTATCGTTTTGGAACAAATGTTGCTATGATGAAATAAAAAGTTCAATTCCGCCGTGCGTGCGTGTGTTAGTACTTGCATAGTAACCTACCCTACCCAGAGAATTTAATAGTAATAAGAAAATTATGAAATTGTGTAATTACATAATCAATTTGTTGCAGGGCAAACGAAGACTCTCTGTTTCCATTACATACAAAGCTCAAACAGCTGGACACAGACATAAGAGAAAAACATGACAAAATTAATGATCTCAAAATAGTAATACATAAGAATTCATTGCGAATTGAAAAACTTCTTGCTGGTGGGGATGTGCAATAAAATAATGATGTTAATTAATTATAGTTATCGAATAAACATCATACTATACACTATACATACATACTATTTAGCTATAAACTTGATACCTATATCCAAGAAAAAATCTATTTATATTATGTCTAATTTATTTATTTTAAATATCTATAATACATAATTACTTTTTAATTAAGAATAAATTAATTTAATACATATACCTATATTATGTTATGGTCTATCTAATCTGCTTTCTAATTATTTCTTCTGATCGCCTGAACAGTGTTGATAACTGGATGTGACTTTTGAATTAGCCTGGCTATGTTACTACTGTACTTAGAGTCCGTTTCGATTGCTCGGCCACGACGAAGAATAAGAAAAACGACTTCATTAAGTTTTCGTTGAAATATGTAAAGCTTTAATGCTCAAAACCAAAAATTTGTAAAAGTAACTGTTCCGAAGTTATATAGGTATAAACGTGGCCGAGCAATCGAAACGGACATAAACATGTTACAGAAACCCAAGTATACTAATTACATAGTTTCAAGCACACATCAGACCTTGTTAGGCAAGGACCACTTCTTGATAGTAAAATGAAATAGCATATAGTATACACACAATACTGTATAATTTTAATAATAAAGGATAGTTTCCATTAAAGCTACAGAAAGTGAAATTATAAACCTCCATTAATCATACAAATATTATATACACAAAACGTGACCAATTAAGTATTTGCTTTTCTTCTTCCCTGGTTGCTTAACTTTCATATGTGGGTCAGGCAGGCTGGCTGGACAATTCTTCAAAATGAGCCACGTTTAAGTAGGTCAACACACCATTTTAAATGACGGCTAATCACCCCTATCTCGGTTTATGTGACGCTAGAGGACCCGAGATAATCGAACGCAAACGTGTCCAGCCAGCTTGTAAACCGCTTTTCGCTGGTGTCTCAATCTCCGAACAGAAGGGATTTTAACTATTTCTTGCTTATTAATACGGCGTCGACTAAAGTTGTGACAGGCATCCAGTTAGAATTTTTGAGATATGTATAGCCATTTATCTAATAAAGAAAAAGCGTGGCCAGCCAGTCTGGCATTATGTATTAAGCTTCTGACTGGCACCTCTAAATCTCGACAACGAAAGTGTTTTCGAACAAGGTTCTTTTACTAGAATTTAGTGACGGAAGTTGTGACAGTCATAACGTTTGTTTAATGGCGTTACATAAAAGTGGCTTTAAGCCCCTTATCCGACTGTCAGCTTCTTCAAAACTGTTGGTCTAGAGGAGGCTATTTAACACCGAAGGGCCGATTACAATAGATCCATCTCGGGTCGCAGTGGTCATTGGGACCAAATTTGCCCTAAAAATCCTGGACACGGGTAGAGTAAATGGTAGAATAGAGCGGTAGAGTACTAACTATCCTGCTTACTATACTCATGTAGACATCTTTGGTAGAGTAGAGTACTGAAATTTGGTAGAGTAGAGTAGCTAGCACCGTGGGCAAGCTACTCTACCACTTTCCTTCCCCCACCCCGGCGTCCACTCTACTCTACCGACTACTCGACCTGAAAGCGTGACATAAAAGCATTACTCTACTAACAAAATAAAAAATTACGTGCAGACACTTACTTTACCAAAACTGGTAGAGTGCTGAATACTAGTAGAGTAGTATGCTAGTTCACTCTACCGTTTACTCTACCCGTGTCCAGGAGCCTTAAGTGTTTTACGAGAAATCAATAAAAACTTGGTGCCAGCCATATGGCTACTTAAACGTGGCTCATTTTGAAGAATTGTCCAGTCAGCCTGACCCACATACTTTCATGGCTAGCCAGTTAAAATCAAAACAATTTCTTGTGACATTAGATGAAATTATCTGATTTACTTAATTTTGTATGTCTTGACCTAATTATCTATTTACATTACAGTACTGAAACTGTAGAACAGAAAACTTATAACCTGAAGCAATACACAAACATCTTCTCAATGAGGAATGTTTACAACAAAATAAATACCTTCTGGCAAAACAAAACAGGAACATAATAAGTTGTTTATAATATTTGCTAAAATGATATTCAGTAAGTCATACATAAGAACACAAACTTTTGTAAAACAAATTTTAATTGAAAATAAAAATAATTAATAATAGAATTAAATTACACAGCTTTGAAAACATTCTTCATTGAACTAAGATTCAAACGCTCAAGTCAAGTTCTGATTTCCATCTTATTCTTTAGTAAGAGGTATCATATCCATACCAAGAACAAATTCAAATTATAGTCTGCAAGATGAAAATATGATGTTTACAAATCAAATATACAGGCTTAGATAATGCTAACATAGGGACAAAGGGATTACAGCTTTTCCAAGTGAAAAGTAAGCAAGTCTTATTATGTATGGGCAGACGGAGTGGACCGTTCTGGCGATTGCAATCAGTCTGCAGTGCCACAACACCTTCGGATCACCCTGGCTCTTTCTTGTCCCTTTAACATCTTTGCAGCATGTTCAATGCGCATTACCAACCTGTGCTGGTTTTCTAAGCGTTCCAGACAGTTTCTGCATATCGTTTTTGGCAGAGGGTCTGATCTAGATACCTGCAATCAAGAACATAAGGTATAATCATGTACTACCTACTGTTGACATAACTTGATGCGTAGATGATCTCATAAGCTTCATAGGAAGCTAAACTATTCCAGCTACACATTTATATCGCTTATATTCGATAAATACTCACGTTAATCGAGAGATATCGATTTATTTTTTCCGAAATACATAAGCGTATGCCTTCATCTCCATATATGTGGAGAACGACTCTATGCATTTCAGAGCATAGTCTGCATATGAATCCCGTAAGTACACCTTTTTCTAAGCTACCCATTTTAATTTATGCACGACTAAGCACGATAATCTTCAACTAAAAACAGAAATTTCACAAATAATATCACCTTCCTTTCTTTTTCTCCTCAACTTTTTTTTGTTGTTGTTTTTGGTACGTTTCGTTCGTTTCACTTCTGTCATCGTTTTTTTTCTCTATGGTTCAAAAGGCGCATATATTTCATTGCCGCCACCTAGCGGAGAGTAGAATAACAGAAATAGTTTCAATAATAGAATTTAGATGGCGGTTTAATAGAAGATTTTATGACAGCTCTTTAAAAAATTCTAATTAAGACTATAGATGGCGTCAGGTCAGGTGTACTTCGTGAATTCTTTTTTGAAATCCTTTTATGGCCCTGGGTGACTCGCCGGATTTCTTCGGATCCACTTATTTATCATTGGGATACACGAATCATCAACGCCATCTATCGAAGATTTATGAACTATTTTTTCTAGTGGGGTTCATGCTTGTTTCCGTTTTGTACAGACAGTTTTTTGTGTACTACATGCTTGCCTTGGACGGGAAAAACTGTGCGAGCAGATTATGATGACCGACCCGTTTTCTGCAGCGATTTTTTTTCGTCTACGTTTTGCGCACTTGAATTTTCCAACCATTAGCCTTTTTGAGAAGTAATCTCCTGCGGTCGCCGGCCGCTGCCGCGGCACGCTCGCTCGTCTCCCTCCGCCTGTTGTTGACAACAGTCTAACCTAACCTAACCGAAGTGTATTCTTTTTGGGTGGTTTTATTTTTATAGTGGGGGGCTGCGCCCCCCAAACCCCCCCTTCGGGTGCTGCCCAGAAAAAACAGCAAAAAAACACAGATTACTAAAGTGAACCCATTATTTTGACATGTAATCAGTGGCTTAGAAAATCGTGGCGTACCAAACCAGTTGCGTTCAAAACTGCACGAACACTTTTTGTACAGACCTGTTTTTGGATGCAACTTTTTAGGCATCCTCGTATTGAATGAATGCGTATTCGTTGTAAACCATGTACATCAAAAACGTGGCGTACAAAACCAGGGGCGGTCATGAAGGTTTCCCTATTTTTCAAATCATTGAGCAAGTGTTCTGTGGTGGGTGGGCGCGTACATAAGCTTCTCTGAACGCTAATCTACTATGTTGGTCCTACACAACTAGGACGTAGTTTTACTTCCTCTATGCAACTAGGTTGGTACCTAATTTTGGATATAACAAAACATATTGGTCTTGTAGAGAAAAAAAAAGGTAAATATTCTTAAAATGTATTTAATTCCTCCAATAAAGATTTACATTTATCTTTTAATATTTTTACACCTTCAGTAAATATTATATTGGGAGGTAAGGCTCCTACAGACTCCACATTGACTGAAACAAAAATAAACGGATAAATAATGATGAATACAATGAATTAATATACTTTATTGCACACACAGGAATAACAACAGAGTGGTGGAAGCCATGGACAAAAACAAAACCGATGATCTTCGGTCCCTTTTCAATTAAAAATGTTAAGTGACAGGACTAATTTTAGTTAAGTTGGGCGTATGCCGACTGAATCGACACCAATGCCAACATGTTCTGTTTAGACATTTTAAAGAAGCATATTTGGCTAGTCTGTCAACATCCTTTGTTTGAATGGACATGTTTGTTTTATGAATCAGTCTAAAATCAGGACGCGCTGGACGAAGTGTTTTATTTTATGGCTTTCTATTTGACTTATTTGTATTTTACTTGTCTGCTCCTAATATTGTGAAATAATACTAAAATATAGAAGTCATGATATCTCCCGTATGATTGTTGGCGCGAGAGCCCGCCAAGTCGATCTGTCTGCACGCGCTTAGGCAGGTTTAGACGAGGATTTTTTAGAGGCTCCATTTTTATGACGCCATAAAAAGGCATCGTATAATCCAGGGGTGGCCAACAGGTCCATCGCGACTATTAGTCTGGTCGATCATGGCAAAGCAAAAAATATAAATATTTGTGTACTGAACTATGCTGTTTCATTTAAGATTTCAAGAAGTATGTAATTGGTAGATCACACGTCGTCAGTGAACAGTAGATCTTGGGTCTAACCAAGTTGGCTACCCCTGGTATAAACACTTTCCGCGCCATTTTTAGAAGGCATGCCAGGGCTGCCACGGAATAGAGCACGCACCTATTTTTTGGCGCCAGTGATAACCGCCCGCGTCTCTCGCAACTCCCGCGCCTTTTTTTCGGACTCGCGTAAACACGTCACACGTCTTCATGCTGTTAAGTTAACTAGGATGTAAATTGGAAACTAGGGTGGAAAGTGCACGGTACAGTCTGCACCAAATGAACGACTGGTGCCGGCTTGCTAGTCGCTGGCGGCGAGATTTAGCCGGCAGAAAAAAGTCGTCTACACGATGCCTTTTAAAAGGCATGCCTTTCACTGACGCCGATAAATTGGCGCCTGTAAAAAGTCCTCGTCTTAACCTGCCTTTATTATGGACCCAACCACTAGTGATGTAGCAATATCAATAAAGTTTGGTTAACAATATATACTTACAAATAAAATGATCCCTGATTCTACTGAGCACAACTGCATCTTTGATTTCATCATATCTGAAAACGTTTCTGCTACAAGTATCATATCGGGCATCTCTAACATAGGCTTGACCTTTAGAGTCAATGCCTATTACTCCTGGGGAGAAGCAGCTCTGTAGTAAACTGGCTTCACTCTCTCGGATTTCTCGAGTTAGTTGAATTTCAGGAAGTAAACGGTAAGAAGCAGTTGCTGTGAAAGAAAAATACAAGCACTGTATGTATATTGTACCTAGCGAAGCTAGACAAATATTTATAGTTCGAGTCATCTGTATAAAATGTGTAGAAAACTAAGTCAATTACAATATCATTGGACATATTATTATTATAAGGATCAATTAATTTGAAACTAACCAACAGGCGAAAACTTGGCATGATCTTTGCCTATTCCCTTGACAGCAACTAAATGCAAATCTAATTCATGACCAGGCCTCATTTTAGATATGAGGATATCTCCGTGCACTGGTCCTATATCAGCTTCCTTATGAACAGCACCCTGGTTTCCAACAGGCTGCCATCTCATTTGTGAAGAATATACTGAAAGAAAATGAGACGTCATTAAACAACTCATTTTATTTTGACATGGATGATATTTTTCAACTAGTATACATACCACTGTGATTTTCATACAAATCCTCTGCTCTGTAGGAATCTTTTGGCTGAGACTTGTTAGAAGTGCATTTTACTTTTAATGTGTATTCTAATGTATCAAACTCTGTCCCCTCTGTAGCTTCTGAAAAACAACCAATTAATTTATTAAAAAGAAGCTAAGAATCTATTCATTACTCTAGAGACCCAGCTGCCAAAGATATACCTTGGCAATCTAGATCAAAAATCTATAAACATAGTTTCATTAGTACATAACAAGAAATAAATATTGTGATGGAATAGTTACCTTCTGGGCGATACTCAAATAACCTTGGATCAGCTTTTAGCGGAATTAGGCCTAGTCTGTGTGCCAAAACCTCGTCCTGTATTATCGAAGTATTATTCTTTATCATAACTTTTTCAATGGCCATGCTTGGCACCTCACTCAACATCAACCTTCGAAATGCATTGGCGAAAGCCGGTTGTATTCCAATCAAGTCAAACTCCATTTCAAAGTTGTCCATACGAACAATAACTATACGAAAGTTCTTTGCGAATTTTTTGAAATTCCATTTTTCATCTGCTATGCCATAGTCTTCCGAAGCATTCTGTTAAAAGATAACAACAAAATCAAAACACGAGGTGATAATATGGTCAGAATTAGTTATAAAATTATGGTGGACGAAGATTGGAAGTCCTGGCTAGTAATTAACGACGGGTATAAAATTGAACAATAAAATAACCTAAAAATATCGTATTTACCTTCACACGAAATTCTTCCAATATTATTCTGGGTTTCTCCTCCTGCTTAGGCATTTTCGATCTCGATAACTGATATTCGCTGGAGCCTGGAATAGATAAACCTACGTCCTTCTTAATTTTATAAGACTGGTACGATACTTTTTTATTTTTTTTCGTTTCGCTCCTTTTTGAGCAGGCAAAGGCAAATGCCATGCAGCCATCGTCTTCAGTATTTTTTTCCCATTATCCAGTTGAAGAAATAATCGTCTTCAGTCAAATATTTTTTCCTTGTCCAAATTGATAAACAAACGTCTTCAGTATTTATATTCTCATATCCAGTTTTTTAAAGTAGCGTCTTCAGTTTTATAATTTGCATGTCAAAGCCGGTAAAAAACGTCATAAGTATACATATTATAGTTTTTCTCATTCAAGTGTGTGAATTTATCTTGTTATTTACTATATGTACAATTTTAAAACTAAGTCGTAATGTATTATGATACTTATTATTAAATTTCATTTACAGTATTTACAATAAATTTATACAGTAAATGGTATGTACATTGATTTTTTAATAAATCCTGTACAGTGTGCGGGATGACACTAGCATCTTTGTATATTTCTATAAGTCCATCCATCAGCAGAAGGCGCTGTATGCCAAAAGAGGACATTCAAAAAATAAATGGTCAAAGGTTTGTTCGCCATTTTGACAATGATCACATTGAGGATCATTAATAATGTTTTTCCGATGAAGATGGTAATTTATACGACCATGACCAAACCTAAGCCTACAAATAAACGAATAAAATTTCCTATTCAAGAAAATACTGCTCCTACAAAACCAAGGGGAATTATTGATTTTTACATCTAAGGCAGCAAACCAAGAGCCTTTGTTTTGGACTTGCACACAATGGTTCTAATGGGAATTCCACTTTTCGTACATTCTGTTTTTTAAGAGTGGAATCACGTCGGTGAATGGAAGAGCAACATTAAAACCATTAAATGTCAATGGTGCTATTGCTTACAAAGGCAAGAGCTGGGTTTGAATCAGAATTAGCGATAGCTTTAGCCAAAAAGTCAGCTTTCTCATTGCCTGAAACTCCTATGTGGGATGGAACCCATACAAATACAACTTCAATACCTTTCTCTAAAATACATACAACGATTTAATAGAATAGATGAGGTAATTAGTGTTAGCATTAGTTCTATTATTGTCTAAAGCTTTAAGAACACTCATGCTATCACTAACTATGACCCATTTCTTACAACCTTGGTTACGGTTTCTTACATGTTTTAGGGCAACCAGAATACCCACCGCTTCAGCGGTGAATATGCTTGCATTTTTATCTAATTTGTAGCCTAAACCCAATTTAGACGCGCTGTTATAAACGGCAAAAGAGACACTCGAATTGTTTTTAGAGCCATCAGTATAAAGAAATGTATGATTGTTCCAAATAGCTAGCAGTTCATTCACTTCTTCCTTGATTTTGATATCATGCCTTATAACAATGTTCAAATTAATGTATTTACTTGTATATAGACCTTCAAAGCACGGAAAACCAGAATTACTTCGATAAATATTACAATTTTTCAAAAACAAATGAAACTGCGAAAAGCTTTCAAGAATATAAAGAGGTTTAGAAGGATTAAAGTCACTACAGCATAAAATACGAAGAAGAGAGTTGCTTCGGAAACAAAAAAGTTTCAAAATAAATCGTTCTCTTAGATAATCAAGTCGTAACTGAATAGGAGGTGTGTTACACTCTACTTGCATTGCATTAATTGGTGTTGTTCTAAATGCACCAGTTATCATACGAAGACATTTATTCTGTATTTTATTCAAAACTTCTACCAACTTTTTATCTGACGCATAGCAAAGGAAACCGTATTCAAAATGGCTTCTTACAATACAAGGGATTTATAAAGAAGTAGTAGAATTTTAGGGTCTGCGCCCCAGTATGTTCCAGCTAAGGACCTAATCACATTTAAAGCCTTATTAGCTCTGATTGAAATACGATCAATGTAATTTTTCCAGGAAAGATTGTAGGTAAATGTTATACCAAGAAACCTGGCATCGTAAGAAATAGGTAAAGCAGAATTACAGAAATAAACAAGAGGTAGACAGGATTGATTACGACCAAATATGACCACTTTAGATTTGATTGGATTTACTTCAAGATTCAAAAAGTTAAAATATTGTTGTAATTGTTTTAAAGCTGAATTAATGGCTAAAGCTGTTTGATTTAAATTTGTGCCTGATAGATAAACAACTAAATCATCAGCGAATTGCAAGTTCTTAACGTTTGGTCCCAAAATTAAATTTAAACGACGTATATACAATATAAAAATAAAGGTGACAAGATACCACCCTGGCAAACCCCAACAAAAGACAATCTAGGCCCGTAGAGTTTACCATTGTATTTAACAAATACTTTTCTTCCTAACAAAAAGCTATATATCCATTTCACAAGCTTTTTAGGTATACTAATAGCAGAAAGCTCAGAATACAAAATATCTATATTAACGCTATTAAATGCTCCAGATATATAAAAAAACAGACAGTAATTTATCCCCACATGACAAGGAATTTTGTATGTCAATGTGCAACTGGGCAAAACTTTCTCGAGCAGATCGACCTTTTCTAAAACCAAACTGATTATTTTGGTAAAATGTTATTTTTCTCAACAAAGTATTCAAGGCGCTGTTTTAAAAGCTGTTCAAATACTTTGCCGACACAAGATGTTAAAGCAATTGGGCGATAAGAGTCTGGATCAGACCTAGCTTTATCGGGTTTAAGAATTGGCACAATTATATCTATTTTCCAATCTGAAGGAATATCATTACAAGCCCACAAAAAGTTCAAAATACACAGAAATACTTTTTTAGATTTGTTGTTCATTTTTTTTAACATCATGTAAGGAATTTCATCAAAACCGAAAGCAGTATCCCTACGGGAAGATATTGCTGACTGCAATTCTTTGAACGTAAAAGGATCAGTTAAAAAATTAAAATTAGTACTTTCATTTGGATTTACACTACAATTGTTTAAATTTGGAACAAAATCAGGTGTAAATTTTTGTAAAAAATCTAGGATCCAACTATCATCGCTATCTTGGCTAGGAGATTAGGTTTTATTAAATTTACGCATAAATTTCCAGATTATACTTAACGGAGTGTAGCGATTAAAAGTACTACATAGAGAAGCCCAACTACTTCGACGCTCTTCATTAATTATAAGCTTTTTTAAAGCTTGTAACCTTTTAAATTCAATGTAATTCTCCTGAGTAGGATTCAATTTAAAACTGATGTAAGCCTGCCTTGAATTATGCACTGCATCAGAACATTTTTTATTCCACCATGGTAATTTAAGTCTATTTTGTGTATTGAAAGAAGAACGAGAGCGAAACGACGAATTGTTAAATGATTTCGAAATTGACATATTAACAGCTTCATGTAACTTTGTGATAAATATTTCATAGGATTCTAAAGGAGACAAAGCATCGAAACAAATACTGGACAACAACTGCTCTACATTTTTTTCATACATTACCCAATCTACACACCTATAATTGGGGTAGATGGGGAAATGTATTTTACTGTTTGTTTGATTATTATTATTGACATTATTACTACTACTACTACTATTAACGACCAATTTAATCATCACAGGGAGATGATAACCACCAAGTGGAAGATCAATAACGGACCAAGCACAAGATAAAGACAAAGATGGCGAGACAAAAGTCAAATCTAAAACATTGGGCCTCCAGGATAAGGAACCCATTGTCGTTAACTGACCATTATTAAGCATAACTAAATTATTGTCTTCAAAAACCTCAAGTACATCTTCTGCCACGCTGATTATTTGAGTGAGAACCCCATGACAAATGATGGGCATTAAAGTCACCAGCAAATATTATGGGACTCGGTACAGACTTAACCAGCGCATCAAAGTTGTTTTTATTGAAAACTGGATTGCTATTCGAGGGACAATAGAAACTAACAATGCTTATTTCTTGTTTACCAAAAACGACCCGTACACATATGTTTTGCAAGCTGTCATCGAAAAATGTATTTATTTTAGAATGAAAAATACTGTTATGAATCAAAATAGCTACGCCATTGTGCTTGTTTCCCGTATCATTTCTTTCTATCTTGTAACCTTTTATATTAAACTTGTTTTCATATTTTAACCAAGTTTCACTTATAATAGCTATGTGAATATTGTTGTCATATAGAAATTTTGTTAAAACATGTTTATTACTTATAATACTTTGTGCATTCCATTGTAAGATATTTATTGGATCCATTGAAAATTAAGGAGGAGATTTCTTCGTAAATGTCTCTTTAAGAATACTTTGTACGGACTCGGAATTAATAGGGATATTATTTTTATTATTGGTGACTACTTTCATTACCGCTTCAATTAAAAGTTTTACGAATTTATCGGATTTGAATAAGTTACTTATCTGAACATCAAAAGTTTTCGCTGCAAGATGCGGAAATTCAGACGAATTAAACAAATCAGCGTACCTGGCGGAACGCGATTTAACTTTATTTTCTTCGACCTTCTGCTTTTTAACTGGACAAGATATGGAAATAGCGATATGATTACCTCCGCAATTAGCACATTTAGCATCAGTTCTATTAACAATGCACTGTTTGAAGCTGTGTTTTTGTGTGCAAATTGAACAAACTTCATCATATTTGCAAAACTTTGCAATGTGACCAAAACGAAGACACTTTAAACATTGCTTTACTGGAGGCACATACATTCTTACCTCGTGTCGCCAACTCGCCAGGAGTCCAGATAGATATACTCCGGCAACTGTGTGGAGGCGAAAGTAATTGCTACAGTCTGAGTTGGTTGAATTGAAACGTAGGCGAGCCGCCTTCTAAGTGAACTTTTCGCATGAAGCGACGAACTTGAATGACGTTTCTAGAGCTGCAAATTGACGAAAATATTTGTTTGTTCGATATACCTGTCGGAACAGATGTTACTACACCCGTGACCTCAGTGTCTGTTGCTGGGATTGTGGCTTTTAAAAACAATTCATCTAAGAACTTTTTATTCTGCAAGAAGACGTTCGCATTATTCGCTAGATCAAAAGTTATTCCCACTTTGAATTTGTTGAACGGTCGCAAATGCAGAACACCTGCAACGCAGTGTTTCCTTATTCCCTGAGAGAGAGCCATACGATCGTGATCGGAGAATGACTTATTTTCATCCTTGTGTGACAAGAAAACAATGAATTCGGATTTATTCGAATTTTCAGGATACCTCCTGGAGTAACTTTGTACCGTATATGTCGTGTACTTGTCTACGGGATCTATGGTATCCTCCGAAGAATCAGCCTCGTTTCCCTCCATTGGATCCAAAGGATCAGATTCTTCGGGGCCCTGGCCGGTTTGCCGGGCCCGCTTTTTCCGTCGCCCCATCAACAAAAAACTATATACCGACCTTCGTTGTTGTGTACACAATAAGAAATAACACTATTTACATAAAAATATACACTTTAAACAGGATAAAGTATTTTTCAAAAATTCCATTCTTTTCCGAGAGCTTCCCGCCGACCTGGTACGATACGCAAACGCAAACTTTTTTTTTTCTTTTCGGTTCGCCCCTTTCCGGAGCAGGCAAAGGCATATGCCATGCAGCCATCGTCTTCAGTTTTTTTTTTCATAACCAGTTTAATAAATAATTGTCTTCAGTGGATGTTTTTCCATTGTCAAAATCAATAAATAAACGTCTTAAGTGAAATATTTTCTCTTTGTCCAGATTGATAATAACCGTCATAAGTATAATTTATTCTCTTGTCCAATTTTTTAAGATAATGTCTCAAGTTCTTTTAATATGCATGTCCAAGCCGGTAAAATAACGTCATAAGTTTTCATCAGTTTTTTCATTTAAGTTGAATTTTTAACGAATTTATCGTGTTGTATTTTGTACAATTTTAAAACTAAGTATGTACGTATAAGCGATTATTAAATTTCATTTACAGTATTTACAATATATTTATACAATAAAGGATACGTACAATTATTTTTTAATAAATCTTGAACAGTGTGCGGGATGACACTAGCATCTTTGTATATTTCTATAAGTCCATCCATTAGCAGAAGGCGCTGAATGCCAAAAGAAGGACATTCAAAAAACAAATGATCAAACGTTTGTACGCCACTTTGGCAATGATCACATTGTGGGTCATTTATGATGTTTTTGCGATGAAGACGGTAATTTATACGACCATGACCAAACCTAAGCCTACAAATAGACGAATAATATTTCCTATTCAAGAATAAGCTGCCCCTGCAAAACCAAGGGGAATTATTAATTTTCACATCTAAGCCAGCAAACCAAGAACTTTTGTTTAGGACTTGTATACAATGATCTGAATGTGTCTTCCACTTTTCGTACAATCTATTTTTTTAAAGTGAAATCACATCAGTGAATGGAAGAGCAACATTTAAACCATTACCATCAATGTCTATGGTGTTATTGCTTCCAACGGCAACGTTGTGGTTTAAATTAGAATTAGAGCTTTAGCCAAAAAGTCAGCTTTTTCATTGCCTGAGACTCCTATATGGGACGGAACCCATACAAATACAACTTCAATATTTTCAGCTAAGATATCTAAACACATTGTTTTAATAGTATAAATGAGGTAATTGGTGTTAAAGTTAATTTTATTATTATCTAAAGCTTTAAGAACACTCATACTATCAGTAACAACAACCCATTTCCTACAGCCTTGGTTACGGTTTTTTATATGTTTTAAGGCAGCCAGAATACCCACCGCTTCAGCTGTAAATATACTAGCGTTTTTATCTAATTTGTAGCCTAAACCCAATTTAGAGGCGCTGTTGTAAACTGCAAAAGAGACACTAGAATTGTTCTTAGAGCCATCAGTATAAAGAAATACATGATTGCTCCAAGAAGCAAGCATTTCATTCACTTGTTCTTTAGTTTCGATATCATGCCTAATAACTATGTTCAAATGAATGAATTTACTATTATATGAACCTTCAAAGCACGGAAAACCAGAATTACTACGATAGATATTACAATTTTGCAGAAAAAGATAGAATTGAGAAAAACCTTCAAGAACAAAAAGAGGTTTAGAAGGATTAAAGTGGCTACAGCATAAAGATCGAAGAAGAGAGTTACTTTGTGAACAAAAAAGTCTCAAATAAATCTCTCCTTCAATTAATTTTGCCGTAATTGAATGGGAGGAATGTTACACTCTACTTGCATTGCATTAATCGGTGTTGTTCTGAAGGCACCAGTTATCAGACGAAGACACTTATTCTGTATTTTATTCAAAACTTCTACCAACTTTTTGTCTGATGCATAGCAAAGAAAACCATATTCAAAATGACTTCTTACAAGAGATTTATAGAGAAGTAATAAAATTTTAGGGTCTGCACCCCAGTTTGTTCCAGCTAAGGACCTAATAACATTGAAAGCTTTATTAGCTTTGACTGCAATACGATCAATGTAACTTTTCCAGGAGAGATTGTGAGTAAATGTAATACCAAGGAACCTGACGCCGTAAGAAATAGGTAAAGCAGAATTACAGTAATTAACAATAGGTAGACAAGACCTATTACGGCTAAATATAACCACTTTAGATTTGGTTGGATTTACTTCAAGATTCAAAAAGTTAAAGTACTGATTTAATTGTTTTAAAGCAGAATTAATGACTAAAGCCGTTTGGTTTAAATTTGAGCCTGATAGATAAACTACTAAGTCATCAGCGAATTGCATTTTCACTTTTGATCCTAAAACTAAATTTAAACGACGTATATACAATATAAAAATTAAAGGTGACACTACCATTTGATGTGCGTTTCAATCGTGCAGTCTGTTTCGAACAGGTGCTACAGGCTATATCATCAGTTCGGTCAAGTAATATAGAAAAAAAATGTTTTGACGCTTTTGACGACATACCTACGTTTTTTTTATTTTTTCGTTATTAATAGGTGTTTCCAATACCTACCCTTCGATGTATGTTTTATTCGTGCAGTCTCACTGAGATAGGAGTCACTGAGCATATAACCACTACGTTTTATAGGATATACAGATAGAAGTTACAGTCTTTTTTGTCGCAAATAAATTTTGGAGAATATTCAATTTATTTAATTGCTTAGACCACATACATAGAGAATTTGCATATTTTATTTTATACTATTTTCATTGCCGTAGCATTTATAGTTTAGAAGATATTGACGAATTAAGATTTCACGTTCAGATTAGCCAAATATCTCGAGAAATAATATTTTTTAGTACACTTAGATGTTATTTATTTTTTTATTTTATATTTCATTTATAAGAGTATTTCAATTACATTTTTTTTCATGCCTATATTATAGCTTAGTTCGCTTTGGAAACATAATTACAAACGGATGAATCGGGAACCAAAATGTGGTAACTTTCACTGGGGCAATTTTAATTGTTTTTGCCTATTTTCGTGTTTGTTTATGTCTTTATGGTGTTTAGTGTCTAGCCTAGACGTTTCCAGTCGATTTAGAGCATAATTTAGCATTTCGAAATCATGACCTTCTTAATTTGGTCGGGTTACCATATTCGTCTAACTTATTCGGCTAACTTCACATAGGTAATAATTGTTGTCATATAGAAATTGTGTTAAAACATGTTTATTACTAATAATACTTTGTGTACTCCATTGTAAAATATTTATTGGATCCATTGAAAATTAGGGAGGTGATTTCTTTGTAAATGTCTCTTTTAGAATATTTTGTACAGACTCGGAGTTGATGGGGATATTGTTTTTATTGTTAGTAACTACTTTTAAAACGACTTCAATTATTATTATTATTATATGTTATATGTGGGGACATCTTCACCAGACAGCTGATATACATACATAAATAGATAAATACGTACTTATATAAATAAACAACAACCAGACACAAGGCAAACACAAGTGCTCATCACACGAATGTTTGCCCTGGGCGGGATTCGAACCCGCAACCTTGTGCGTCGGAGGCAGATACACTACCACCTGGGCTACGGAGCCGTTAAAAGTTTTACTTTGTCAGATTTGAATAAATTGCTAATTTGAACGTCAAAACTTTTCGCTGCGAGATGTGGGAATTCGGAGGAGTTAAATAAATCGGCATACTTAGCGGACCGCGATTTAATTTTATTCTCTTCGACCTTCTGTTTTTTAACCGGACATGATATAGATATAGCGATGTGATTGCCTCCGCAATTTGCACACTTTGCATTAGATCTGTTGACAATGCACTGTTTGAAGCTATGTTTTTGTGTGCAAATCGAACAGACTTCTTCGTTTTTGCAAAACTTCGCAATGTGTCCGAAGCGAAGACACTTCAAACATTGTTTAACAGGAGGAACATACATTCTAACTTCGTGTCGCCAAGAGTCAAGATAAACATACTCCGGCAACTGTGTGCAGGCGAATGTAATTGCCACAGTCTGAGTTGGTTGAAACGTAGCCGAACCACCATCTAACTGGACTTTGCGTATGAAGCGACGTACTTGAATAACATTTTTTGAACTACAGATTGATGAAAATATTTGTTTGTTCGACATACCAATCGGCACGGATGTCACTACACCCGTGATCTCAGTGTCAGAAGCTGGAATTGACGCCTTTAAAAATAGTTCATCTAAAAACTTTTTATTTTGCAAGAATACATTCGCATTATTTGCTAAATCAAAGGTTATTCCCACTTTAAATTTATTAAAAGGGCGCAGGTGCAGAACTCCTGCAACACAGTGTTTTATTATTCCCTGTGATAGAGCCATTCGATCCATATCGGAGAACGGCTTATTTTCATCCTTGTGTGACAGAAACACAATAAACTCGGATTTATTCGAGTTTTCTGGGTACCTCCTAGTATAACTAGACACCGTATACGTCGTATATTTATCAACGGGATCGACAGAATCCTCCGAAGAATCGGTCTCATTTCCCTCCATTGGATCCAAAGGATCAGATTCTTCGGGGCCCTGGCCGGTTGGCCGGGCCCGCTTTTTCCGTCGCCCCATCAAATAGAAACTACCTGGGCTGATTGATAACTGGCCGAAACGACGAACTTAAAAAAATGATACGCAAAAAAAAAATATTACATTATATTTTGGCATCTTTTTGAAAATAGAACGCCAAATTTGAATTTAATCGAACTGGTGGAATTTGTTTGATAGGACGTAGAACTTTCTCTGTCGTAAATTTTCTTAACAATGGAAAGAAACGAAATTCGTGCGGTGATAAAGTTTTACGTTTTAAAACAGAAAACAGCAACCCAGATTAAAACCAAGCTAGACAGTGTTTTAGGTAATTCTGCTCCTGCATTGAGTACAATTCACACCTGGGTAACTGATTTTAAACGTGGAAGACAGAGCTGCGAAGACGCCCACAGGTCTGGCCGTCCAAATGAAGTCACGAATCCGGACATGATCAAAAAAATTCACAAAATTGTATTGAATGATCGGCGCTTGAAGTTGCGAGAGATAGCAGAGATGGTGAGCATTTCATCTGAACGCGTTTTTAATATTTTGCACCAACATTTGGGAATGAAAAAGCTTTGCGCGCGATGGGTGCCGCGTTTGCTCACTGTTGACCAAAAGCAACGTCGAGTGGACGATTCATCGGAGTGTTTGGCGCTGTTTAACCGAGATCCTAACGAATTTTCGCGGCGTTATGTAACAGTCGATGAAACCTGGATACATCATTATACTCCCGAGACAAAAGAACAATCTAAGCAGTGGACTGAGAGCGGAAGACCTGCGCCGAAGAAAGCAAAAACGGTTTTGTCGGCCGGCAAAGTGATGGCGACTGTTTTTTGGGATGCTCGAGGGATTATTTTAGTGGATTATCTGCAAAAAGGAAAAACAATAAATGGAGAGTACTACGCAAGCTTGCTGCAAAAATTAAGTGAAGAAATCCAGAAAAAACGACCACATTTGGCCAAGAAAAAAGTTTTGTTCCACCATGACAACGCACCTGCACACACGTCAATGGTTGCAGTCGCCAAACTCCATGAATTGCGGTTCGAATTGCTACCGCATCCACCCTATTCCCCGGATCTGGCCCCGTGTGACTTCCACTTATTCCCAAACCTGAAGAAATGGTTAGGTGGCCAGAGATTTTCATCAAATGAAGAAGTCATTGTTGCCGTGGACGAGTATTTTGAGGGGTTGGAGAAAACATTTTATCAAACTGGTGTAACGGCATTTGGTGAAGCGCTGGACTAAATGCATCGAGGTAGAAGGAAACTACGTTGAGAAATAAATTTATTTTAAATAGATTTTTAAAGTTTTTCTTTGTCGTTTCGGAAACTTATCAATCAGTATATACAGACCTACGTTGTTGTGTACACAATAATAAATAACACTATTTACATAGAATTATACACTATAAATAGGTTTAAGTATTTTCCAAAAATTACAAATAAAATATCGCGCCTTCTTTTCCGAGAGCTTCCCGCCTTTTTCCGCAAACGCAAACAAACAGCCCGAATAATTTCTCCTATATAGGTTTTTTTTTTTAATTTACGGCCCGGTTACTAGACCTAGCTAAGTCTTTTTAAAATTTAACTGTCACTTCACTTCGTCGCTCGCTGCTAGCTAGACGGAGACAATGACAATATGTCTGCGTTGAGTTAGCAGCCTCACCATCGATTTTGATGGTTTTAACCATGTCAAAAAATTGTTAGGAATAGGTTTAAATTTGTTTATAAGTCTCAGAAAAAGTTTGATTCTATTTCAGAAGATATTTGAGTATCTTACTGAGGCTTCTAGATCGACGTCAACCTAGCAGCCTCACCAAGATAGACTGGCTCTATCATTATGATTTATATGTCAAAAAATTGTTAGTAAATGGTTTATCTTGTATACAAAGTTTCAACGAAATCGGTTCAGTAGGAGCCGAGATATTACACCCCCTTAGTGAGGCTTCCAGCTTGACGCTTGACGTGAAGACGATTCCCGTCAAACGGAGGTATGTATGTCCAAGCAAATTAAATATACCAAAAAATTGTTAGGAATAGGTTTATCTCATTCCAGCAAAAAAACTTTCAATTCGTTGAGACGTTCACTCAGAAAATGATTCTAAACTTCTACATACTAATTAATTTTTCGACCGTCAATCAATTTTAAACTTTCTGAGAGTAGAAATAGGCTTGAAATTGGTGGTTTAGCCTAGTCCAGGAAAGCACGGACAATTGGGCTATTATTGGGCTATATATTGGCTTTGAAAGGCCGGCCCGATC
The DNA here is from genome assembly GCA_951230895.1 of Carpatolechia fugitivella. NCBI lineage: Eukaryota > Metazoa > Arthropoda > Insecta > Lepidoptera > Gelechiidae > Carpatolechia > Carpatolechia fugitivella. Next base: position 6,470,223 of record OX579662.1, on the reverse strand, counting down.
TTTCAAAGCCAATATTGTACAGCCCAATAATTCGAGTACATTGTACTTGAACTAGCGTCCGTGCTTTCCTGGATGTGCAATATCGACTGAACAAAATCTGTATGGTCTGATATTTCACAGCCGATAATGTACTGCCACCTCTCTGAGGCCAATCAGTAAAAGCATGGCTTGAAAGGGCGCATTTCGAATGCTACCACCTTGCAGACCACAGAGTACCTTTTATAATAATAATAATAATAATAATAATAATAGTCGGCCCATAAAGCCGAGATGGATATCCCATAAATAGTACATTACGATACAAGGAGAGTGGGGTTCATGCTTGTTTCCGTTTTGTACAGACCGTTTTTCGTGTTACCGTTATGTACAGACAGTTTTTTGTGTACTACATGCTTGCCTTGGACGGGAAAAACTGTGCGAGCAGATTTTAACCGATCCGTTTTCTGCAGCCATTTTTTTTTCGTCCACGTTTTGCGCACTCGAAATTTCCAACCATTAGCCTTTTTGAGAAGTAATCTCCTTCGGTCGCTGGCTGCTGCCGCGGCACGCTCGCTCCACTCGCTCGTCTCTCTCCGCCTGTTGTTGACAACAGTCTAACCTAACAGGTGCTGCCTAGTGAAAAACTGCGAAAAAAATACAGACTTACTAAAATCGACCCATTATTTTGACATGTAATCAGTGGCTTAGAAAAACGCGGCGTACCAAAACAGTTGCGTTCAAAACTGCACGAGCACTTTTTATACAGACCTGTTTTTGGATGCAACTTTTTAGACATCCTCGTATTGAGTGAATGCGTACCTATTCGTTGTAAACCATGTACATTAAAAACGTGGCGTATAAAACCAGGGGCGGTCATGAAGGTTTCCCTACAAGGATCGTAAAGTCGAGTGGGGTTCATGCTTGTTTCCGTTTTGTACAGACCGTTTTTCGTGTTACTGTTTTGTACAGATAGTTTTTTATGTACTACATGCTTGCCTTGGACGGGAAAAACTGTGCGAACAGATTATAACCGACCCGTTTTCTGCGGCCATTTTTTTTCCGTCCACATTTTGCGCACTCGAATTTTCCAACCATTAGCCTTTTTGAGATATAATCTCCTGCGGTCGCCGGCCGCTGCCGCGGCACGCTCGCTCCGCTCGCTCGTCTCCCTCCGCCTGTTGTTGACAACAGTCTAACCTAACCTAACCGAAGTGTATTCGTTCTGGTGCTGCCTAGTAAAAAACAGCAACAAAACCCAGATTACTAAAGTCAACCCATTATTTTGACATGTAATCAGTGGCTTAGAAAAACGCGGCGTACCAAAACAGTTGCGTTCAAAACTGCACGAGCACTTTTTGTACAGACCTGTTTTTGGATGCAACTTTTTAGGCATCCCCGTATTGAATGAATGCATATTCGTTGTAAACCATGTACACCAAAAACGTGGCGTACAAAACCAGGGGCGGTCATGAAGGTTTCCCGTAAAGTCAGGCCACAAACCCTGCGTTCCGAGATGCGCTGAAATCGATTAAAGCACCCGTAATCGCGTTCCGAATTACTGTCAGCTGTCAAAACTCATACGTTTTTTTGCTTTTCTGATCGCTGACAGTGCTGAAAGTCTGATTCGCCCGATATGAAGCTACTTTTGAAGGATGTCATTGTGACGTAAATAGTGATGTCCCGTAGTGTAATGGTTGACTTTGCCTAGTATCTAGGTATTTCTTTCAGTCAGGCCTTTTCATTTCTTATATTTACTTACAAATATGCCTACCTATTTGAAATTTATTATTTTCGTAATTAGTTACGAAAAGAAAAAAGATTTAGTACTTTGTTAAATTTTGTATGACAATCGGTGTTGACAATATTTTGTTATTGGAAATAATCAACATACACATTCTGTGAGGTATCACATAATAAAATTATTTGTTTGGTTTGATACTATCAATGTACAGATTATATGAAAATACGCAGATGTCACCGCAGATGTGACCGTTTAGAATTATAATTAGAAAAAAATTACAAAATATGCTATTAACAGAAAAAACATAGATAAGTAAAAAAATACAGGTATTAAAAAAAAGCAGGATCAGAGTCCAAAAGAGAGCCGAACCGTAAAATAATACTTTGAGAAACCGAAAAAATAACATGTAGCCACTGCGCACGAAAACGAAAGACCGACTGACTGAACCGAAACATTAACAAGATTACACGGAATAATTAATTATATTTTCTCAGAATTTTAAGTACAAAAGACGCCGATGCACCCTACACAATCGCAATAATGATAGATAACAAAATACCTATACTCAAAAGTAACTCTTGAGCGTACTCACCTTATAACTGCTATCAGGCTGGTACTGATAGTGACAACACTGGGAATTAAAAAAATATATATTACGGCCGACGTAACTTTTACGCTTTTTTAAATTGTTGCGCTCACATAGCAGCTGTAATTTATCATAGAAGTAGTGTAAAGTTCTTTGATTATATCTAAGAAGTATGCTTCAAAAGTGCTTCTTTTCTTGTTTTTTATTTGTACGCTGGTACAAGGTTATCGTTCTTTGGTAAGTACATGAAACTTCAAAAGTCGCTTCATAACGTGGCCCGACTTTAGGTGGCATATTACAAACGAGGTGACTTTTGTAAGCCCGAGCCGCAGGCGAGGGTTTATAATGTCACGAGTTTGTTATAAAACCTAAGATCCATATGTTGTACGACGTTTTTCAATACACTAGTGAGAAAAATTATTGTAAATAATTAAATTGAAATGGTTAAGAAAGGTACATAGTAACCAACAAAACTATACGATACGTAACTTACTACTTGTCGAAGTGTAAAATATCTAGCCTTTAGCTAATCAATGGCCGTTGACTAATCAGTGGTACTACTTGTCGAAGTGTAAAATATCTAGCCTTTAGCTAATCAATGGCCGTTGACTAATCAGTGGTACTACTTGTCGAAGTGTAAAATATCTAGCCTTTAGCTAATCAATGGCCGTTGACTAATCAGTGGTACTACTTGTCGAAGTGTAAAATATCTAGCCTTTAGCTAATCAATGGCCGTTGACTAATCAGTGGTTCTTGAATGGAGACCACGTCTCGAAAATTGATCATGCAGAAGTTGTAAAAACTAACCTTTATTATATCGCGCGCAGTTTGTTTAAAAGATTGGATGTGTGTTGGGATTAGGCACCAAGAATTGTATTTTAGTGGCGAATTTAGTTATTAAAATGAGACACAATACTTCCATTATTATTCGGCAACACCATTTATTATAGACTATACTTTTTTTTTTTTTTTTCTTCTTATGGCACTAGTAATCTTTGTGCCAGTGTCGAGTTTTTAATTTACTAAGAAATAAAGGTAGGGAAACTAAATATCACGTAAAAAGGATAAGGATTGAAAAATGGAAAGGAAAGTGAGTATTATACAAAAATATATATAATAAACAAATATGAGTGCTAACTGTATGTATTTATAAAATATATGTAATTATTTATTATTATAGGGTTAAATTTTTATATTATTAGATAAAATAAACGATGACAATACATTACAATATTGTAGGGGATACATAATAAGACAGGATATACGGGTCGGAAAAGGAACGTGGAGGGACTGTAAGGATTGAAGTAAACCAGAATGGTCGTACCGAGAGCAGGAGAAGAACATATGATCTAAGTCACCAACATCGTCTCCACACTCACACATATCATTTTCAACAATACGAAGTCTAGCAAGGTGGGTCGGAGTGCAAACGTGGCCTAAGCGAATTCGTGTTATAATGGAAGTTACAATTTTATTACATTTCATTTTAAAAAACCAAGGCTTAACTGGAATTGATGGTTGAATACTATAGAAAAATCTCCCCTTTGATTGACTACTCACTGACCAAAAACAATTCCAGGAATTTTGGAGATAAATCTTAGGTAGAGCAATCAAGTCATGGCAATATACTTTATAAGGAACTAAATCCCCATCCTGCACAGCTTCTTTGGCTAAGTGGTCAGCCTTTTCATTGCCTTTTATACCGCAATGACTTGGAATCCAAGCAAATACTACGGAATATCCTTTTAAAATACATTCATGCAGTTTTTCGCGAGTTTCAAATATTACAGGATAAAATGGTTTAATTTTAAAAGGAAATTTGTCTAAAGTTTGTAGTGCACTTTTAGAATCTGAAAAAATTATTGTCTTTTTAAGACCCAGCAACAAAATTAATTCAATGGCTTTTAAAAGAGCAAAACATTCTCCGGTAAAAACTGAGGTCTCAGGTGGTAATTTAATTTTTTGAATTAATTTATATTGTTCATAAAATATGCTCACTCCAACACACTCTTTATTAGAGGATTTTGAAGCGTCTGTAAAGATATGATTACATGCTTGCCAATTTTCATCATCAACCCTAGACAAAAAACTAATATTAGCTCCTATATCGTGCTTGTTAATATTCAGGTCATAACGGATTTTTGGCGAAAACATTAAAGTTTCAAAGCCCGAGGAAAATAGAGGTAAATTTATAGAACGATGAATTTTAGACTGAATATTTAAAAAAGTTCTGTAGCTTTTAACGAGACAAGGTGTGGATTTATTGCGCCAAAATGGAGATGAGTCAATTTGTTCATGCAAGGCATGAAGTTTCTGATGGAGAGGATGATTAGAGAACTGCAATAGTTTAAACAAAAATCTGTCACTTAAAAATTGTCGTCTTAAATGTAAAGGAGGCTCACAACACTCGACTTGCAGTGCATTTATAGGGCTAGATTTCATCGCGCCTGTAATCATTCGTAAAGATTTAGCTTGAACAGCATCCAATTTCTTTAAACCCATCACGTTACCACCCTCTAGTAAGAACGTTCCATAGTCTAGTATAGACCTAATCAGCGCATTATAAAAAAGTTTCATGGAAAAGGGATGAGCCCCCCACCATACACCCGAAAGACATCTGATAATATTTAGGAGACGTTCACATCTACTAACGACGTACTCAAAGTGAGGTACTCCAGTAAGTTTGTTGTCAAGCACAACACCCAAGAACTTTGCATGATTAGCAACTGGTAGAGGGAGGCCATTATAAGTAACATTTATAACAGGAAGTGTTCGTCGCCTACTAAATACTACTACTGAACTTTTTGATGTGGATAATTCTAATCCATTATTATCTAACCAATATTTCAATAACGTAAGAGATGACGATAATGTATTACAAGCATGATCTATGGATGCATCAGTAGAATAAAAAAGCAAATCGTCAGCATATTGTAAAATATTTACAGAATTACTAATGGAGGTTTCTAGGTCATATGTATAAATATTATATAAAAGTGGGCTTAAAACTGAGCCTTGTGGTAGACCCTTAAAAACAGTACGAGAGATCTTTGTCGAATCTTCTATGTTAAGAGTAATGAACCTTTGTGAGAGGAGATTAAAGATGAAGTTTACTATTATAACGGGAACATTTAAATCCAAAAGCTTTTGTCTGAGAATTGTGATGATAACGTTATCATATGCTGCAGAAATATCTAAAAAGGCAGCCACAACAGAGTTACCACATGAGAAGGCCAGCCGGATGTCAGTTGTGAGTATACTTATGTTATCCATAGTAGATTTTGATTTACGGAATCCACACTGACTGTCAGCGAGCAGTCGATTGTTTTCAACATGCCACTCTAGACGATTTTTAACCAAATGTTCAGCAACTTTGGCTAACACGGAAGGCAAAGCTATAGGCCTATATGAAGCGGGATCATCTGAAGGCTTAATCGGTTTTTTAATTGGTAATACTTCTTGAGATTTCCATGCAGAAGGAACATTACCCGATAGCATTATCGAATTGATTAAATTCAGAAAATAATTTAAGGCGTCATCACCAAGATGACTCAAAAAAGAATAAGGGATGCCGTCCTCACCAGGGGACGAATCTTTGACATTTGATAAAACACCTTTCAACTCATATATTGTAAAAGGTGATCCTAAAACTGTTATATTGCTAGGAATAGATGACTGAGGTGAAGAAAGAAAAAAGTCTTTTTCTGGAACTGTAGGTGGGGCTAATTTGTCAAGGAATGCATTTACAATAGTTGAAGGTATTGAGCGGGAAGAAGATAAATCATTGAAAACAGATCTAAATCTTTTAATACAACGCCACACCTCAGAAGGACATGTGGAAGGAGACAAAGATGCACAAAAAGCCCTCCAACCTTCTTGTTTTCTTTCTCGTAAAAAAAGCTGTGTGGCTTTAATGACTTCGTTAAGTATGTTTAAATTTTCATCTGACATATCTTCGGCATATGTTCTTTCAGCGATTTTCCTTCTTGACACAGCTTCAGAACATTGGTCATTCCACCATGGTGGTAAGGGAATCCTACCAGAAAAAGGTTTCTTGGCCGGAAAAAGTTGATCAGCGGAATCAATTAAGCATTTAGTTAAAGCCTCAGATGTGTCTGACTCATTGCCCCTAGTGATATTGGGTAGTGAACTGATTTTAGACTCTACTAGGTTTTTAAAAGCTTCCCAATCAACATCATGCAATTTATATTTTAACTGTGGTTTACGCATTTGGAGAGGTGGAGATTTAATCGGACATGTAATAAGTAACGGAAAATGATCACTACCATATGTATAGGAATGAGGGTCCCAGGAGAAAATAGACGCTAAGCCAGGTGTACAAATAGATAGATCTACTGCACTTTTGTGTTCATTGGGTTTTGTACGACGAGTTGGAGCACCAGTATTTAAAAAGCACAAATTATTTGCATTTATAATCTCAACTAATCGTTCCCCATCAGCATTGGTAATTTCACTGCCCCAACTTTGATGATGGCAGTTAAAATCGCCAAGTACCAAAAACGGTCTAGATAAATTTTCAAACAAATTATTAACTTCATCCAGAATTTTACGGGACGTACGAGATAGATAAATTGAAAGAATCGAGATGTTGTAAATTTTTAATCCTATTATATTAATTGCATCGTTAAAATTACGAGGAGTAAAATGTAACTGTGAAAAAGGTAGAGAACTCTTAATTAGTATAGCTACACCGCCATACCCATCAAACCTGTCTTCGCGAAGACAAACATATCCGGGAATATTAAATAAATATCCCGGTTTTAACCATGTTTCTGATAAAGCTATTAAAATTGGGTTGTATTTGTTTATTAAATAAATTAAATCTGACTTCTTAGGGATGATGCTCTTGCAGTTCCACTGGATTATTTTCGAATCCATTATGAGAAACACCAGTAATTTTCAAGAGTTCAGTAATAGTGGCAACGTGGGACGGTTTAAAAATATTGGATTGTAACAAGCTGGTAATAAGTGAAAGTATTATTTCTATTACAGAATGATTTGGCTCTGTTTCTTTGGAAGTTAGAGCGCAACCATTTGCAGATGCTGGCACCTCAAACTCTTTTACAAGAGCTCTGTGGGCAGCTCGATCATAACTGGTTTGAGCTTTAGGAGGAGAACGGGGTTTAGCAAAAACTGTTTTTTTATAAGATGTACGCAAAGATGTAGGAGTGGAAAATGTATTATCGTTCAAGGACTTGTTTGGCTCCACAGGATTAGAATTTAAGACGTCAGCATAGGACTTAGAAGCAGGAGGAAAAAGCTTACTGGCTTCTGCATAAGAAATGCAACTATGAGCCATTCTTATTTTTATTTCTTTTTGACGTAAATATTCAGGGCATACTTTGCTGGTAGCATAATGAAAGCCACCACACATAAAGCAAGACGCAGAGTCTTCTTCTTTCGTACAAGATTCACCTAGGTGAGTTCCTCCGCATTTAAAACATCTTGGTACTGCAGAACGACACAATGTTTTAGTGTGCCCGTACTTGCAACATCTAAAACATTGTATCGTAGGGTAAGTATAGATTTCAACAGGCAAAGCATTGTAACACATAAAAATCCTTTTAGGAAGGACTTGACCATCGAATGTCACTACAACAGATTGGGAAGGTTTCCAAGAAGTGGTACCATTCACCTGCATCTTGAAATTCAGACGTCTAATTTTTAATATTTTACCACAACCTATGGGGGTGGAGATGTTTGCCAAGATTTCGTCATCACTCCAATCAGCTGGTATTCCGCGAACTAAACCCATTCTTGTTATATTGAAAGTCGGAATGACTGCTTTGAATTTGTTTGCGTTCAAGAGCTCATTATTTAAAAAATTGTTGGCATCATTAAAATTTAAAAAAGCAACAGCGCATCTGTTTCTACCTATTCTTTTTACACTTCCTGGCACAATATTTTGGAAGTTGTTTTTTTTTCAGGAAATTTCCAAAGGTGATAGGGTGCAGAATGGTTCCATCAGTTGGGGAATTTTCTATGCGCTGTACGTGAATTAAGTAAGGCGAAGCATCTGTCTGTAGGTACTCACTGCGACCTACCTGACGAGACTCGGGTTGTTTTGATGATTGAGCTGACTCAGATGAATGTGAGGTGTTCGTACGTCGAGTATCAACAGAATGATCGTGAGACTTCGGTTGGGACGCGATGTTTAGTTGCTGAGACACTTCCGGGGTAACTTTTTTTATTAAAATTACATTTTCAGATATATTAGTAGTGTTACATTGACAATAATTTTCACTGAGTGTCTGACCAGCTACTTTGCTTTTCCTGCGTTTCGTGCATTGGCGGCAAATTTTCAAATAATTTGTTCGTTTCCTTCCAGTTCCAGCCTCGTCAGCTCTTGACGATACCGAACCGTCAGTATCCATCTTACTATCATCATTAGATACAACGGAGACAGAGGATCCTATGGGGAGATTCAAGCCAAAGAGGCTTGGACCCCCCCGATTTTCATCGGGGGGTTCGCCCATACAAAAATAGCTATATCAACAATATGTACGAAAACTTACCTACAGCTCGAAAATAATATACACAAATTGGAATATAAACACTAAATATAAGAATTATATACAGTACCACACTTTCCTTAACCTTTATAACTAAGAAAATTAAATTTAAAAATTCTCAAAAGCAAAATGAAACCACCCGACTCGAAGTTTCCCGCGCTTTTTCTAGACTAATACTTGGGTTGGGTTCTATAGGATGAGCTCTGACAGATTAAAATTTTAAAAACTTTTTAATATTATTTCGTTTATTTATTTATTTATTAAGTAAAATTACATACTGTTTAATGATAAAATAAGAGGTGAAGTTACTTTTTTAAAATATTTTAGCTATTATGGTTTTTAAACTGAATATTATTAAAAAAAAGTTGTTAACGTCGTATGAAAAATTTTGAAGCTGTCAGAACCCATCCTATAATAACCCAACTATAATTATATTTTTTAAGAGTATGACATTTACTTTTTTTTAACGGATTTGGATACAAGTCAAACTATCTAATATTTAACAGTTTGAGTATTCTTACTATTCACATTTATCATTAAATATCAACACTTAATTACTCATAAAACAACATTCAATGTAAAACAATTAAATGAAAATTTTACAAACTTGGCGCCAACTAGTTACAAAACGATAATATGTTTCTTTTTTATAAGCATATTACGGAGAAAAGGCTCTGGCGGACATTCAGCCTCTACAAATTGATTCTTTATTAAATCGAGATAATTTTATTTTTATAATTTTAATATTACTGGCTGATCATATTTTTGATACAATTTGATGAAATAAAAAAATATTAAATACTTTTCTCTTTGTATGAATCAATTTAAATATTTTTTATTGTCAAAATGATCCTGGCTGAATAATAATTTTGAAGACCATAAATTGTAATAAAATCGCACTAGTGCGGTAAAACGCATTTACCGCACAGTTTACTGCCTTCGTAAGTTCAATTTTCGAAAGGTGTATTGAAAAATAAATAATAATAATAACTTTTATTTCTTCCACAATAGTATGGTAACTTATACTCTAACAAAAGTGACAGGTTACAAACTTAAAAACTCAAAAATTATGTCATGGTAACACAATAAAAGTGTTTTCTATTCTATAAGGTAAAAATCGTGGAAGACAGGAACCCAAACTAGGAAAACCCTGTACTATGGGCTCTTGGCATCCCCTCTCGGAGTAGGCTAAATAGGGTTACAAGTTTGTAATAATAAGAAAAAAGAAAAACAGATAGGCATGTGTCAGTCTGGAAGATGATGTGTAATGGCATATGTTTAGAATTTAGAAGATGTGGGGGTGTGTATATATTTGATATTTATTTAGTTTAGAACTTTATACACCTAGGTACTTACTTAGTAGAAGGGGCAGACAGATGTAGACACCTAATAACAATAATCGATGCTAAGAGTAGGTAGCGAAAGTACTAGTGTCCGCCAAATGATAAATCTGTAGCTGGTGCAAGCACACACATTCTGACTAAGGTAGATTTGTAGCTATTGACAAACTAGATTTTTATTTATTTTATTATTTATTGTACACAAGAACATTACAAAAGAAAATACGAACATAAAGAAAAACGACAAAACAGGCACTGCTTATTTCTAGCGAAATGTCTTCCAGCAGACCTAGGAAGAGAGAAATCTGGTACAAGATTAAGATATGTTTGTTTAGCATCAATGTCAGCTGAAGCTTTTCCACTAAACAAACATTATTTATTAACTAGCTGTCCGCCCTCGGCTGCGCTCGCGTTGTGTAAGATTTTCCCGTGGGAGTATTTTCCCGTAAAAAGTATCCTATGTGTTAATCCAGGTTACAAACGACCTCCATTTAAAATTTTATCCAAATCCGTTCAGTACTTTAAGCGTGAAGGCGGAACAAACATCCAAATAAGTAGGTATATATTTTCAAAATTTTTCACATTTATAATATTATATAGTGTGAATAGTGTGGTGTGGATTCGGCATACGTACGCCCAACTAATCTAAACTTTTTAGTTTGGCGTGTTGGGCGTGTGTGTTAGTCCTGTCACTTTCTATCATTTTTAATTAAAAAGGGACCGAAGATCATCGGTTTTGTTTTTGTCTTTGACTTCACGACTAACTGTGGCGTAATACGTGCCGAGCACTCGGCGAAGTGTACCTACTGACTGCTTGTCAGTTTATTCAGAGCGTGTATTCGAGCCATGTCAGTCTTAACAGATCGGGCAGTGAGTGGAGGAGATTATGCAACGACTTCAAGCGCGTGCGCCGCCGCCGCTCGCCGCGGCCGCCGGCAGTGGCCCGCACTCCCAGCACCAAGCAACACCGGTGACCAGTAACCAGTGCCATTACCTGTGACCCGATGTGATACTTAACAATAATTTTTAAAATAAAAAACTAGAACAATTAACTCAAAAATTAGTTCGTGAGACAATTGGATCAAACATGCTTTTAAAAAAAGTTTTACCGCTGTTCGTTATAGCAGTCAGCTTTTTTGATACAGGTAAGTACTTATTAATTTTTAACTAAATTGTTTAATGATAATGACTAATGGTACTCGTATTTGTTAGGCATATTAGTGGCATAGTGGCCATTTCGACTACTGTTTTTGAAGTTTTCATGCTACAAAATAGGTATTCAACTACCTATTTTTATTGGACGATTGATAAATGTGATTTCCTCCGTTTACTATCAGTATCAAACCAACTTTACTGAAGGTTTAAAAGCATTTTTTCGAAGCGATTGCCGTATAGATGCGATTAGGCCACCCAGTCCTATTCTCAAATAGGACTGGGTGGCAGCAAAGTGACGTCCCTCTGTTATATCAATAGAAAAATACATTGAAACTCATACTATATTCGCGTCCTATTTTAATTTTAATTGCGCAGTACTTAATTTGATTAATTTATACTGAAGCAATTTGAATGTAATCGCCTCTCCGGTCAACGTTCAACAAATGTTGAAATTTATTTCGATGTTATCGACATCTCGCAATTTTTAAATATAGCCGTTACTTTGTTTTGCGAAATCTAAATTCGAATAAAACGTTAGATTGGAGATAACCAAATACCAAAACGTATGATTCTTAATTCTAGGGTAAAAAAAACGCCTACTTGTTGAGAAATTAACGATCGTTATATGTATAAAATTTCTCCTTTATCTGTGCAAGATAAGATAATTTTGAAATAGGAAATTAATAAGAGAATAAAATCTTGCATAATTTTTTTTTTTTTTCGAAAGGTTTCGTAGCAGCACGTAGAAGTTAGTAAGTTCATTCAAAAGACATCAACGCGCGCGTATGTTTTAACGTAGTTTTAGCCGCTCGAGCAGGGCTTGAAAAGGCGCCCAACCGATCCCATGCGGTGTTTCTTTATCATAAACATTATAATAGACACATTAATAATATTGTTTTGTTTGTATTTAATAATACATATATAAAAATCTTTACAAAAATAAAATAAAAATAAAAAAGCTTTATTAATTCCTTACACTATTCAAATGTTCATCTATTTATGAAAATGTGTTAGTATGGTTAGTAATTAGTTTATAAAAATTGTTACTAGTTTGTGTTAATAGTTTTCGTCAAAGGACCGCTTTTTGCGGTGAAAGCCTTCTCCAACTGTGCCCAAGATTCCCTTTCTCTTGCTATTCTGCTCCAAAGTCCCGCTTCCCGCTGTTTCTATTACATCATCGCTCCATCTTCTGGCCTTCCTCTTCTTCGTTTCTTGTCGATTTTATCACTGTTTTTGACCATCTTTCGTCTTCTCTTCTCGGATGTGTCCGGCCCATTTCCATTTAAAACCTTTTTTGTGGCTTCCTTTGATTTTGTTAGCTTTCTTATGTGGCTGTTCTTTATTCTATCTTTTATTTTAAAACACATGAAACTTCTCTACATTCCTCGCTGGCATACATTTATTTTTTCAAGAGTTTTGTTTGTTAGAGTCCACGTCTTTACAAACAAGCTCTTTATTTCGTAGAAGCACGTAGTTTGCAAGTTCATACAAAAGACATCAACGCGCGCGTATGTTAGAGTCGAGACGGGCTCGAGTGGCGGAACGATCTTGTGTTTCTTCTTTATATAAACGTAAATAGGTATTCTATTAATATTTAAATCCCTTTTATTAATATTTAACAAGCTCTTCATTCGTCCATACGAAATACGTAAACGCGCGCGTACTTGGGGCCGAGCCAGGATCGAATAGGCGGCCGAACGATCCCGTGCCTTGTGGTGTTTCTTCAACAAACATAATATGTAATAGGCAAAATAGCCTGCATTTATTAGAGCAATTAAAATAAGTATATAAATGGTAGATTGTTTACCAAGGGGCCAAGGGGTGAAGTGAAAGCGATCAATCACACCCGAATTACTTTGGCGCACGAGCGTAGCAAGCCTCACACTAAAGCGCCCGCTTTTAGTGTGAGGGTGGAATTAATCAGTTTCCCTCAAGGTGAACACTCAGCTTTTCATCTCGATTTGCGAGGAAAATAAACAAAACAGTTTGTAAAAAAATACATGTAGGCTATATAGCCTATATGTACATGGTATGCTATGTACACATGCGTCATATTCAGTGCACCGCACTTATTTCACATATAAACTTGGAAATTTTCAATTGGTTTTAATGAAATCACTATAATAATATGTCGACTTTTGAAATACACGCACAAACCTTAATTAACTTAGTTTTTACTATTTCATGGTTAAAATATATATCTTTTATCAAAACATTGATTTAATTAAAACCACTGATAATAATAAAAAAAGTTTTCTCCTATTTTATAGTTTTTGCCTTTTATAGAGGCGCGTTTTCGTTTGTTTCCAGCCAGCCAAACATTTATGAAAAATAAATAAAGTTCATTTTACGATTACTTCAGGTAATAAAACATTTTATTGATATTTCGTAGTAAATACATGAATTTAGTATTCATCTTGCATAGTTAAGTGTATTCAAGCAAAATATTTTATTTTTTACTAGTATAAAAATAATTGTAGTACTATCTAGACTGCACAGTATACGTCTATTTGTATGCCGTTTACCATGTGCAATTTATCTATGCAAATAGTAAAAGAACATCATCACATCACATCATCATCTTACGTCCTTTCTTTTGGGTCATTATTGGACTACTTTCAGAGCATGAAAGATGAAACATCTTAAAAAAAAGTTCTTTATTTCGTAGAAGCACGTATAAATCTGAAAGATCATATAAAAGACATCAATGCGCGCGCATGTTTGGATACTCGGATGTGTGTACTTATGGGCGGTGGTGTTCGATACCGTCCGTGCTACGTGTGTTATGTTTCTGTTTCATGTAAACATGAAGTATGTTCCATAATAATACTCGTAAATATGCTAGGTCGTACAGAGCATACAAATGTACAAGTTCAACCTGTCCAAGTCCAAGACACCAACGCGCGCGCATACTTTGTGTGGTGTTAGGTGTTTCCCACGGTATTTTTTTAACGGACCAAATCGCTGTTTTTATCAAAGTGGTAAGCGGGCGCGGACTTTTTCCTCTTTATAACATTTTAATAAAATAAATTTTTAATAAATAAATTTCGTGAAAAATAAATTGTCAAAATGATTTAACTTTAACTTTATTTTTGTTTTTTAATATTGTAAGCAAATAAACGTTTTTTTCTTTCTTTCTTTCTTTCTTTAATTTATAAACTTCAGAACTAATTTCGTATTCGACTTCGTACACGAGTATGTCGTAAATTGTGTTATTAAACCTATAATAAAATACATATACTTACAAAAAAAATACTAAAAAGGAAATTAAGAAACAGTCAAGGAGGACTTTCTCTCCAGGAACGGTTCATTTATTCCACCATGTTGATCTATTTTTTTATTGGAACGAAGTAAGCAGAAAAAAGTGTGCTGTGTTCAAAAAACCTACTTTAGACAAAAGTGTGTCTATTGTTTTGTTTTTTGTGTGTGCTGTAAATAAAGATTTTTCTATTCTATTCTATCTGGATTCGAAATGCGCATAGAGATGGGCAAACCACCGGGTTAAAACCTACCGCTGGGTTTTTACCCGATAAACACCCATTTATTCCCACCCACTGGGTGAAAATTCGGGTGTTTATTATTTTTATAACAAAATTTATATAGGTATCCATATATCATTAGATTTTGCGTATGCACATTATATGTGACATTTTTTCACTTATTTGCCAGTAAATGCAGGGGCTTAGAACATCTATTTTAGCAAGATACCAACAAAGCAATGGATAAAACGGCGTAAAGCACAAAATCTGCAGAAAATATTGTTTTTAAGGGCAAATCTCGGTATTTGAACAAGAAACATAAAAAAAAAGATGGCGATAAAATTATTGTTCGTAAGTCATGAACCATGGTTTAGGGTACTATGTTTAGAAACGAGAGAAACAACAGTACCAATTATGTTTAAAATATCAATATCCGAGATGGCAGCAAACGTTTTCATTTCTTGGGTCAACTTCGATTAAACTATACACAGTGTTATAACATGTCCTAGGCCAATCGTAATATCAGGCAGCTTCCATCATTTAGTATAATGGCACCGTGACTTTTGTCGCCCGTGCGCGCTAGCTCCTACCTTTGTACTTGCCACGTTCGCATGCAGTGTAGGTATGAGTGAGCGTAGTGCTAGCTAACTGTAATTACAACTTCTTTTGATCATCCCGTTAGAACTTGAGCATTCTTCTTCTTAGCGAGTCGATGGCAAGTCGAATTTTATAATGTTGTAGCCCAGAATGTGGCCACTTGGACGGCGGATTGTGTGGCGTCCATCAAATCTTGCTGCGTGCAGGTGGCAGGGCACGCAGGACATGATGTCAGGTGGGCCATCGTCTGTACTTCTCCGCACACACAGTTTATGTCAGTATTATCGGAAAATCCCCACCTAGACATGTTATCTTTACTCCGGCCGATCTGAGTCCGAAGTATATTTAAAGACTTCCAGATCGGCCACGACAACTGATGTCCGGGTGGGAGATTCTCAGATGGCGTGACAAAGGGGCTAGGAAGGGAGACTCCGCGGCGCCAGAGGTTGCATTTTGCTTGTGGCGGGTCGTTGGTCAGTGGTTCGACGCTCTTTATAAAACTTTTTCGGCTTTTCAGCCGTTGTGGCACTGGTTTATAGCCACTCAGTGGGTGCCGAGTGTCGTCGTCCATTTTACGCCTATCAAGGGAGCTTGCAACTGCTCTGCGGACATCTGGAGGCGCTATGCCAGCTAATGGAAACAGCAACTTAACCGGCGTCGGTTTCAGGCAACCAGTAATGATCCGGCAAGTTTCGTTTAAGGCTGTGTCCACTAGCTTGGCATGAGCAGAGCGGTCCCATACTGGGCATGCAAATTCGCCAGCTGAAAAGGCAAGCGCCAAACCAGTAGTCCGCAGAACTTGTGGTGTGGCTCCCCATTTAGTGGTGGTAAGGCGCCGCACTAAATTGTTTCGAGCATGCACCTTCCTTTTCACACTCTCACAGTTCTTTCGGAAGGTAAGAGACCTATCCAACAGCACGCCGAGGTATTTGGGGGAGTTACTGTGGGAAATAGGCACCCCACGCCACGTGATTTTGAGCTTTCGACCCGCCTGTGCATTGCGAAGGTGAAATACGCATGACTCAGTTTTAGACGGATTGGGCTTAAGGGAATTCTCTGCATTCTTCATCTAAAAAAAGTTGTCTGTATCTAGCCAGTTACGTAGTTCTTTGTCGGAACATCTAAAAAAATTGTTTTGTATATTCCAGTTACGTGTTTATACAATGGGAAGTTCTAAAATTCCTGAGTGAAGTTACGTAATTATAAGTTGAATAGACACACATTTTTATGTTAGTTTTATTTAATTTGATAATGATTTTTTGTATTTTTGGCATTTATTTATCGTGTATGTGGTTAACCTGATCAACCCAGGTATCAGAGTTAATGAGCTTTGACATGGCTCATGTAATTCTTTGTGCTATGTCAGCAACTTTAGTTTGCATGCGAATCTCATCATTTCTGATTCAATCTCGCAGGGAAAAACTGCTCATAGAACTTCTTGACTTCTTCTTCTTCTTCTTCTTCTAGATATTACAATTCTTGTAAAATTTAAAGAAATTAATTCTCATTCTAAAAAAATAAAAATAAAATCTAATAAAACAAATTGAATATTTTTGAATAACCTAAAATGAATTCTTCATATTTTTGATACCACGAATCAATATTTTAATTAAATTATTTAAGTATTTTATTTAAAATCAAATTATTCTATAATCAACTTTTAAAATTATAAAATTTAAAGGTAATCAATGTAATATTAATAATAAATATTCTCGAGAAACTCCAGTATAAAATCTATATAATCCATTATAATATTTTCCATGTTGAGTATAGGAAAATAAATATAATCTATAACCTGCTCTAAAAAAAGAAATTAATATTAACATTAATATAGTTATTTAAGTTTCAGTAAATAATTATTTACTATTTTAGTATTTTAATTTAAATTATTTATAATAGGGTATCTAATCCTAGTTTAATGTCATAATTTATTAAAACATAAAATATAATTAATTTTTAAATAAATTAAAATTTTACCTAATAATTTATTATTTAAATTATATTTATTTATTATTTAATTACTAATAAAATTTAATTTAATTTTTGTTTAGACGTAACAATTCTGCCGTCTACAGTGCTTAGTCAATTGACTTTGCCCAATAGACTGATCTCTTGCAAACACTAGAGCCTTTATTACGACGCTTGATGGCCTCTTCAATACGATTTGTATTAAATTAGCAAAGCTCACGAGTCAGAGACTTTAAGATCTCTATTGAGCCGTTGATAATATGAAGCATCATCTACGGACTGGAGAACTATTTCTCGTTTTTCTTCAATGAGCCTGAGGGTAGAGCCAGAGATCTTTTTGGTTTCTTTTTATACGGTGTGGCTTGAAAACTACAAACCCAGCCATATGTACACCTTCCACGAACCTGTCATTGTAGTCGTCCACTCCCTCGTAATCTGCTAGGTATTCGAATCGGTTCGAGCTGGCAGTTTTCGGGGTTCTGGATTTGGATTGGCGATGGAGGGAGCGTAGACTTCAACAGCCCTGATCTCTCTATTTTGACGTTGATGTTTAATGAGCCTCTCTTCATCTTGTTGACAAGATGAAGTCTATCCATTTTTTGTCTTTCCATCGGGACTAACTTCCACTTGCGATGCTCCGACTTCTTGAAGAAGGAGTTTATCATATAGAGTCCCTCCTTCTCCATGAAGTCGGCTAATATCTGGCCCCGAGGATTTCGGTCTCCGACTCTAAAAATCCCATTCTCAGCTCATCACCAACTTGTTTGCCCAGCTTAACGTTGAAGTCCCCTATAACAACAGTATTAGTGAGTCTTAGATGTATGTATGGCTTTAGAAATATCCTCATTTATTTCCTCGATCTCGTCATCGAGCTGTATCGATGTCAGTGCGTATACCTGTACGTCCTTCAACGAATACTTTTTGGTAATTCTGAGTGAAAGGTACGCCACACTTTCAATCTTAATTACATTGTTCACGAAGGACTTGTGGACCCTAAACCCAACACCACCCTGGGACAGATCTTCGTCCTCCCGGAAATGGAGCAGGTTGCCGGAATTCAGGATAATCGAGTCCTCGCCCTCTCTACGGACTTCAGATAACCCTAAGATGTCCCATCGTTTTCTGCTCAATTCTTCATCCAGTTCGACGATCTTTTCGTCAGTCCGCAGTGTGCGATTGTTGTTTGTTGCCAGGGCCAGAAGTCGTCAGTGTTGGTAACAAGGAATCACGCGGGAATTTGCTCCACCTTATCCATAGTTTTTTCAAGGCTGGGAACAGTGAAGCTGCCTGGGACTAGGGGAGGTGTTTTAGCTGTGTCGCTCATTGGGGAGATGTGCCATAATCGCCATGCTTGGCAGGCGGGTTGGCGATCGCAGTATGATGTTAAATTCGCAGAAGGATGACACTGCTGCCCGTCCTCTGGTAAACAATCCTTGGTCGCCTCTTACGACCCCCACGGAAAGAGATGGGGTGGTGCTATTAAAATACAA
This sequence comes from Carpatolechia fugitivella, assembly GCA_951230895.1. Taxonomy (NCBI): domain Eukaryota; kingdom Metazoa; phylum Arthropoda; class Insecta; order Lepidoptera; family Gelechiidae; genus Carpatolechia; species Carpatolechia fugitivella. The sequence goes on along the minus strand of OX579662.1, from coordinate 6,451,355 downwards.
TAAAAACTCTTTATACTCTTTATTCTTTTTTGCTATTCTAAGCCGGCAAAACGTGGTCAGCATCTATGGATGCCATAAGACGATACTATTATGTTGATTTTTTTAAATTATTTAATTACTTTTTAAGTATTTTAATGTGTATTAAGATTTCATACATAACAAAAAAATATATATTTTGAAACCTATTTTATTTCACCCTACTAAAATACTCTTAACTACAAATTGCAAAAATCTTTTAACTTGACTTAATGCTTCATGCTTAAAAGTTTATAATGACCTACAGCAATTAAGCAAAAAGGACTTAACTAGTAATTATGAATTTTTTTATTAAATAAGACTCTTTATCACAATTTTTTTATCGTAGCTTTAAAAAATATAATATTTTTCACGATTCACATACAAATTTTTAAACTCGTAGGATGTCTGGATAATCAGCAATGTAGTTTTAATAATCGGACGTTCTTCAAAATCTTTTAACGCATATATTTTGGAATGTCAAAAAACCTAGTTGACACCTTATTACATTACTGGGTCCAAATATACTTAATTTTTATAATATTCAAACAAAATGGTTTTTTTTTCATTAAAATATCCTAAAACTAACAAAACGATCGATTTTAACAAAATACTAGTACCCATATAGTGCCTATTCCCCATTTAATAATTTTATCATCACTGCCAATTACGTAAGATTCTCTTCTTTCATTCTAATGAATGAATAAATAAATGGCTGTAAGAACCATTTACGTAAATTTTTGGTATTACAACCCAAAGAATATGTCCAGAAGTGCCACATATGTAAAATGTTAATGTAAAGTTCCGAAGAAATAATTCGTAATTGCTCCTAACGTATAATCTTGGCGTCAAAGTCCGAGGAATAAGTCCGTAAGTGCCAAATGTTCTTGCTATGTTTTGCACGTATCTATTTTTATCGGAAAACCTTTAGATTAATAATAAAACTAAAAATACTCAACTAAACTTCGAGCTTACTAGAAGCGCTGTGCATATTTACAAGTTCGTAGTTTTCGCGTTATCAGAGATATGTCTCGACCAACTTATGATAACTTTGTAATCGCTCTCCTGTAAAAACAGTGATTTTGAGATACGGAGTTATTCGTAGGACCCATCGAAATACCAAAAAATTGTAGGAGTACAATTTTAATCGTACATCTGGCAGCCCTGACGTACCTTCCCGAAGGACGGAACACGCTTGCTTTTCATAAAATCAGGTGTTTCACTCCGCAATGTCCTAACTAAACAAACTGGGGAAATTCTCTCTTTTTTGTTTGACCACGGTGTTCCCGTCGGGATTCAAACCTGGGATTGTACCGTATTGTAGATCTAACGCTTTCTAACAGACACAGTCACTATATAACTCGTATAAGATAAGTGTATCTTGATATCATCAGTGCGATTAATTGCGTGGTGTCCGAAAATTATTCATTCAGATAAAAAAACAAATTACAAACTTGCAACTTCGATACGAGAAGCAGCGCTGCAACAAGTCGCTATGTAACCAACCTGTTATATATTGCGTAATTACATCAACTGCACGTTATCATATTATATTCAACTTTGTTTGACTGATCTAGAGCACTTTATAGTACTTTATATACAATTACAATAGCTTGTAGCACAGAATAAATGATAGTTCTTTGTAGACCCCTGCAGGGTGAACTACAAACTTTCTTTGGTCGTTTCATAATGGCACAAGAAAGGTACAGATCAAGGCACATTTGCCACGCGATAGAACCAGAAGAAAAAGAAAATGTTCAAGTTTTAAGTTCTTCGTCGTGTGGATGGATCATCATAATATTATATTTTGCCAGTAATCACGGCTTTTTCCAAGCCAAGTATTCACTTACGGTGATTACCTAATCAAATGGCCAAACTCAGTAAAAAATACATGTTTTTTTCTTTTGCCCTCAATTCAATGACATTCATGCGAAGTGACCGATCGGACCTAATCAAATGGTTAGAGTTAATACTTTACTTTTTTATTTTATGTTAGTATTTAAGTTAAAATTTAGACTCAGTTTATCTGAAGGTTGCCATGTCCAATAATCCAGTTCAACCCGATTGTCTCTAGGTCAATGTTCTTTTATACGCCTTTCACAATTTAATAATTATGGAGTCAAGGATGGCAGTTAGCGCGCAGAGCAACCTTTAACCTTCGAGCCAATGTAAGCATTCAAATACTAAATGCTGTTGAATGGGGTGCGTGCATAGAAAAGTGCGTGAAAAACGCGACGGTCATGTCAAAAAAAATTATATAAGCCACTGTCACTCGGGCTGATATGAGGATTCTATCGATACCTCATCATCCAAATCTATTCAGGCATTTAGAAGTTATCGTGGAATAAAGAAACTCACATACATACCATTCATGAACCCCGAACACTACACACTCCTTTTTTGGGCAGTCGTGTAACAAATAAGATCAGGTTGGTGGTTTTTATATCTTCCACGTTTTTTGAGGTTCCACTTAGTGAATGATGTGTAGATATATCTACTTTTGTTTTTCTTTTTTTTACTTCTTTATAACCCCTAAAAAAAGCCTTTAGGCACTTTGCCTTACTAAATAAATATAAATATAATTATTTATATAGAGTCCTTCTTGTCTGGAAGAAATGGCTGTCCTAGCAATATAAGGCAATATCTCAACTATACTTCACTTTTTACAATAATATACGTTGTAAATTTTTGCGTCAATCCAAAATTCGTTGGAACCATGCCTATTTTATTCATGAAAAAAGGAGCTAGTAAGTAGTAGTGTAGTACATACACTTACTAATAATATACGTTTAAATTATTCTCTTTTTTTTACTTTATCTAAATTGTATTTAGCAAGAACCTGTATTATCTAATCCAAGGTCATTTCGAGAATTTGTTACAGCTGCAGTAGCTGAGATTTATTATGCTCTCTCTTACTTTGGCGCCATATAATTTTATTTGAAGTGGCCAATTTATAAAATCTATATTAAGCTCAAGGTCTACAAATTATCAATCTAGGTAATTGGTGAATGTATTTTTACTAACTTAGTACAAAAGATATTTAAAATAAGTATAGCTTTCAACAATGGAAAAAGACAAAAAATATGTAATGGCATAAAAAAGGTTATTCGTGATTCACCTTAGGTGATCGGATTCATTCCAAAGATTTGTAAAGCGGGTCGCCTCGCGCGCGATCGCCTTTTGTTCCTCTGAGATTCATTCACACCTTGTCAGCTAATCGAGCGAGATTGAGATGTCTCTGTAGTGTATTCTATGAAATATTTTTCCAATGTTATTTGAAACAGGGTTAAGTATAGTTGTTTATTACTACACGTGCCCTGTCATTGCACATTTTTGCTACAAACGGAATGGCTAAAAACTTCTTGGGTTTAATTGATTTATAATAGGTATAATTTGACCAACGAAGCACATAGCGCAGAAGCAGCCTATTATTATTTCCAGCTTTCAATTGTTTTCTCTAAATTAAAATATCGAATAAAGAAGATACTAAGATTGTCGAAAATAAGAATTTGAGTCTGCTATCCGAGGCATAGTACTTATGCAAACATTGGATAATATGAACCTACTTTAAAATTTATCTACATATTACTTATTTCAAAATTCGTAAAACAATTCGAAGAAAACAGACTTCGGTAAGAATTTTTCAGGTCTTTTTAAAAAAAACGTCGAACGAAACTTGGTTATATTTGTATACCTTTTTAGGTTCATAATAATAGCAACTATTACTTCAGACAAACAATGCAGAATTTAAATTCAATGAGCAAACACAAGGACATGCAGAAATTGCTTAAATTGCAAAAGACAAAAACCGATTACCCATAGTTAGATAAGTAAGTAACATTAAACTATACAAGAATAGGTAAGTAATTTTAGGACATCTTTTGTAAGTTTTTTTTTTCAGTATTAGTATATCACAGAGTACTATAATACTATTTTTTGTGACGAAATAGTGAAAAACACTTTTTGACCGAGCGAGCGAAACGTCTCTGCTTCAGCTTGGCCAAAATTGCTTTTGTATGTCTGTTTGTGTGTGTCTGTTTATTCCACTTTTTGAGCAGGTTCAATAAATTAAACAAATTTTATTGTTGGGTCAGTTTTTGGAAGTTTAAAAAAATGACGGAGATATGGGGGCTTACAAGGTCTACCACTGAGGCTGTTTTTCTCTACAGGGGGCTGTTTCACGAAGCTACAAGTTACAAATTACAAGTACAATTCGATGTACATTGCGTAGTCAATGAGATAAAACAATAAGGGCTTACAGTTTAGGCGAATTGGATACGCAATGTATTTCAAATTGTAACTTGTTACTAGTAACTTGTTGCTTCGTGAAACAGGGCCCAGGTCATATTTCTCAACCATTAAAAAAAATTATAATAATAAATAATAATAATACAAAATTAAATAGCCTAATCTGTCTGTACTGTCACCCAAAATAAACGTTATATCTATCTATCTATCTAAATATAAAATTAAATATAGAAATAATTTGTAACAAAGCATCTTTTAGTCTAAGTAAATATCAACAGATGGCGTTAGGTGTAAGGTCAACAACCGATCACTCCAACCTTGGCGTCAGTATTATAGTGCGTTTTCAGCACCAATTTTTTTTGTAGGAGATACTTCAACTGTTTATAATCAACAATCCGACGTAACGGTGAAACAAAACATGTTTCGTAATAAATAGATTCGGCAAGCAAAAGGAAGGACGGAATTTTCCGAAACTTTGTTAACCTTATTTATTTCTTCCGTTAGAAAATTACTGGTATTATAATGCAACGGATCCTATGCCGGAACCATTTTCTTATTATTTCTACTTCTAGGGCCTTCATAATAATTAATCTTTGTTGTGCGGTTTGGTGTAGTTTACGATAGCAACAACTTTATATTTGAATTTGTGGTACAAACGTCTTCTTCTCACCCTTCGTTTTCCTACGTGATTCCACTCACTCATCTCACCACAACCTTTAGTGAATGACTAGATTATATTTTGTGGTTTTGTAGTCCTTGGTCTACTTCTTATTTATGGGCCGACACATTTTGCTTTTATAAAGTGTATGATTTCAGAATATATTATATCTGCAGTGTTATAGAGCCGCCAAAGGCCACTGACATGGTTGTTTTAGCGGCTGCAATTTTGTTTTGTTTTTTGTCAATTAGTTTGGCATGTCTTTCTTTTATTTTTAATTAAATTTATTTCTAACAATGTATATTGATCATGAATAAATAATCTGAATCTGAATCATCCGAATAAGTAGGTACATGTTACATTTAAAATTATAAAGTAAGTATCTGGATTTGATTCACTAGTTATTTATGTGTTTTTCTAAAATCAAGGAAGATTATTCTGTAAGATAAACCTGCAAAAATAGTCATAAAAATAGTCTTTCTTACTTTCTTTTCTTTCATCGTGTGACGGCTAAAACCCTGATTACTAACTAATTTTAGTTTTTCGCACTAATGCGTTAAGTGTTAAATAATACAAATTGGATTAAATTGAATTGGAAAATTGGATAATGCCTAATTTGTTAACATAAACTATACAAACATCGCGTATCACGACCGTGAGGGCGGCTACTACATCATTGACCGCGGAGAGACAAACTCGCTTGCGTCTTCTGTAAGAAGTCTTTTATAAGAAGTCTTTTGTAAGAAGAATAAACAAACAGTGAATCGCCATATAATTTGTATGATTAAAAAATAAAAGAAAACAAATGTAGGTCACTGAAATCTAGGCTTGGCAAATATATGATTACAAAATTAATTTACAACTAGAAAACAAAAGCTTGTTTGTGTGCACAATAGGACATTCAAATGTAAATTTGTTGTGTTTTATATGCAACTATTTCGCTGCAAAACTTGGTAATCATCAATTTGTTTTATTAGATTTTTTTTTTATTTTTTTTAGAGTAATATTTTTTTTTATATAATTTTTTTTATTATAAATAATTTAATTATTTTTTTTAGAATGAGAATTAATTTCTTTAAATTCTACAATACCTCGAGGTTTGTTACAGATATTACATAATATTTTGTAGTTCGCTGGACACACACGCACCACATTTTGTGCAAAAGGGCAGCATGGCGTAGGTCAGTGACCAAACATTAAAGTACTTAGTAATTAAAAACTTCAGTGTTCTTGCAATCGCCAGATGCAATAATAATTTCACAATCATATCAATAGTTCATACACCCTACAAACAAATATAATTGCAGTTACTTGACACATATTAATATTATATTCACTCGGCCAACCTCCAATACTTGTAGTTCCTTGTTTACTTTTATTCAGTCATCCAGTAGTTGCGACTACTGAATCGCGCTTTATACCGCTCCTTGCAGTCCGGTAGTTTGGGTGTTATTTCATCCCCTAGCCTCGGGAGGCAGGGGCAGGGCTCCTCCTCCGGCGGGTCCGTGCAGCTGCTGGAGTGGACCCTGCCGCGGCAGAAGTAGCCGAACCCAGGGTAATCGAGAGCCATCTTCGAGCGCATGCACTCCTGGTACACGGCCTGCGTTTTCCGGCAGTGCCACGGCGCGTAGTTTCCGGAGCTTTTGTCGATGCAATACGTATACTGCTCGTGCTCGTGTAGGCAGGTCTTCTTCAGTTTTCGGAAGAATGCCAAGGTGCACCTGGTAACAAAATTCGTTGATTCAAAATAAGCAGTGCAAAGTAAAATGTCTCTCTAAATGCTGTCTGTAGCTATTCGATAATAATGTGTGGCCTCATAATTCTTAAAAGTTATAGAGGAGACTTTTGAGAAAAAAAAAAAACAAAAAAAAAACACCGGCTAAGTTACTTAGGTGCCTGAAATCCTATCACGGGAAAAGATAGTGGGGCAAAGTTAAAAGAACAAACCTGGTAACGAGTTTCCCGTACTCCAAGCAAGGCCTGGGGTCTTCGCCGTTCTCGAACCGGCACAGCATGAACTCATTGTTGATCAACTCGCAGTACTTGCCGAGGAACGGCCCGGCTGCCATCAGGTTCGCCGACGTCAGGTTCACCTCGGGCTCCTCCAGTTCATCCAACTCCGGCAATTCTACCTCGTTAGATACCACCATATTGGAAATTGCGTTCTTACTATCAATGTAAAAAAAATCAAAGATGCGGTTTGTTTGATCGAGACTTGTTTAGTCAGTTGATGAGTTGACTGTCCTGCATGACATGTGACATTTGATTGATGAAAATGTCATCTCGTATATTTGATTAAGAAATCGAAAAGAGTTCAGACTATTCTCTACATACACTATAGACTTATATTATATCTATGACACATACACGTACGGTCTCTACGTCTCTTCGCGCGCGTCAGACAGAAATCTTTGGTCTCTACCCTCAAAACTGGCATTGCAACTGCATCTACCATTAGTAAGTGAGTGAGCTCTTTTCCACAGATTCCACCATTGTGTTAGTGAACTCCTTGTGAACTCACCCAAAAAAATGTAATGACGGATCTAAGTGATGTAATAACATAATTTTTTATTTTGATTTGAGAGATAAATATTGTTGTAATTGTGGTTATTAATTAGGTCAGCGCTCATACTCATTGGTTACGCGGATTTACGCGACGACCAGTCGGAACTGTTGGTAGCTAGGTCAACCCACGAAACAGTTTTTTTAATTATATTTTCATCAGGGGCCCGTTTCACGAAGCTGCAAGTTACAAATTACAAGTACAATTCGATGTACATTGCGTGGACAAAAAGATAAAATGATAAAACGATAAAGGTACGTAGTTTAGGCGAATTGGCTACGCAATGAATATCAAATTGTAATTTGTTGCTTCGTGAAACGGCCCCCAGGTGGTAGCTCAGCCTATGAAACTGAATAACTTTTGTTCCATAAGTTCCACATTTTTTTCTACTTTTCATACAAGCTGATCAGCTGATCGAGTCAATTTGAATGAAAGTTCATTCTTCTTTTTTGCGAAGTTTAAAATTTGTTCAGTTTTATGGGCTGACCTATCCGAGAGGTCTTGTGTTATTTAGCTAACGCGTAGGTGTGAGCTGCTGATGATGGGCTGAACTATCAACTTATAGGTTTGGTGGCGTTATTTTTATAAGCTCATTGCACATTCTACCCTTCCAGGTGCGGCTCAGTCGGTGGTATGTCCAGCAGTGCGGACCACAAGTGGGTGGCTGGATCTGTTTCCGCTGCCGTGCCGCAAGCACGCGGAGTGCCGGGTCATGGGCACGCAGCATCTCTGCTGCAAGGGCTACTGCACTAAGGGCGTCAAGCCCACGGCAGCGCAGATACGGTACGGGATCATGCTTCATTTGGCTTTGGGCGGGTGATAATTACATAATTAATGCCTCTTAACTAGTTTTGAAGCAGCGATTACACTACTCAACATTTCGGATGTTAATTATCGGTTATTGCTGTTGCCGTCCTAAATGCGACTAAAACATAAAATTCTAATTCGTGTTTGTCACCAATTTGTAGCTTGCAACACCTCTATCGACGGCTCCGTAGCCCAGGTGGTAGTGTATCTGCCTCCGACGCACAGGGTCGCGGGTTTGAATACCGCCCAGGGCAATCATTTGTGTGATGAGCACTTATGTTTGCCTTGTGTCTGGTTGTTGTTTATCTATATAAGTATTAAGTATGTATTTATCTATTTATGTAATGTATATCAGCTGTCTGGTACCCATAGTACAAGCTCTGCTTAGTTTGGGATCAGATGGCCGTGTGTAAAGATGTCCCCACACATTTTTTTTTACATCTATATCGATCGGGGATGCCATTACAAAAAAAAGACAAACACAAATAACACCAGACTCGAAACACATTAAAAATTTGTCCGGCCTGGAATCGAACCCGGACCTTACATTTGCTACTTAACTTTACATAAATGGGTACTCAAATAAATTAAATAACTACCAACAGTTAACTGAATAACCAAAAGAAGATAAAAAGCTATTACTGACCTAAGAAGCACTCGTTGCAACCAACCGTAAAATGCCAACAAGTCAAGCTTGTCGCAACACTTAATATGCGTTGAGTTGACTTGTTGAACATACAATACACACGGTGCATATAAACTGTTATATCAGATTACTCAAGCCGTAACCGTAGGTAAACGTGTTATTCAGGCTCTATTGCATCTGCAAGTGCGTGGTTAAATCATGCACGAGCACGGAAGCTCTGCTCACCCCTTACGGTATAAGAACGTGAATATTTGTAAGTACCTATGTATAAATATATTAAACTAAAAAACTACTACCACTACTTACTTACAACAAATTCACTTTTCTACCCCGTAGAATTCACTCGTGGCCGTTTACCCGACGACTCGTGATATGTTTGTACCATGTAAAGTCGATTACACTACACTGTCTTAAATCTCGGATGCTGTGGTGAAGTACCTTTTAATTTACCGTTCCAAGAGCAGGTATTTCAACCCAAACAGCAATGAAAATCGAATAAGCCACTAGACTTAGAGAGGTGTAGTGTAGTTGCTGCCTAAAATGTAAACGCTTTCAGCACTTTCAGTCAGACTTGAAACTAGCGTGTTAAATAACAAGGAGAGAAAAGAACACGTGTACTTTTTAGGGTTCCGTTCCGTAGTCAAAAAGGAACCCTTATAGTTTCGCCATGTCCGTCTGTCTCTCTGTCTGCCCGCGGCTTAGCTCAGACTCTTACTTAGTAATAGAAGGCTGTAATTTGGCATGGATATATTACATATTAATCATACCGCGAAGATGTAAAGAAAAAATCTTAAAAAAAATGTATGGTTCCTCTGGTACACGTGAAGTGGGGGTTATTTTTATATTCACGATTACCTTATAGTGTGTGTGAGGTATCGTTGGATAGATTTTTTAAAAATAATGGGGGTTTGCTAAAACCAGTTCCCCCCCCCCCCTACCAGCGAATCCGTTGTATTTGAAAATGTCAAAAAATTCACGGTAGTAGTGTATGATGAATTTAAAAGGAAAAAGTATCAACATCAAGTAGGCTTTACAGGTCATCGAATAATAGACTAACTTATAAAATTACTAGTAAGAAAGGTAGCTTACCTACTACAAATATCATAGAAAAATATTTTGATAAATGTTAACTGTCTTAAACAGGTAGGTATCTAAGTAGTATTGGACGACTACGGGACCCTACACTTTACGTGGCCCGACACGTGCTTGGCCGGTTATTTAAGAATAACTTGGAACACTGCATGTTTACATTAAAATTGTCATACTTTACGGGTTTGTTACCACGGTTACATTTAATATAACAATTTTAGTGTACCTATAGTGAACACGAAAATCTTAAAACATACACTGCATCTTTATTTATTGCTTGTAAGTATATCTACTTTCGCGTGAGTTGTATGTAAAGCACTAAATAAGGTTTCGCAGTAACAAATGTAATATAGAGACTTGTCTAATGCTGCACAATCTAACCAGACCATGCTTGTTTTTTGTACTATAGTAATGAATGTGACTGATTTACTGCCACAGAATTACCTATACTTAGATCTAATAAGCCTGTCTATATTACGAAACTACTTTTGCTTGCAAGAGTGATTTAAGTTTCTAATAGTAAACTGGTTATACACCACTCATATGAACTTCCGTCATAAAGTGAGTGTCATATGGGTGGTTATTGCAAATTATTAGGGGTTAACTCTTTCGATAAATAACTTAATCAATCATGCACAATTTACACAGATTGTATCAATTTAGTGCTTTACAACTTACATAAGTATCAATATCTGTCCACTTGAATAAGACGTGAACAAAATGACTTATTTGTAATCGCGCCTTTTATTTTCGTATTTCTTGGAAAAATAATTCTTGATTAATTCCTCTATCGAACAACCCCCATAATCTTAACTAAATAATATTGACATATTTAACACCCGCGAAAACTTAAAAGTGATTAAATAATAGTGGTTAAGTACTAGGTACCTGTGACAAATTTTCCTATCCTATCTTTTTTTAGGATACATTTGCATTTGCTGGGTAGTTTCTCATAAATTAAAATAAGCACAAATAGTTTACTTCGCATGGCAGGTAAGTAAGTACTTAACTTAGTAGTAGATTACGCTACGCTCTAACTTCACTGACGACGCTTTCTCTTGGTCTGGTTCTACGTAGATAGATTTCTTAATTGTTCTACATTAAATGTAGCTTATTTCATTAATATTTTTTATTTATTGATACTGAGTTTCTGCAGTTGCTAATCTTATTAATGTGGTTCATGATAATTGTAATATTGCATGACACTGAATCGTACGTATAACCTAGTATTATTATCTTATTGTTTCTCTCTTGTTCCTTTCACTTAAAAAATCACTAAGCATATGAATGGGATAATCATAGTCGTAAAAGATTGCAGACATGTAATACCAATTTCAAACAAAATATATATGAAAACTTAGTAAGTATGTTACTTAATATGAACAGATAGTCAATAAAGTTATAAGTAAATGAGAGCATCGCGATTGTTGTAGAACCGACCAGCCGCAGAGTAGCGTAGCCGTTAGCACTAGCACTTCAAGCACCACCACCTCAACCACCACCACCACCACCACTACAACCACAACTACAGCGCCCCCGCCCCCCACCAGGCCGCCCACGGAGCCGCCGCGCCCCTTCCTGCAGATCCTGCCTATACAGACCACCAACGCGCCCACACAAAGAAACGCTCCTGCTCTGGCGCCGGCTAAGACAGGTAAAGTGGTTTGTTTGTTTCTATCTACGGGAAAGATTACATAAAATTAAGTAAAATTTTAAAGAAGCATAATCATCATTTCGCATAAAGTTAATTTGTAATATTTAATTAGGCATAATTTTCTTTAATAATAATAGCAGCAGCCATAATAATGTAAGAATGTGCTGGGCTTTGATCATTATGGTAGCGCCGTCGCGCCGTGATTTGCAGAGTTTTATTTTCAAGGTTTTCAGGACACCCGTACTTGAGGATGTGTTGACTACACAGGCTCAGGCATTGTACAAATTATTTGAGATAGATTAGATCTTTTAGACATTTACAGTTAACCATAGCGTTTAAAATAAAAAATTAAAGTACATATGTGACCGATGTTTCTTTTTATTACTTAATCGTATAGGTAATAATGAATGATGCTTTTCTGAAATTTTGCTGTACCCTGCCGACGCACTTGTAAAAGGCGTAGAGATTTGTAGACAATGGGCCTACTTACTACGTAAGGTCGTTCACCGACCCACTGGTATTGAATTACTCGTCTAGGCACTGACATAATAACCGTAGTTTTTAATTGTGTTGCACACGTGAACGCGTTTCATTATGATACGAGTATAACTTTTCACTGGCGTAACGTAGGTACTTGTGCAAATGTATACTATGTTAATTAATTAACATAAAACCTCACGGCGGCGGCTTCTCGGCTTTTGTATCAAAAATTTTCTAATTCTTAAATATAATTTACTGGTGCATCAAAGATCGCTACCTACATAACATTCTTTCCTGCTGCAACAGGTAAGACGCAAAAGTTCTTGTGTCCGAAGCCGGGCAGTGCGCCGGTGCTGCTGTTTCCGATTCCCTGCGAGAACAACAACCAGTGCCGCAGCAGCAGTGGCCCTGACCAGGTGTGCTGCGAGCGACGCTGCGTCAAGGGCGTGCCGGCGCCACGACCCACCTCCGCACCGAAGCCTCACCAACGTAAGACTCCGACATTTTCCGAGCGGTTGTAATCGTCCGAACATGATTTCGTGCTTCAGAATGGGTCCCGTGTCCTATACCGGCTACTATCTACGCAGGAAGTCGTTACATGGGTCTCTGGCGACCCAGGGTTTGTGAAGTCGGTTGTCTGTACAACCCACACGATGAAGATTTTGACAACAGATTTCTGGTGCGACTTGCAAACATGATGAGTATTGACGTAATTTGTATGAAAAAAAAATGGTGTATATTAACGGTAGGTACCGCAATTCTTATGAAAAAATACTCTGCAACAGTGGCCTTATCGCTTCAGGCCATTTTTCCAGGCAACCTTCTCTCATTGTACTTAAGGTTAGGTGGTATGTTTACTTAACCAACGATTGAAAGGCCATCGTGACCGGCGCGTGACCCGTTTGCTAAAGCAGCGGAAACAATGAAAAATAATTTACTTTGGGTTACCTAAAACTCAGTAAGTAAATAATCTTATGCGTTCTTACAAAATCTGACTGCCAGTTATTAAGATAAAAATAAAAAAATCGTAAAGGTAGTTAGCGGTTAGCGCCGTTGATGGAATCTAAAACCTTTCTTTCTGGTTTTAAGACTAACACAGGAAGTTGAGCTACCTGACCTTGTTTAATTCTTGGCGTTTCTTATGCGAGTTTTAACTAGGATACTTATTATTTGTGCAGCGCTGTTGGGCGTGATTCCTCGGGAATGTCCAGCGGCGCCTCTCGGAGAGCTTCTGTTCGAAGTGCAGTCTTGTAAGACCGACGCCGACTGCTGGCCTAGAGTGTGCTGTCCGGACGGCAAACGGTCGTACTGCCGCACCGCGCGAGCCAGGCTCGACCTCGTGCCAATTGCCAGACAGATCGATGAACGTGAGTAACTACTTTACAATATGTATTAGATTCTTACAAACTTTAAATTTGATATGGTAACGTGTCTGTCGCACCTATACCTATAGTCCGGTTATTATAGGAAGAGCTCTGACAGCTTCAAAATTCTTCATTCAACAACGTTAACAACTTTTTTTTATTATTCAGTTTGTATAGATCATCAGATTAAACTGAAACAAAATAATAAAAAAAAACCCGAGTATAATCTATTCGAATACGAAGTATAGAAGTTCGAATACGCTGACGCAGTCCCAACTTCACGCAATCGTACCATATTTACCATTATCCTGTCTGAATTACAGCGGTGCGAATGTTCGAGCAGTACCTGCAGTGCACGCCGGCGCCGCAGTACGACCTGTTCCCGCAGCGCTGCCAGTCCAGCGTGGATTGCTTCCCCAACCTGTGCTGCGCGGAGGGCGGCAAGAAGCACTGCCGCCCGCCTCTGCGCAGCCTCATCGCGCTTTTAGCTGGGGTCACACAGGTAATGACGAGCTCGCGACTTTCACGAAACAATGTTGCTGTGTGCTAGTTTGGCATCAGATGCCAGAGTGTCATGCCCCACATATTATTATTTTTTCCGCGTGCTTCTACTGGGTCCTCCCAGAAGGGGAGGAGTAATTTATGTTCCATGGTCTTACTAATAAAACCAAATTAGCAAACAGCTACATTCTTGCAAGTGTTTTATACCACCCAGCTTGTGTTAGCTTACTTTTTTCCCTGTATTGTCCATGTTTAGTTGGGTACACATTTATTATGCGATGGGTCACAATTTACTATTATACAGTAGTCTCATGTCATTATAGATATTTCCCACTAAGCAGTATTTAAAGTTTTTGTATCCTTCAAAGTTCTAAGTGACTGATCTTTCAGTCAATCAATTTCAAGAGTTTTACAAGACCTGAACTGAACTTAATAAATTGACCCTGACATAGCTAACAGTAGTTGTTAAATTTTATTTTCAGAGGGTCGGCAACACTATTGGTAACATCAGACAAGCTCAAGCTGCTAACAGAAATAAGGCATAAGTTCTTATTGTACTTATAGCATTATAAAGAAGTAATTTTATATTTTTATAATTTTGTACAGTTAAATAGTAAGTATGTATTAAACTATTTTTGTTATAAACTTCTTTGTTTTATTTTATATTATAAAATGTAGGTTGTTGTGTTCAAAATTAAACTCCAGTTTAGTACTTAAGACTTAAGATTTATTAGAATAATCTGTAACCATTTAGTCCAGCTGAAACAAAAAAGAAGACTAAGTTAGACAAAGTATCAGTCAAAGGGTCATTGACCGAGCGAGCGAAGCGTCTCCATTGCAGCTTGGCCAAAATTGCTTTTGTATGTCAGTCTGTCCATCTGTCTCTGAGTCTATCGGTCGCGTTTCTCAACCGATTCTCGTGAAATTGTGAGCAGGTTCGATAAATGAATAGATTTTTTGTCGAATCAATTTTTGGAAATTATAAAAAATTACAGAGTTATGGGGGTTGCCAGCTTACAAGGTCTACCGCTGAGGCTATTTTCCTCTATAGGTTATATTTCTCAACCAATAATAAAAAATAAAAAACAATAAAGTAATAAAAAGATATTTGAGATAAATAAATTTCAAGGGGTCGGGAATGTTTGTGGAGAAAAAATAAATATAAAAAGATATACAGACAGACTCACAAGGTCTACAGCTCACAGACAGAGCCACTAGTATTGTAAGATAGGAGTGAATGAAAGGTTGCTACGGATCTATGTATAACAAGTTTAAACATTTTTGATGAAATCCATCTATGAAATTTTTTTTACAAAAAAAACTAATAAATGCAAAAGTGGTCATTACAGTACCTACCTTACCATATAGCAAACCCTAATATTCAAATTATTGAATTGAGTTTCGTTTGTTTTCTTAACGAATTAAGTATCATATCATCACACAGAGTGTATCGCATACCAAGCTAGTCATTTCCAAGAGTGGGAAATGACAGAAAACGATTAGGGCTTAGAGTTAAGGTTATGTTATTAAAAAGTCAATGATAGCTTACCTTCTTGAATCCGATGTCATTGGCGTATTCCCTGAAGCACTGTCTGCAGATGTTCAGACCATATTTACGGATAAGACCGTGTCTGTTGGAGCAGGCCCGGCTGAAATAAAACAAATCATCAGTCGAAACACGTGTTCTCATCAACTAGAATCTCGTCAATAAAACCCCAAACACACTTCACATATGTGCTTACCATGATCGGGAACCCTGTCCGTATCTGCGGGGGTGAGAATACCAGATGTTGGCGTGACCCATTTTTTGAAAATTATATTTCTCGCAGCAAAATCGCACGAAACACGTCCAAAATGGAGCGCGCACAGACTGAAAAGAACGACTGAAATGAACGAATGATATTAAAATTATTCGGTCAAATGTCAATACTAGAGTTTCACTCGAAGAGGTAAAAACCGGAAAACCGTTAAAATGTTTTTTTTTTTTGTTATGGCACTAGTTGAGCTTTGTGCCAGTGTCAAGATGTTATGATTGAAGTAATAAACGACTGCTGCTGTAGTCTATGGTTGAAATGGAACGCGCCGACCGCTCGTTCCTTGACATGCTCGACATTGTGACAGACAGGTCAATGACTGGGTAAATAAGGATGTTCCTTTTGATTATCGATATCGATAAATATATATATATATATATATTCAACTGGGGTCAAAATGGTCGACAACCGACCCCACAAACCCTGGTGTTTGTGTTATAGAGCCGCCAAAGGCCACGGACTTGGCTCATGTAAGGACTAAATAGTAGCCGGGTCCAACGGCTTAACGTGCCTTCCGAAGCACGGAATCATCTTTCTTTTCAGACAATCAGGTAATTCAGCCTGTCCTAACCAAACTGGGGAATGTCTCACAAAGCGATTTTTGCTTAACAGTGTCCCCTGTTTAATACAATAAGTACAGTGTGTGGAGCGCTTTATTTTATAGTTAACTTTTTATGTGATGGCAACTCTTTGCCATCTGGCAACATTGTCTTTGCTTGTCATTCTCGACACGAACAATGTGAACATAATAAATCGCATTTAAATAATTAAATATTTTTAATTGCCGGGAATCGAACCCGGCACCTCCATAAAGGGCATCGAAATCTCGACCACTCGGCCGCGGAGGCTGTTGCCTAAATTTAAATAAATAAACAATAATAATCAACCAAACAGACAGCCTCTCTCCGTAGCCGAGCGGTAGTGCTTTCGTTTTTTATCATTACATTACTCAGGTTCTATCTGGGTTCAATTTGTATTTGTAGTCAAACAAGAATCATTTTGGCTAGCATATTGAATAAATCATCTAATTTTCTGAAAAATAGAATGATCCCATGCTCCGGAAGGCACCTTAGCACCTGCAATATTAGCTATATTGCACCAGGGCTCGTGAGGTCGTTCGTTAATCTTGCAACTCCACTCCAACCCCATAAGAAAGAATCTGACAGTGATGAAGATCATTAGGAAAACACAATAATTTGTTGAAGTTGATAAAGAAATATAATATGCAACAAATAATAATTAAAGAAAAACAATCTTTCAATTTTTTTAAACATACTAACAAACAGTCAACAAGTGCTGCTTAGATAACAGATTAGTACAAATACAAAAACATTTATTTGTGAATTTGATTAACAGATATCTGTAACTATATAGTTGTTTAAATTTAGACATAGTTTCTCCAAATTCTGCCAAAAACCATCAGCATACAAATTTAATAGTATAAATACAATACAAAACAATAACGAACAATGAACTTAACATAGGATAAATCTTATAAAATCTTGTCAATAAGACAATAGTCTGTATATCCTAACACCCCCTCTACTGTTCTACTGACTTGAGGTTGAGTCTGATGCGAAAGCTAAGATCTTCAAGTCTTGGTTTAAATAGAGGCTTAGTCAACATAAATAGCGAGCTGTTGTGTTCCAGGCACTTGGGTAACAATGAGGTATCCATTTTGTATACACTCACGAACAAAGAAGTGTCTCAATTTTATGTTTCGTTCGGTTGTGGAATTAATGAGGCGGTTATTTGGTCATTTTCACCGCTGCGCTGCTTCATTGTCTACAAGTAGCTTTAGTTTGTGACTTGTTAAATCTTTCAATAATTTCTGAAGCCACATTATTTCTGATTGTGTCACTGGCCGCGATAAACTCTGCTTCTGACGACGAATGGGCAACTGTATTCTGTTTCTGACAATTCCAGAAAACTGGGTCTTGGTACAAACATACCATGCCAGTCATTGAGTGTCCTGTTGTGGGATCGCCACCGTGATCGGCGTCACTATAACAAAGGAGTTCTCCGTTTTGGCATTTGCTAAACACGAAACCTTTATCCATAGTTCCATTAAGGTAGCGCAGGATCCTTTTACTTTTTGAACATCCACAGACGATGGATTTTCTAGGTTTCGCGATGCTACGGAAACTGATGCAATACAAGGGCTGCTATTTATGTATTCGGAACTGGCCACTTATATAAACAATATTTAAAAAGAAATTATAACATTTAAAAATAGAACTCTTTGGCTGTAAAATAAAGTTTGTTTTATTCATCTGTCAATAGTTTTTACATTGTGGCGCCATTTTTTAAATTCATTGTCTATCATCACCACGGATTTGACTCGTGAAAATTTTCGTGCTATGATTTATTACGACTTTCAGCGTGGATTAACTCAAAAACAGTGCATGGATCAACTTTTGGGGAGGAAGCCCCATCGAAAACCACTGTGTATCACTGGTTCAGTGAGTTTAATCGTGGTCGTCGTATGCTTGCGGACGATTTTAAAGAAGGTCGCCCTAAATCGGCTATTGTACCACAAAATATTAATGCTGTGCGTGAACTAATAATGCAAGACCGTCATGTTACATATCGCGAGATAGAGGCATTTCTGGGCATTAGTATAACGAGTATTTATAAAATATTACACGTACATTTGGCTGTAAAAAAAAAATGTTCTCGTTGGATCCCGCACAACTTAACAGTTGAACAAAAACAGGCTCGTGTTGATTGGTGCAAAAAAATGATAGAAAAATACAAATATGGCACATCAAAAGCTGTTCATAATATCTACACAGGAGACGAATCTTCGATATATGCGTATGATCCCGAAACTAAACAGCAGTCAACGGTTTGGGTGTTCCAAAATGTGCCAAACCCACCTAAAGTTGTTCGTGCAAAAAGCACTTTGAAGCAAATGGTTGCCTGCTTTTTTGGTATTAGTGGACATGTGGCTACAGTACCACTGGAGAATCGTAAAATGGTTAATTCTGAATGGTACACCACCATTTGCTTGCCAGAAGTCTTTGGAGAAATACGCAAGAACAATCGACAACGAAGAATAATCCTTCACCACGATAATGCCAGCTGTCACACCTCGGCCGCAATAACGGAGTATTTAAATAGTCAAATGATCGAATTGACGGGTCATCCGCCGTACAGTCCCGACTTGGCACCCAACGACTTTTATTTATTCCCAAGCGTGAAGAACAAATTACGTGGACACCGATTTTCGACCCGGGAAGAATCCGTTGATGCTTTCAAAATGCACGTTATGGAGATACCCGATACAGAATGGAAAAAATGCTACGAAAGTTGGTTTCAACGTATGAAAAAATGCATCGATCATCACGGGGAATATTCTGAAAAGCAATCAAAGTATATTTGGTTATAGATGTTTGTTATTTTTTGTTATTCCGGATACATAAATAGCAGCCTCGTATCTGGTCGCGTGGCAACCATTAGGTAGGCTAAAATCTGTCTAATATTTTCTTAGTGTACGCTTTTTGGCATACGGTTATTTATGGCTCCATCTCTCTTCCTATCTATTTGACCGAGCGTCTCTGTTTCAGTTTGGCCAAAATTGCTTTTGTATATCTATCTGTCTGTCCATCTGTCTGTTTATTCCACAGGTCGCGTTTCTCAACCGATTCTCGTGAAATTTTGTGAGCAGGTTTGATAAATTAATCAAATTTTTTGTCGAGCCAGTTTTTGAAAATTTAAAAAATAGTGGAGTTATGGGAACCCCCATAACTTACAAGGTCTACCGCTGAAGGTGTTTTCCTCTACAGGTCACACTTCTCAATCAAATAAAATAATAAAAATATATTTGAGATAAATAAATTTCAAGGGGTCGGGGATATTTATGGAAAAAAATAAAAATAAATATAAAGAGATATACACCCTCGCGAGGTCTACAGCTCACAGAGAATTTATTATTATTATTATAGCAAAAGTAGGAATTTACAAAATAAACAAAATGTGGCATAAATCAATTTTATATTATTTTGTTCGATTGGCCTCAATATAATTTTTCATCTCCCAAGGAAAGAAAATATCGATATCGACATTGTTTGATTTAGCTCCGTACTTCTACTTCGAAAGTCATTCAAGTCAAAAGCCAATTTTCTTTCACTTTTTCACAGGTGGACACAGGTGAATTTATTTTAGTGAAGAAGGTAGGTAAGTAATTATTTAATTTCATTACTAATTAATGAAGTACTTAAACATTTTCACAATTAAAGTCTAATAGGTGTCCAGTGCTGTACAGAAGTACCTATATTTTGCTGTATGAATTGTTAGGCGTACTTTTGCCGACACGATCTCACCTTTATTGTCGGGTTAAAAGCTCCACGTTTCACGAAGATTATTGGGGAGGAGACAGACTGCAGACTGGCACTACCTGCCTGCGATTCGTGCATGCATATTTATTAATTTAGTATCAATATAAAAATGCGTACTTAGTAATTAAGTATCTAGATGGGTACGTCTAACTTCGGTTTGTTAGCTGTGCTCCTTAATATTTATGTTATATGCAAGATAAGCTGTTATCGGTTGTTGCTCTTTGTACTTGCATTTAGATCTTCTTGCACCTGTTTTTAACTGGGTAGAAAATGTGCCCTTTTGTCATTACCATGAGTTTCATTTCTGTCTCTTATACATTTTGTATGAAATCTCAGTTATTTCCCTGCATAGCAACATTTGTGCAAAGTACTTAAGCATCCAAAGACCTATAAAATAAAAAAGCCAGTTAGGACATTATTGATTTTGCTTAAGAGGTCAAGCAAAGTCCAAACTTCAAAATATTTTAATAGATACTTGTATGTGCAATATTTGAATGAAAGTAAATGACTAGGTATAATTATTGATGCTCATTAATTTACTAGTGCATAAAATGGTATAGTTTTTTGACTTTTAAGGTTCTGTAACTGAATGGCAATTTTGTCTTGTCTTGTCTTTGTCTCACAGCTATTTATCTTTGTGTCAGAAATGAGTACGAATAATATAGGTACATACAATGAATACCGTAGTAAAATATGTAACTAAGGAAAAAAGTAAGGAATATAGGGATAGGTGATAGGTCTTTTAAAATTGTATTGGAAGTTTTGAAATGATAAACAATAAAGATAATCTTACAATCTTTTCTGAAAACTATTTATGTTACATTACAGAACCCTTAAATGTGTGTGTGTGGTCCAACAAGCACTTTGCATCTTCAAACTTGTAAAATTCCTATTGAGATAAATAACTGTTGTTCTTAGATAGTTCCTTCTCTTATTATATAAATATTATATATTATGTAAAGAAACTTCTTAGCACCATTTACAGTGGCCCGATTCGGGAATTCATGCTCTAATTCTAATTTTAAAATACAGCTATTCTTTTCTTTTTTATGACTAATGAAAGAGAGGTGATGAATTCAGATAAACAAATGATATTGTTTTGAATGAATGATAACCTAAAATAAGGGCATAGCTGTCAGAGATTTTTAAGTCGGATGTTTTACAAGCTCTCTAAAATTGTGCAATTGACACAATTGTGCATTAATCTTGTGAAAAGGATTGATAAACTTAAGGATTAAAGCATGACTGTGTTAATCGCTACCTACCTACTTTATTATTATTATAGTGATTATATTCATTGTGTTTTTTTTTAGGTTTCCACATCCACAATGGGCTTCATATTTGGCCTTATAAAGCGACTGATCAAGTTCTCAGTCTATTTTGTATTGTTTGTTACAATAGTGTCGCTGATACCTAATTTACCGCCATACACAAAGTTCTCCAGCATTGAGTAAGTAATTTTTTCTGTTATTATTGTTTATTCCAATTGAATAAAAAAAAAAATTGCGAATTTGAATTGGCTTCGCGCGTGTTTGCAGCATTTAGGAGTGAGATAGAGACTGCTCTCACATTTTACTGTACCTTTATTGCTGCACTGTACTGTACTAGTTAAAGTGAAATAGTTCTTAATTATAGAGCAGATCACCCATATGCGCTCCTCGCAGACGTCCCCCAATATACATACATACTGTACTAGTACTACTAATATTACCTACTTAGTATGTTATTTTTTAAAAAAGATAAAAAAGCACCTTTTAATTACTTGCGTGTTTTTATTTTTATCAGGGTTGACCCAACACTGCCAAGGGTAGGACCTTTGCAGCATAATGAAGTGCTTAACAATGCCCAAAAATTATACAAGGACAAGCTCAAGGGCCCCGAGGCCTTCGCGCTTTACAATGGAGAACTATACACCTCTTTGGGGTCTGGAGAAGTCGTCAAACTGTCGCCGGGGGGACATGTGACTTACGTCACCAAACTGGGACAGCCTTGTCGTAAGTACACTTGATCAGAATCAGATATCTGAGGAATACATATAATAAAACAGTTAATGGGATAAATCTTTAAGGTCACATTCCACCATGAGGTAGAATGGTGCGCTAGGAAATCTTCCAATAGGATTGTTAGCTGAATGTGAGATAGAAAATAAAGCAACCCTATTTGTTTCTTAATTATCTGGATGTGAAAATCCAGCTTAGATTATCCTGCTGTAAAAAGTAGCTTATAGTAGACTTAATTTTATTTAAAAAATTGGTTCAATACATTAACCAGATATATACTTTCACATTTATAGTATAAGGTAGGTACGAATTATAATAACCGTAAACCAATACATACTTACTTCTTCTTCTTGTGGTGCCTCTCCTACTGGAGGTTTGCTGTCAGCTCTGCATATTTGTATAATTTTATGGTCTTCAGAGGGCATCAACCAGGAGCAGAAATGTGGTCGTCCTCTTGGCTTAGCAATAGACGAGAATGGGCAGATGTTTGTGGCAGACGCTTACTACGGCATCTGGCAAGTCGACATCAAAACCGACAAGAAGCAACAGTTGGTCTCCCCACAGAGAGAGATAGAGGGAAGGAAACCAATGCTGTTCAATTCTGTGGCGTTGGCTAAGAACGGCGACCTGTATTGGACTGATTCAAGCAGTGATTACCAGTTGAACAAAGGCGCTAAGACTCTTCTTTCTGATCCATCTGGCAGGTTTGTAATATTATGTATGCTACCTATTATCTGAAAAAGTAGCCAATACCCTGTCTAAAATCTAATTACAAACAGAGTCTCTTAATATACATAAATCCTACGTAGTACGTACGTAGGCCTGTTGTGTCGTTTTACTGGATGTTTTGTCTTTGTAATCTTTTTTGTGTGTGTACAATAAATTGTTAAATAAATTAAATAAATAAATATTATATTACAATCAAAAACATAAACCTTCCGGCGGGACCCCCGACCTTCGGCCTATACGAATCCAACATGCTACACCACGGAGAGCGTAGTGGCAGCGCCGAATTCTAAAATGTGTGTACGTTTTTGGTTGTTTTCTATAAATCTAAAATATTTAATATCTTTCTTGTGTTTGAATATACAAGACGACAAGTGAAATATACCGTAAAAACGGAAGTTTAAAAAAAAAATACAAATTCATATTCTTGCGAAAATAATTTATAGTTCGCACGCGATCTGAACACTGTTGCCACGAATACATTCAGATCACGCGCGGACAGTACCAACAGTCGTCATCATCATCTTGACAAAAGTCTACTGTTGGACAAAGGCCTCAAGGATATCCTAAGGGATCTCCACAATAACCCGCTCTTCCCGCGTTTTTCACCAGATCCTCATTCCATTTTGTGGAGGCTACGTCTTCCGATGTGTGGTCACAACTCGACTCAATCTCTACTTCAAATTCAAAAATTGTTTTCCCTTTTCTAGATTATTACACTACAGCAAAGCGACTAAAAAAAGCAAAGTGCTCCTGGACGACTTGTGGTTCGCGAACGGCCTCGTCATTTCTCCCGACAACCAGTTCGTAGTGGTTGCAGAGACCAACAGATACAGGCTCGTCAAGTACTACATCGATGGACCCAAGAAAGGAAAATCTGAAGTATTTTTGACTGGTTTACCAGGTGAGATACACCAATCATTAAAAAAAAAAACTTTATTGTTTTAAACATTATACAGTCGAACCAACTGAACCATGACCTTTGTCTATAATTCGTTTGAAAGCGTCAAAACAATAAGGCGTCAAACTAACCGTCAAAAATGCATGTTCAAGCTAATTTCGACCTACTTGTATTTGAATGACTGGAAGAAAATGATCTTATGGTGGGTCATGACACATGATTGAATTTAGTCGAGAGTATGTAAAGAAACCCTTATTATTGGTCTATTCCCCTTGTCGAGACGGGAATCGATAATGAAAGTTAGTGGTGTTTTACTGCGGAATGGACTTGCAAGCAACACAGAATTTATAAGCATCTATATTTAATAAATAAGTAAAGTACTTGTACATTCTCCAAATAAAAAGATTTCCCGCTTCGAAGAAGAACTATATCCCGCTTTTTCGAAACTATTTAAAAATGTTTGCCTCTTTACTTATCTACAAACTTATTAAAAACTATACTGGTAGGACACAGCTGGCCGATTGAACAATTTCTTTATCATATAAACCTGCGTCATACCCACCAAGAACATGCAGGTGATTTGGAAGCTCGACCACATGTCCACTATGAAAGTGTCCTCGAAGGCTAGGTAGCTATCGCGGGTCTTCAGCGCGGCGTACATATTCAACGCGTGGCGCGCCTTCACCACGTGGCGGAGCGTCCGCGTCATCGAGTCCGCGATGTCTGCCACAGGAATGTAATACTCCTGCCCGTCTTCCAAAACCCCCATCCACTCTAAAACTGCTTCTTCATTCGCTTCACTCCCCTCAATAGGTTTAACTTCGACTTCATGCGCTCCGCCGACCTCGATAGGTTTATCTTCGATCATTACGTAGACGAAGACGAGTTTCGAGTTCATGACGCTGTGTGTGTTATCCATGCAGAATACGTAATCCCCGCTGACGTCCAGCTCCATAATGATGGAGTTGCGGGGCTGTTTGTAGTCGCTTACTATCTTGACTCCGTTCGGGTCTCCAATTTCGAAGGTGATGTCGTAATCGCCGTGTTGACCGTCGATGACTTGATACTTAGCTTCCATTATTTGCCCAGCGTTTCCCTTCTCGAAGAAGCAGGTTCTAGCGCCAGGTTCTATCCTGAAGTTCATGTCGGTCTCGAAAATTTCTTGGGAAAAACTCTGGCCCAATATTGCGGTAAACAAAACGAAAATAGTTGCAAAATGCATGGTGTATTAATTAATTCGCACTACACTCCAGTGTTCAATCGAGACTGAAATTGTAGATACACTTCGAATGAATGAATTGTTTGTACAGATGAAACTTGTTATTGTTCAGGTACGTATAAGAAATGAAAGGTATGTCATTGAAAAGGTGTCATAATGTAGCTCTTTAATAAATTATAAGGGGGTTTAATGTTCGCGTTACGAAACTATTTTAATTTAAAATTGAATTAATTACGGCTACTAGAAGACGCCCGTTTTTACATACGTACCTAACAGGCAACACGATTTTGATTAAGAATGACGATCGTGGGGGAAGTTTTGCATTCACGTTATGTAATTTATGACCCCCAAGCCTCGCTCTTGCGTTCTTGCAACAGATTAGCTGGTGTGGAAATTTAACTGAATAACATAAGGTGTCTGTTAGGTACGCCGGACAACCTGCGCGCGCTGCCGGACGGCTCGGGCTTCACGGTGGGCCTGTACGTGGTGTTCGACGAGGAGTCCCCGCTGCTGGCCAAGTCCGCTGCCAAGACGCCTGCGCTCAGGAAGTTCGTCGCGAGAATGCTCTCGCTCACCGAAATGCCCTTCGAATTCCTCAACAACCAGTTCCCTAACGCCGCGTTGGAAAGCATCGCTAACAGTGTAAGTTGGTTTTGTATAATAGATCTAGAGTAATAATAATGACTAATTACATGGATTGGCTCCTTGGCGTATTGGTGAACGTCTAAATAACTTTACTATAAAAAATAATAACACCTTTTTTTAAATAGGTGTTGTCAAAATAACAAATTAGATATTCCACTAATAAAAAAAAAATAGTCAGAGCTTGTCCTAGATTATGGATGGTTAATTTTTTTCAGATTCAGCTTTCCTTAAATTTTGTTACTCCTATTTTTTTACATAAAATCACTTGATCTATTTTTAGTTAATAGAAAGAGGTGACATATTTTGTATCTTTATTACAGATCGGAAGTTTCCAAAGTGTATCCGCATTCATACCGAGTACGACGGGCTTGCTGGTGGTCGACTGGAGCGGGAAGATTGTGGAGTCGTACTTCAACACAGACGGGTCCCTCGGCCACGTCAGCGACGCCATCGTGTACCGAGACCAGCTGCTGACGGGCAGCCCGCACCACCAGGACTACGTGGGCGCCGTGCCAGCCCCCCCGCTCTTGAAAAAGGCCTACGCGACGACCAAGACCACCCCCCCTCCCAAAACTGCCGAGACAGTCACCAAACCAACACCCAAACCGACTGAAGCTCCGAAACCGAAAGTAGAGGAGAAGAAAGAAGCGCCGAAGGTAGCGAAGCCCGTCCAGGAGCCGCCGAAGCCTGCCCAGCCACCACCGAAACCAGCTCAGGCAGCGAAACCTACCCAAGCGCCAAAGCCCGCGCAGCCCAAACCGGCAGAACCTGTGAGAACAACTCCTCAACCAACCGAGAAAAAGGCTGAGTCGACCACTCCGAAACCGCCCGCGACGAAACCGATACCCAAAAAGGCCGAGAGCACGACTGCCAAACCTGCCCCCGCCCCCGCCCCGGCCAAGCCGGCGAAGCAGCCCGAGCAGAAGCCCACAGCGCCGCCGACTAAAAAACCAGAAGTCAAAGTTGAAAAGGTAGAAAAACTGGCGAAACCTGAAAAAAAAGCTAGCGCTACTAAAGAAAAGTCCGACAAACCAGCTCCAGAAGAAATTCCTATCATCGAAGATATACCCTCGGACACCAGAAAGCCGACGAAAGAGAAGTTAAAAGTAATAAAGAAGGGTGGCCCTACAGAGATTCCAAACCCGGCTCTGTAGACAGAGTGAGTCCAACTCAGTGGTTGTGGTGATGTGATGATGATGAGTGGTGTCCGTGTGTTTGAATCAAAAAGAATTGAACAAATTTTAGGGACTATTATTTTATTTGATATCACAAGATTTTAAACTCAATGTGATAAATATTTTTTTATTTATCGATTTAGATTACTTGTTCCGTAAACACATTCCAAATTATGATAATTTATTTACTCATGTTTAAAATATTAACAAAATTTTACATTATTTTATTTTAAATTGTCAATTTTACATGTTGAATCTCTATTGGACCAATCTTATAAGTTTTATTTAATTGAATTAATTAGTAAATTAGAAAACAATGTGAAATAATTACCAGTAGTTATCTCCAAGTACATTCCAACAATGCAAAGACAAAAACTACTTTGGCCCTTTTCACACTCGATGTTATGCAGCGCGATTAATCCTTTTTTAAACTGCGGTGTTGCAGCGCCATTACTAAGTTGATACCTTAGTAAGTTGATACAGTGCTATATCGGAAACCAATTCACGAAATGAACAACTTGTGAATTTCAATAACTTGTTTTTGGCTAGAATATTTCTTCAACTTCGAATAACTAACTTTTTGCATAGGTACCATAACCACCACGCACCGTGACATAGCCATTATTTTTCTTTACCAAGAAAAAAATGGCTATGTTAATGTAGCTGGTATGTATGTACCGATAAAGGAAAATGGTGATGACGTCACTAATTCGTATCATCAAAAAGGATACTATGTGGCATCACTGCTACCCTCAAAGCTACTACACTTATTAATAACTATCACATTGTTACAGTTCGTATTGTTGAATTAAAACTTAGTTACCAGTCAATAGTGCAATAATAAAAATAATCATTATTTTATTGTTATCTGAATGCTGCATAGATAATGCGAATAAGACCCAAGGGGCCATCACCGACCGACATTTAAGGCAAAGATGCCTGTACAAGAAAGCGGGACTATTAATTTATTATAATATTATGTTTGTCAGGGACTGGTCTCCACCGGTTAATACATCTACTGTACTAAATTAGTAGTTGTATTTTAGGAGTAATATGGACGAACCGGTCTCCAGCACCTGATGTTATTATTTTGAATCTAACATAACTATTTTCGCACATATTTTTGTCATACGTTTTCTGTTATCTATCTCGCTTTTTCGTATAGAATCTTTGCCTGGCGTGGACAGGTGCAGGGCGGTAACAGCCATTCCTTTAGACTTATTGTGAATCTTATGATAATTATCTTTTGTTAGAACATAGAAATAACAGACTGGTCTGTGAGTTGTATGCGTTTGTTGTCGTTACTTTTTTACATTGCTGAAAAGCAATAATTTATATGTATGAATAAGCAATAAATATGATTTTTTAATTAATTCTCCGTTTTATTGTTGACCTTGTTTGTTTTTTAGGAAAGTTATAGTAGTACATCAAACAAAATTAAAGAAGGGATATAGTTACAAAATGTTTTATTTCATTTACATCTTAATTGGGATAGGACTATGAAGATTTAAACGGAACATAAATCTTGTCTGTCCTGTGAAAGTTGATAAATACGTTTGGAATAAGTGACTGACACTCGGGCGCAATTCAATTCGAGTATTTTATTTATCCACTCTAAAAAATCCCCTTGAGGTGGATGGAGTCTCGGATATACTTTTTCGAATATCCATTCCAATCCACCTCAAGGGAGGGTTTTTAGGGTGGATAAGGGTCGGGCCACACTTATCGACGGCGATCGACGGTTTGCCTATACAAAACGCGCGCAAAGTATGGAAATTCTTTCGCATCGGACGCGGCGAATGATGCGAAAGGATTTCCATACATCGCGCGTTTTGTATAGGCAAACCGTCGATCGCCGTCGATAAATGTGGCCCGACCCTAAATAGAATACCTCATAATAAGAACGAAACATCGACATGACGAAGCTGTCTCTGTGACGGGCATTAGAAACAGTTTCCTAATATGTTCCATTTTACAGTTATGTAGGTAGATGCTGTGTCGTCTACTTTACTGAGTTATAAAAGCTTTTATCAACATTCGCTAGGAAGACTGGGCATCTACTTAAGTATATCAATATGTAATGAAACAGTGGAATGTCAAAAATTGTCATGGACATTGTTTAGAAAGTTTATTTTTTACGAACTCATATTATTATGTTTAAAAGATCAATTTAAGACTCCATTTTGTGTAGAAGAGAACTTAATGAAAAATGCAATATATTAAGTATTTCTATTTTGATCGAGATGTTTATCATGTTTATTGGTTTTTAAACCATCCTGATCATGTTTCTTGGAATTACAGCTCTGCTAAAACACATAATACATACAGATACGGTACCAAATGTTACAATATTTTAAACGTTAATCTTTGAATCTAAGGACTCTATAGATTCTAAATCCTTTAGAGCACCCCATTTTTTAATACTTAGTTTGAAATGAGAACATTCGAAATTGAATGATAAAAACTGCATAGCATACTCTAATTATGTCTGTCTACGGTATCAAGGTTTTTTGCTTTATTAGGGGTATTCGATTATCCATCCCAAAAGATCCCGTAAGGAAAGGTATGTCCAAGAATCCACCCAAAGTATGTGTGGACAAATTGAATTTGTTTGGCATAAGGTAGATTATCGGACACCTTTTCTGAAGATCTAACAGATGGGGGATGCTTTGGTGTGGATATAAAGAACCACTTGTTTATTGGTATATAGTTCTGCTTCACACCACCTAGTTATCTTTTAAATTTGCCTTTGGAGAAAGCTCAAAGATTTAGAAATATAAAAAGTCCCGTATCCTCTCCAGATTATTATTTTGCTATAAATTCTTGTGAAATTAGATTAGTTACAGAAGTATAATCGCCCCTCAAGACCCTGTAATTTTTTTAAGCAAAGAAATCATCAATTATAAGTATCATCTTATCCAATAGTCATTTTCAATAAATATAAATGAAAAACTTGTTACTATATACATTAGCAAACATTATTCTATTGTTTATATCCAAATTTTATTGCATTTTATTTAATTTAATAATAAACACACTTGCACTATTTAGGCCTTTTTATTTAACCCAACCGGCTTACTGTATAGAGCAAGGTTAAACCCCAGATTGCAGTTTCGACGATAAATAATCGGTTAGGTTAAATAAAAATTATAAATATAATATAAATAAACACTTAGCGTGCTACAAGTGGTTTTATTATTAAATTATAAAGGAGTTTCACCAAGTTCTACAATCGCCAGTATAAATTACAACAATAATTTTCTATCAGCCTATATCTACATTATTAACTTTGTTAGTTGTCTCACTAACTGCTTTACGAATCAGTCGAAACAATTTGTGATTGTCGCTCAATACCATTTTGGAATCTATTCCTCTTTCCCAGCCCAGTCCACATCATTCCACTCAGTGCATTATTTGTTTAGCTAAAGACAATTTTAGCAGGATATCATCTCATGAGTCCGTTTTTATTGTTTTCAATACACTTTGCTTGAAAATTGAACTTACAAAGGCAGTTAACTGTGCGGAAAATGCTTTTTACCGCACTTGTGCGTTGCAATTGTAGTCTTCATAATTATTATTCAGCCAGGATCTTATTAATAAAAAATAAATCGAATCACAATTTACAAAGAGAAAAGTATTTTATATCTTTTTCAACACATCTTGCTCGAAAATTAAACTTACGAAGGCAGTAAACTGTGCGGTAAATGCGTTTTACCGCACTAGTGCGATTTTCATTACATTTTTTTTTTCTACGGTCTCCATAATCATTATTTAGCCAGGTCCATTTTAATATTTAAATAAATGTCTATTTATTTATTTAATAATAAAAAATAAGTTAAATCGATTCTGACGTTTTAGTGTACGTAATGATAAATGTGAATAGTACTGCAACAAAATAAAACTGCGCGGGAAGCTACAAATTACAAGTACAATTCGACGTACATTGCGTAGACGATTAGATAAAACGATAACAGTTTACAGTTTAGGCGAATTGGCTACGCAATGTATATCAAATTGCAACTTGTTGCTTCGTGAAACGGGGCCCTGATCATCCTAACACAAGGTAAGCTTGAGCCCCTCGGTGGGGACGGATGTGAGCTGTTGATGAATGCGACTAGAACGACGTAGACTGGTGAGATCAAATTTTAACAATTATCTCTATCAATGATTTACTATCAATAATACAGGTCCATTCGTTAGCGACTGGATAGACCCTGTCAACCAGCGCAGACATACGCATGATACACAAGGACAAATGCACGTGAGTAAATAAAGCTATGTAATCTCTTAAGAAAAAACTAATTTACAGTGCAAAATATACCTAATTGAAAGAACCATAAAAACAGACTTGGATAACACTAAAACTGGTTCTAGCGTGCTTACATTTCTGCAACAAACACAGCTAAACTAAAACTACACTTATTCTGTCCTTCTTGTTTATCAAATAAAGAAAAGGGACAAAGATAAACAAAAAAATTCATGGTTGTAATTTGAATATCCGTTTGTACTTTTCGTAATACTTTGGATGTGCATATATTTTTTTGGTAACTCCTAAAACAGCTATAACCGATCCCTTTTCTTCATTAAACACACAAAAAACACATGATCGACTTTTTAGAACCCTGATTATTAATACGATTTTATTTTACATATCGCAGTATCGTGTAGCTACATATAGTGTTTAGGGAATGAGTGTGATTTGGCTAAGGCGTACCTATAGCTATGGTCCGATGGGTCGTGGTCGTGGCTAAATGAAGACTTGTTCGGCAGCGAGGGCATCTGCGAAGGGTTTGACCACGCAGCGCGTCGCGAAGTAGAAGATAAGGCCGAACGTGATGGAGATGGGCAGGGCTGGCAGAGCCTTCTTCAGGATCGCCAGCAGCAACAGCGTGAGGCACAAACCCTAACAGGAGGTTCAAAGTTTACTAGCGAACCGGATACGTATGGAAAAGCATCAAAGATTTTTTTTTATACTTAAGTGCTACTGTTCTGAGCTGAACCCCTAGGTGGGGTCTTTTATGAACTGTTGACGATGATGAAGAAACTGTTTGATTTTTGTAGCCTGTGAAGATGACGGAAGTTTTGAACTTTACTTTTTAATCCTGGCCAGGCCACATACCTATTAGCACACAGAACGATATCTGATTTCATGAAAATAATCTCATCGTTTGTCACTTGCTGCTTATTTCATTTTTTTTTCCTTGCATTCACAATTAATAACACTAATAGTTTAAAAAACACGCTTTTAGCACGCACTAAAAATTACAAAACTGCATTTCAAATAGCCAATCCGCCACCTTGGGAGGGCCGCCATGTTGGATTTAGGTCACGTGATTTTTTTTTTCGTATCCCATTCAGCAAACCCTTTCATCTAATACCCATATCATAGGGGTGCATTTCAAATAGCCAATCCGCCATCTTGGATGTCCGCCATGTTGGATTTAAGTCACGTGACTATTTTTTTTTTCGTATTTCTGACAGCAAACCCTTTCATTTTATACCCATATCATGGGTGTGGATTTCAAACAGCCAGTCCGCCATCTTGGGGAGGCCGCCATATTGGATTTGTAATGACGTTTCTTAGATAGTCATGTATTGTCATCAAACTCAGAGCGTGTGCAAAATTTAATCGAAGACCAGGAAGTCGGTCAAATTAAGATTCCAAGATTTTCTTACATACATACAAGTGAAGCTAATAAAAGCGTGTTAAAAATTGCTGAAGACAGAATATACTGGTATTAGATGTGTACTCACAATGAGGATGGCAACGAAGCAGGCGAGTGTGGTGTTCCAGTCGCCGTAAGAACTGGCCTTCCCCACCAGCACGCTGTAGAAAATGAAGTCGCCAAGACCGAGCTTCACACCCTCTGCGAAATATAAACATTCAATTGGTAAATAAATTATAATCACACTTCACACTATAATTAATATTATTATTTTAGTGTTCACGCCTATACTACTGAACGGATTTGGATGAAATTTGGAATGGAAATAGGTTGTACCTTGGATTAACACTTTTTACCGGGAAAAGTCTTATACCCACGGGAAAAATTTTTCACATCGCGAGCGTAGCTGCGGGCGGAAAGCTAGTGTGTAATATTTGTGTGGTCGAGATTTCGACGCTCATTACGGGCTCCGTAATACAGAGGTTCCGCATTGGACTCCCGATGACACTGATAAGCAAAAATCTCTTAGTGAGACTTTCCCGAGTTTGGTTAGAATATTGCAGGCCGAATCACCCGAATGTCCGAAAAGAAAGATGACTCCGTGCTTCGGAAAGCACGTTAAGCCGTTGGTCCCGGCTACTATCTAATCGTTAGGAGCCATGTCAGTGGCATTTGGCGGCTCTATAACACTGACACTAGGGTTTTAAAGGTCGGTTGTCGACCTTACAACCCACACGATGAAGAAGACTTTTCTCTTCTAGTAAGGCGCGCGCCCTTTAATCCCTACAGCTGTGATGGAAGTGTTGACTCACTCTCCTCTTCTTTAAACCCTACAGCTGTAATATCAACGTCAACACTCACTCTGTTCCTCTGTTCTTCGTTCTTCCTCAATCGCGGGCGGGCGTTCGACGCGCGTGGAGTGCCCTCCGGAGCCACTTTGCTGCGCCTCTTGCAACTTTATACTCGTACCTATAATGACAGCGTTGACACTCAATGCCTTCCTCCAATTCAGGCGCATGCGGGAGGCAGATTAGCGCACACATACCGCACGCCTCTTTTAACCCTATGTCACGATAGTGTCGACACTTACTCTCTATCTCCATGGCAGGCGCGAGCGCGGGCGGGCGCTCCACGTGCGTGGTGTACCCGCCGGCGCCGCCATCCACCCGAAGGGCGCGCGCGGGGGCGGCGGCGGGCGCCTTCCACGCCGCGTCCAATCCTATACCTGTGACGATAGTGACACTCACTCTCTTCTTCCATGGCGGGCGCGGGAGCGGGCGGGCGCGGGAGCGGGCGGGCGCTCCACGTGCGTGGTGTACCCGCCGGCGCCGCCATCCACCCGAAGGGCGCGCGCGGGGGCGGCGGCGGGCGCCTTCCACGCCGCGTCCAATCCTATACCTGTGACGATAGTGACACTCACTCTCTTCTTCCATGGCGGGCGCGGGAGCGGGCGGGCGCGGGAGCGGGCGGGCGCTCCACGTGCGTGGTGTACCCGCCGGCGCCGCCATCCACCCGAAGGGCGCGCGCGGGGGCGGCGGCGGGCGCCTTCCACGCCGCGTCCAATCCTATACCTGTGACGATAGTGACACTCACTCTCTTCTTCCATGGCGGGCGCGGGAGCGGGCGGGCGCTCCACGTGCGTGGTGTACCCGCCGGCGCCGCCATCCACTCGAAGGGCGCGCGCGGGGCCGGGGGGCGCGGGGGCGGCGGCGGGCATCTTCCACGCCGCGTCCAATCCTATACCTGTGACGATAGTGACACTCACTCTCTTCTTCCATGGCGGGCGCGGGCGCGGGCGGGCGCTCCACGCGCGTGGTGTACCCGCCGGCGCCGCCATCCACTCGTAGGGAGCGCGCGGGGGCGGGGGGCGCGGGGGCAGCGGCTCGCGCCTGCCACGCCGCGTCGAACCCGCCGTCGCCAGCGCCTTCGCTCTGGCGGGCCTCCTGCCCACCTGGAGGCGGCATGGTCATGGTCATTGAGATGTTAAGGCAAGCGACAAATAAGTAAGAGAGAGAAAGATGTTTCTTGATTTGAATTAGGAATGAGCAAATAACCTGTTACACTCAACGAATTAGGTATGGACAGTTGTCTAGTTATATAAATGTAAACAAAATGTTCACTCAAGTGTTCAAACGAAAGAAAAATACATACTTAAAAATAAATTTATTTATTTTGTCGATTAGCTACGCTCAAATTACGCGTTATGATTGGTTCACGATTACGACATGACCGACAACAGTGACTGTTGATAATTACTGTTATTGACGAGGAACGACTAAGTCTTTTTCGCTAACCCCGCGCTCTACGCGTCCTTAAGGTCGGACTACGGATAATAATAATAATAAGATGTCCATCTTTTATTCCTATTTACACGACTGCCCAAAAAACGAGTGTAATGTGTTCAGGGTTCGTGTATGTATCATTCTTTATTCCTCCATAACTTCTAAATGCCTGAACAGATTTGGATGTATGGGGTATCGTGAGAATCCTTACGTCGTCGGACCAAATGACACTGGCTATTTTTTTTTTGAGGAGCGCAGTTGTGTTTTCGGACTGTTCCTTAATGTACCATATTTTATGAATTATTTTTAAAATATAGATTATAGTAGGCCGCCCACTTAAAATGGGACTGGGCTGGCCACGTCACCCGAATGCCTAACGAACCGTGGGCTAAAAAGACCAACAGTTGGGTGCCCCAGAACGCAGCAAGATGTCGTGGTCGGCCCCGCCAGAGGTGGCGAGACGAACTCGCTGCCTACTGTGGCGAGTGGGAGAGTTTGGCCCAGGATCGGGACAAGTGGAAGGAAGCGAGGGAGGCCTTTGCCCTACAGTGGAACACTGCAGGCTAATAATAATAATTATGAGATTATAGTAATCGCATCGTAAGAATGCCGTCCTGACACCAGGCAGGAAATATGAAAACCAAATGGGTGCAAAAGAGACAGAAGAAAAATTGTACGTGTATGACAGCTGATTGGGTCTGACCAACGATTTTAGCTGAAAATGCCAAAATGTTCTATAAAAAATTACAAAAAAGACTGTGTTTTATTATTTTTATATCGTCTGCTAAATAGATTTTTTTTTTGTAACTGAACAATCTGTTTGCGAGCTAGTATTCAGGCCTATGAGTGTATGACCTTATGTGTTTTTTTTTATGTTCTGGCACCTACATGTGGAGACCTGTAAATGGCTTTTTGGTATTACTGTATTTTACTATCAAGTTAACTTTAGCTGTTGGTCTTCCTATTATTAATAAATAAATAAATATCTTTAAAAATGACTGAGTTACGATCAAAATGCGCACTTCCGCACGAGGCAAGTGGTAGCTTTGACGTCATATGCACGCAACGTACCTATTAGACCGCCCGCAACCGCCTGCATATGACATCACACGCTCGGAACTTGTCGCGGTCATAACTTTGGTAATATTGCATGAATTGAAGTGAAATAAAAAGTAATGTAATGTACATGATATAAACTTTAATATAATGTTTTAATGTGAAATAAGAACCTATTGGTCTTCTCCACGAATTTACAGTGATTTTTTAAAGTTTCAATATGTCTGTCTCTTTCAAAACCGATTTTTTGTATGGAGACTATATGGTGTTACTAGCAAGTGACGTCACAAGTGGGGGTATGTGCCTCTCTGTCTAATCTTAAATTTCAAACCTTTATAACTCGGTCAATTTTGAAGATAGAGCAAAAATTTTTTTAGTGTTTGATAGCAGAAACTAAGAAGTTTGGATTTATAAAATAAAAAAAGTAGTCCGATACCCTATTTTTAAATGATTAAACTAAAAAAAAATGAAAAGCACGGACTAACTTAAATGAAGGACGAGAGCATAACTTCCCCATAGGGAAAATGCACTTTTTTTTTAATTCATTAATCGAAATAATTCAAGTTTCAGATAAACACGTAGAAAATATTTTTTCAAATATTTTTTCAGAAACAAAGTAATAAAGCTTTAAAGTTGATGGTTAGACAGGAGGTCCGATGTTTAATGTGACGTCATATTACGCGCGGGCCATACATCTGCCATAGAACATGTTTCGTAAGAGGGACAGATATATTTATTTAATAATGTTGTATCTAAAATAGTTTGTTTTTCAATCCATTCCGATTCTGTTTTGACTTTCCGTATTCTATTTTTGTATTCAGACGAACTATGATAAAAACCAATACTTTTTTATGCATATTCCCTATTAGCCCCCATATATGTGGTTGCGCTGTACCTTGGGGGTTGAGGGGGCGGAGCTCCCTGGGGCGCGGCTCGACGGCGGCGTCGCCCGCGCGGCCCTCGCCTGCCGTCGTCGTCGCCGCCAG
Organism: Carpatolechia fugitivella; assembly: GCA_951230895.1. Lineage (NCBI taxonomy): Eukaryota > Metazoa > Arthropoda > Insecta > Lepidoptera > Gelechiidae > Carpatolechia > Carpatolechia fugitivella. The sequence goes on along the minus strand of OX579662.1, from coordinate 6,414,520 downwards.
GCAGTACATCACTGTCGCTGCAAACCACAGGGAAGAACACTTCATAGCCTTGCCTATGTACTCGTATGATTGTGATGAGAAGGAACCGGGCAAATACAGCCCCAATGACCGACTCTAGTAGAGCTTATTGTATTCAGACTTTTAAATTTAAAAAACTGAAATTTTAGGAGTTATTTTATTATAGCATAGCTGCATCCTTTTCTGCTGTACAGCAGATGGTGTAGTGAGTGACCAGACGCATATGAAGCGTCGTCGGCGTGACGCGTTCACCGCCGGTGTAAGGGATCGTAAGAAAAAGAAATACTAAACTTACATGAGTATATTAGTGCAGGGAAAATTGGCTCATTCCTCTCTTGAGCAGTCTCAACTAATATTCTGAGTGGACCTTTGGGTGTTAGCACTGCTACCAAATCTGCAACGATCACAAACAACTTATTAAAAACTCCTTCTTGACATTTACGAGTATGAACAAAAATTACTATTACTGCCACACTTACCCCATATGGATATGACAGCCAGGACAGCCCATGTGGTCCATTCAGGCAGGTACTTGATGAATACCAGCGCCATGAGTGCTGCGATAAAGATGAGGTATGCCTGCTGCAGCCTCAGCGGACCCTTCCAGTGGATCACTATCATCCCCATCACACCAAAGTTCCACATAACGAACGCCAGCGTTATGTAATCCATTGGGATGTTGTAAGCTCTTAATGCTTCTCTGCAAGTGTACAGAATCACATTGAAGTCTGATAATATGTTAATCAAAAATATAAGGCTACTCAAAGTAGTATTAGTACATAATAAATATAATTTTATAGCAGCTGCTTTTTGTGAATTATTAGACTACAAGTACTACAGACAAGTCCTGCTTCCTCATGAATTTGAATGGTGTGGCCTTTTCTATACAACTTATTTTTTTTATGGCCTTAATGCCTGTAAGATTTATATAATAACACAGAATATTCAACTTTTTTTTTAATGTTCTTCTGTGGCATTGTAAACATATATTATCGTCGGGTTATTATAGGATGGGTTCTGACAGCTTCAAAATTATTCATACAACGTTAACAACTTTTTTAAATAATATTCAGTTTAAAAACCATAATAGCTAAAATATTTAAAAAAGTAACTTCACCTCTTATTTTTTCATTAAACAGTATGTAATTTACTTATTAAATAAATAAACAAAATATATTAAAAAGTTTTTAAAATTTTTATGTCAGAGCTCATCCTATAGTAACCCAAGTATAGCAACTTATATTAAAAAATTGTATTAAAAAAATTTACATCAAGGATACTTACTCAATATACAAATATGAAAACAGGAACAACAGCATAAGGGAGGACATGATAAGCCACCCATGTATGATCTTGTAGCATCTCTTTTTGTACAACACGATGAGAAGAACAGTCATCAGAGCTATCACACCCAATAGAATCATGGAATTGGCAAGAGCATTCCATGTTTTTGTCACTGCTGATGGACTTTCTTCATGGAATGGGGTATATGCTCTGTGAGAAAAATAATGCTTTAATATCATAAAGGTTCTCGTATAATTGTAATTCTTTGTCTTAATAAGTGTGTTGAGACACTTATTATCAAATATTGCTTAAACCAATACTTACAAATATACATCCTTAATAGAATAGAAGCTGATTGAGCAGATGGTGGCGACGACTACAAGCATGCACAGTGTGACCGGTACAAACAGCTTGATGACATGTCGGGCGCCGTACTTCAGCTCGAGCTCTTCCATCTGGGCCTCCGGATGTGGTGCGGGTGGTCTGCCCCCATCACTGCCACTTCCACTCGCTCCTGGTCCACCCTCTGTAGCTTCCACACTCTAAAATCAAACAGGATTTTTTTATTAGTAGTAGTAGTATTACCTAAAAAATGAATAAAAAAAAATACTTGCTAATTAATTTTTGCTGTATCTACTATTTTAAAGTGCTACTCAATGATATTTAATTTTATTTTATTGCATATTTCACTTTTGTATACACATTAATCATTTTACTACTTACATAAACATACAACATAGGTACAAAACACAAGAAAAGACATTACTGAACCTTTAAATGTTTCAAAAAAACTGACCTAAATAATAGTATCATCAAAATATATTTCAAAATTATTGATTGTTTACCTAAATTGATTTTATTACAAACTACAAAACACTAGGTACCACTTCTGGTAATGTTTTAAGGTTGTGAATAAGTAAACTAAATTTAAAAATTGTATATCACAGAAGTAAGTAGTAAAGTATGGGACTGTTATATCATGATGCTGTGATTAGAAATAAACAAAAGGCTGACTCAGACAGAGTGGGCGTAAATACTAACACCTGATGATGTGGTATTGGTGTCCTAACCTCGTCAGTGTGTAAGGGAAACTAGAGAAAGCGAGGGCATGTTACTCACGCCATAGCTGCGTTGGGGCTCAGGTTTGGTCTTCCTTTTCCTCGCTATGCGCTCCGTGACCTCCCTATCCGGGCGCGCTTCGGCGATGTGGCCATCCATCAGAGCTGTTTGCTCAGTCGCCTCCTCGATATCGCTGCCTGATTCACTCATTCACTGCACCAAAGTACAACGCTCATTTTACGCTTTAAAAGGCCAGTTTGATCCACTTTTCTGCGAAAGATTACGCTTCATCAACGCTAAAACATAGAGGAAGGAAGGCTAAAAAATAAAATGCAAGAACCTGGTTCTTCTATCTAAGTAAAGTAGTCTGTGAATGAACCTGGTTCTTTTATGTAGTCTGTGTGTGAATGCAAGGATATAAAATGACATGACAATCATGATTTTTTTTTGTAACGTTTCCTGACTTGGAAACAAGTTCTTCAGCCGTGCGCGACATGAATATGACAAGCAGTGTTGCCAGTAAGTGATAGTCTAATCTAACATGAAAAAGCTCAAAAAGTAACATTTTCACGAGAAAAATAAAAGTTGGTGGAAAATTACATTAATAGGCATTAGTAGGTAGTTGATTACATAAATTAATGATTATTTTCTTACCTACAAAAAACTTAATAATTTATTGATTGAATCCCCTCCGGCCCCGTACGCAACCGCAAGTTCGCAACTAAAAATTTCTGCTTTGTTAGAAACTAGTTACTAGTGATAGAGAATACTTTTTTCCTTAATCACAAAGTACTGAGCGAGCATATTATAATGTTAAACAATATCTACAACTACAAATATTATAAACCTCTCTCTTTGAAAAATTACAAAACACAAAACGACAAATTATAAAGAAAGATATAAACTGATGACACCACTAGTGCCTCGCTCGCTTAAGTAAGCGGGATGGAAGATTTAAAAGCACACACGAGTGAGTGAATATACGATATGAAGTGATAGATTTTCGCGCGGTCATCCGTCGTGTCAGTTTGGCCACAAAATCAATTGCGCTAACACACGTATCACATAATTTATTAACAGCCTATAAGCTGTCCAACTGTAGGGCAAAGGCCTCTCTTTCACTTTTCCACACGTCTCGGTCCTGGGCTGCTCCCTGCCACTCAATCGCTTCTGTAGGCGTCAAGCTCGTCTCGCCATTGTGGACGGCCACGGCAACGTTTCCCGTCGGGAGCCCAGTTGGTTGTTTGTTTAACCTATGTTTGGCATGCGGAGAACGTAACCGGCCCAGTGTCACTTCAAGCTTACCGCTTTTTGGAGGGCATCCACGATCTTGGTTTTTAAACGCAAGGTGGTGTTGCATGTCCTGTCTATCAATCTTACACCAAGAATAGAATACTGCGTTCCATATTATCATAAAATATTTAGTAGCATTTTAAGTCTTGTAACCCACCTTTCATGTTACCTCCAGGTAACATGAAAGGTTCAAAAGTAACATAAAATGTTTTAAAGTAACGTTCTGGCAACTGGATTACACAAAAGGCACATACAAGTTTTAGTGCCAAAAACCAGAAAAAGAAAAAAAAATGAAGAAAAAAGCGTGGGAAATTTCGTAAGAGTCTGTTCAAAGTTAAAGTCCTTCCTTTCCTAGTTCGTCTGTTGTTCGTTACTTTCAATTACTTTGGTTGGAGTCTGGTAGAGTAGTTAAATTTTCTATTTATTGTATATATTTCTGTTTCTGTACATTTTTGCTGTGATTAGGGTAGGGTAAGTTTTGTATATAATTTGTAAAATAGTTTCTATTGCATGAACGAGCCCCCCGGTGTGGGTCGGGGGAATGCAGGCAGGCGGGCATTTGCCTGGCCTGAATCTCTCTGTAGGTTCGGCTATTTCTATTGGAACTAAGTAAAATGGACACAGATGGTTCTTTGTCATCTATAAAAGGAACAGATGAGACTGGACAGTCAGGCCGGAAGCATACGCGATATATACTCAAATTTGCCGTTGTTGTTACGTAAAGCGCAGGAAAAATAAAACAAAAGGTAAACCAGTCAAAGTCAAAATTATTTATTTCCATAGGATGTTATTACATCACTTAGATCCGTCATTACATTTTTTTGGGTGAGTTCACTAACACAATGGCGGAATCTGTGGAGAAGAGCCTGACTATTGTCAATGTGAAAACATTACTTACCAACATTACTTAACTGTTGTCTAAGTCTATGATTTCTATTGTATTTGAAGAACATTGCTCAGTCCCACATAGCTCAACCCCACACAGATCATCCCATTCAGCTCAATCTACACAGCAAGAGTCTCGCCAGATAGGAAGAGGCTCATATCTGACTACGGACGGATGCTGCTCCGTGTGTGGTTCATGTGAAAAAAAATTAAACCAGCGAACAATGGATGGAACCATACTGCATCCCATCACGTTTGGTATTTTTTTGAAAAAGAACTAGTTTCAAATTGTAATTCTTGGATTTGTAAAAAGAATAAGGCGAAATCGTTGTGCTGTTGCATTCTCCAATAAAGATGCAAATGACTTCAGAGTTGCCTTTTAAATACATACAAATTCAAAGCATTCATTCATACCTACATTTCGCACTGCTATTACAATAGTGTGTTAACTCAAAAAGACACTTTTTTCAGCATCAAGGAAAAACTGATTACTCACTTCCAGGTATAGTTTATCAAGATTTAAGTATTGCATAAAATTTATTACTAAGATAAAAACAATATCGTATTCACCAAATATAAAAAAAAAACATGTCCTGGACACAGTTTTAAAAATGTGGAATTAGTTGAATACATATTGTACAAAAAATTTGAACTACCAGTCCAAGGTAATTTGTTACCTGCAAAATTTAAGTAATTGTTTGGCAGTTACAACTCATTTATTTATTATTCATACTCACATTTTACTCATATTTTCTTAATAATCATATCAAACACTATTATTTTATCTCTTAATGGAAAATTAACGAATTTAACCAAAACGAAGTATTAACGTTATTTAGTTTGAGAATTATAAGAAAAAGATTATTTTGTATATTATACGAATTTATTTCACGATGACTATGTAACATTTCTCAAGCTACACCCAAATAAAATCCGTTCAACGGAAATGAAACTGTAATTTAATACATGTTTTGTTCTAATTTATTGGTGTAAATTGACAAACGCTACAAGACAAAATATACTGAAATTACAATATCATCAGTTCTACAAGTATAGCCCTTCCGGCGTGCCCTCTTTCTTGCGGTAGAGGACGCTTTCTTTCGACTTCTTAAAATCTTCGTTGGTGACTTTCATACGGCGCTCACGCAACGCCATCAAACCGGCTTCAGTGCAAATAGCCTGCAAATATTAAAAAAACATTAGTGTAAGAATTGAATATTCTCACCGGATCTACAGAATCGTCATGTTATATCGCTTTAAGATGCTGTAATGTAAACTACTAATTTGGGTAGTTTAATCTTTGTCCTCAGGAATACTTTGTCGTTCTTATTTATTCTTGAAGTTGACTTCATTTGGTGTAAGAAGATGTTATATTTTATAAAAATTACAATATCTAATATTTTAAACGAGCAATTCTTGTATATATAGGTATGTCACCGTAAGATTGTGAACGTCGTTAGTTTATAATCTGACTCGCGATATTATAAACTGACGTAAAATTGTGAACTGCAGCCAACCATTTACAATTTAACGTATTATTTCTCGTTAGTTTATAATCTATCGATGTCAAATCGTCAAATTGCAAACCGTCCCTGATTGGTAAGTTTTGGCTGCGGCGATGAATAAAAAAAATAAAACTATGGATACAGAACGAGCTACCAATCAGGAACACGGTTCACAATTTTACGGGTGATAAATCCCGACAGATTATGAACTCTGCAGCTTTGTTCACAATTTGACGATTTAACATCGATAGATTATAAACTATCGAGAAATAATACGTTAAATTGTAAATGGTTGGTTGCAGTTCACAATTTTTCGCCAGTCTATAATATTGCGAGTCAGACTAACGGTGTTCACAATCTTACGGTGACACGTTATATATAATAAGAACCTCGGAAACGATTTGGATGAAATTTAGATAGTATATTATTTATAGCGGGGGCAATGAAACAGGTTTTCCCGTGTTCTTCGGGGATTAAAATATTGCTACGCGGAACACGGTTCACACGATCATTGGAATAGACAGGTTATTTCGCCATCTTCGATAAGAACATTCAGAAAAGCTGGTTTGGTTCACTGACGGCTCCAGAGGAAGGATGGTTTATCCGGCTCAGGTGTCTTTTATAAAAAGCCTCTAGTTAGGAAAATTACAAGCCTGGGCCCCTTTGCTACGGTCTTCCAGGCGGAGATGTTTGCAATCATCGACTGTGTACATCTCAACCTGAAGTATTCCGGTAAAAGCATCCTTATCCTGCCAGACAGCCAGGCTGCTTTAAAAGATCTGGAGTTAACCTTGGAGTGTATCAACGCTCTGAATTACCTTGGCACCAGGAACTCGGTTTGTCTAGGCTGGGTGCCAGTAAATTCAGGGATTGGGGGGAATGAAGCAGCGGATGAATTGGCGAGGGATGGATCCAGTTCCCGACCTATTGGACTGGAGCCCATCCTTGGAATGCCAAAGTCCGGCCCCAGACGCCAACTTCTAGCTTGGGAAAGACACCAAGCTAACGAGCTGTGGCACGGCACGGATCAGTTGGATTAACACACTCCAAGTAACAGATCTCGGGATTCTGCCCAAATTTACTGCTGAGGTACTTCAATTGAACCGGCAAAATATTAGGATACTGATCCGGGCCCTTACGGGCCTTATGTCTTATGGGGGACGCCTGCGACGGAGCGCAGACGGGTGACCTGCTCTGTGTGTAGAACCATTTCACCCCTAATTCCCAGTTCGGTTGTCGCCCTTCGGACTCGCGGTGCTTCGGACATTTCTCCCTGTTCCCTCGCTCTCCCCGGACGAGTTCTGCCCCCACACGCATCCTCTCCCACCGCTCCAGGTAAGAGCTTGCTGGAGCGTCCTATCCGATTCACCCCAGACAGAAGGGGGTACCACTCCGCATGAAGGGAACCCGGAGATTCCCCCCCACGGAGCTCCCCCCCCCGACCAAAGTTCCTCGGTAGTGCTCCCACACTTCCTTAGCGTGGGATCCTCCGGATCGCATGGTGTCACACAACTCGCCCCCTTCGGCGGTCCAACAGGTTAGTCCTCGCCCCGCTTGTTTCTTCTTCCCCACATTCGGGACATGACGGATCTGTGGCTTTCTTCATAATAGTGAGGTGTCTGTTTAGTGCACAGTGTCCAGTAATTATCCCTGTGACCAGCCTCGCCTCATTTTTCTTACATTCTAGTAGTCTTTTGGTCTGCTTTTTATCAATCGCCTTAATGAACAGTTTTGACTGTCGGAGACCTTTTGTCTCCCTCCATCTGGCGTTTGTTTCTGTGGTTATTTTCTTTTTAATCACTCCAATTGTTATTCTTTGAGGTATTGGTAGCCGAGGTTCCGGACCAGTGAAGGTTTCATCAGCACCCGTTCTGGCCAGTTCATCCGCTATCTCATTACCTTCAGTGCCTTAATGACCAGGCACCCACGCTAATGTATTATTTCTTCTCCTCTATAGTAAATTTAATGCTTGTTTGCATTCCTTTACCAGGACTGACATAGTTTCTGGCTTATCCAGCGCCTTCAAGGCCGCTTGACTGTCGCTGTAGATGATCACATTGTCTTTGCAGCCAGGTTCCTCAGTTTGGAGTTGTCTGGTGCATTCTAGAATGGCAAATATCTCAGCCTGAAATACGCTTGCAAATTTGCCTAGTCTTTCCGATATCTTTACAGGAGTATTATCGGTAATGTAGATACCAGCTCCCGATAGTCCTGTTGATTCTTTCCTTGACCCGTCTGTGAAGCACATTGTTCCCTTACGGGCCATTGTAAGTTTAATAAGCAACAGGATGGATATATCTGGGAACCCTTACTGTAGATTCTGCGCAAATGACGAGGAGACTCCGCTTCACATCCTATGTGCTGGGTGCCGGGTGCTGAGAGGACCCAAAATTGCCATCCAGGAAGCCCTGGCTTTAAGCCCCTTATCGACCGTCAGCTTCTTTAAAACTGTTGGTCTAAAGGAGGCTATTTAACACCTAAGGGCTGACTACAATAGATCCTTCTCGGGTTGCAGTGGTCATCAGGGCATAATTGCCCGATCCCTTCCATCTAAAGTATAATCTTCAGACTTCAATAAAATTCCTGCAAAAATGCATGCTAAATGTGCTCCCACACCACACTACTACTACTTTGCTGGCTCAGGGCTCCAAAGTGGATCGCCCGGCGAGAAAACCTTAATTATATAAGCGTTACTACCAGAATCTGTAGCATTACGTACCTTAATGTCAGCACCAGAGAGATCATCCTTGGACATGATAAGTTCGGAGAGGTTGACGTCATCAGCGAGAGTCATCCGCGACGTGTGTATGGTGAAGATGCGGCGTTTGGTCTTCTCGTCAGGCAGCGGGAACTCTATTTTGCGGTCGATTCGCCCGGGCCGGATCAGAGCTGGGTCGAGAGTCTCTATACGGTTCGTGGCCATGATTACCTATAAAGTAATAGTTTACTTTATTATATATTTTATAACAATAACTATATCAGTAAGTACGTCACAAATATACTTACTTTGACATCGCCTCTAGAATCAAAGCCGTCCAGTTGATTTAGAAGTTCCAACATAGTTCTTTGAATTTCTCTTTCACCTCCAGAGTTCGAATCGTAACTGAAAATTAAAGTCATATGTTACTCACATTAATAATATCATTAGAAAAGAAAAACTGGTGTAGAACTTACCGTTTTGTGCCCACAGCATCAATTTCGTCAATAAATACAATAGAAGGCGCGTGTTCTTCAGCTACTCTAAACAGCTCACGAACTAGTTTAGGTCCATCGCCCTGTAATATAATAAATAAATAATTATCGAAAACAATTCATATTAAATAATAGAGAACACTTCCTGTCATCTTAACACTTCCATTGAGAGAATAAGTATATTAATTAAGCTCATTCAAGCTAGCATACGCGAAAAATACAAAAAAGATGAGTATCAAACATACTACCAATATTCGCGCCATAAAACTATGTGGTTTTATTTTTCCGACAATTCAGTCATGTACCTACATAATATCCGCACCGGATTTCGAAAATTGGTAGTCTCAGCACATAATAGGGGATCGGACTGTTCACCATATTTTATGAATTATTTTTAAAATATAGATTTGCGAAGAAAAAACCGAATCGGTTGAAAATAGTACATTACGATACAAGGATCGTAGGTGGCATATTACAAACGAGGTGACGTTTGTAAGCCCGAGCCGCAGGCGAGGGTTTATAATGTCACATGTTTGTTATAAAACCTACGATCCGTGTGTTGTACGACGTTTTTCAATAAACTCGTGACAAAACTGATAGTAAATAATTAAATTGAAATGGTTAAGAAAGGTACATAGTACCCTACAAAAGCTATGATACTACAGGTAAAATTGATCATGTAGAAGTTGTAAAAAGTAACCTTTATTATATCGCGCCCAGTTTGAGTATCCTTACTATTTACATTTATCATTAAATATCAACACTAAAACAATCATAAAACAACATTCAATGTAAAACAATTAAATGAAAATTTTACAAACTTGGCGCCAACTACAAAACAATAGTATGTTTCTTTTTTATAAGCATTATTACGGAGAAAAGGCTCTGGCGGACATTCAGCCTCTACAAATATTATTAGTTAAATTGAGATAATTTTATTTTTATAATTAAAATAATACTGGCTGATAATATTTTTGATACAATTTGTTGAAATATAAAATACTTTTCTCTTTGTATGAATAGATTTAAATATTTTTTATTGTCAAAATGATCCTGGCTGAAGACCGTAGAAATTTAAAAAAAATTGCAATAAAATCGCACTAGTGCGGTAAAACGCGTTTACCGCACAGTTTACTGCCTTCGTAAGTTCAATTTTCGTACAAGGTGTATTGAAAACGAATTTACAGGGATTTTTTAAAGTTTCAATATGTCTGTCTCTTTCAAAAACGATTTTTTGTATGGAGATTATATGGCGTTACTTACAAATGACGTCACAAGTGGGTATGTGCCTCTCTGTCTAATCTTGAATTTCAAACCTTTATAACTCGGTCAATTTTAAAGATAGAGTTATAATTCTTTTAGTGTTCGATAGCAGAAACTAGGAAGTTTGGATTTATAAAATAAAAAAAAAGTAGTCCGATCCCCTATTAACTAACACTTACACCAGGGTTTGTGAAGTCAGTTGTCGACCTTACAACCCACACGATGATGATAACTAATTCTGACTATCGTAATCCTAGTTCGTCTTGTGACTTGCATCCAAGCTGTTTTGCAATGTAGTAACATTAACGAGGAACTGACCAAATATTTCTGAATAAGCTCTGAGCCGACGACGCGCAAGAACGTGGCAGAGGTCTGGTTGGCTACAGCTTTGGCCAGCAGCGTCTTGCCGGTGCCGGGCGGCCCATACAGGATCACACCCTTGGGCGGCTTGATGCCCATCTCCTCGTAGTACTCTGGGTGGGTCAGTGGAAGCTCTACCGATTCCTGAAAAAAGTAATTTTATAAGACCTAAAAAAAACACTTATTTTACTTTATGTTACACAACCTTAAACCACTTTAAGCCTTAAAATCACAATCATAAAGGTAGAAGTGTGAAGCTAGCTGTCTGATTCAAAGTACATTTACTACATTTACTATCAGTGTTACAAACAATAAACTTTGCCCAGTTATAGAATCATTAATTTATTTTATTTGTCAAAGTGTGACTGGCTTTATACCTTAATCTCCTGGATTTGCGTGTCCAGTCCACCAATGTCAGCGTAGGTCTCCTGTGGGGCCTTTTCCAGCTTCATGACGGACACCATGGGGTCTGTATCGTCACCTAGCACTCCAACAACAGCATGCACCTACAAACAGACAAAATATATATCTATACTAAAATTGTTACAATTTATGAGTTTGTTACAACCACCGCCGCCGCCGCCAGTGTTTGAAATTGTGAAAATTTTAGTGTACTGAACAACCACGAAAATATTAAAACACAATACAAATATACTTTATTGACACCAAAAGAAAACAAAACAGCCCAACAACCCTTCCAAGCCTTTTTTACGCGATGAAAGGTAGCCTATGTCCTTTTCCATGCTCTAGTCTGTCTCTGTACTAAATTTCACCAAAACATCAAAATCGGTTCAGTGGTTTAGGCGTGAAAGCATAACAAAAAGACAGACAGAGTTACTTTCACATTTATAATATTAGTAGGGATATTTTTATTATCATACTTGGGGACGTATATGAGCTGTTGATGATGATGATCATACTAATTATGAATGTAGCTGGTTACAAATAAAGATTTTTTTTTTTTTGTTATTAGCTTCCTTCAGCTGGGAGTAGTCAAACAATTTGCTATTTGCTAGAAAAAGTTATCAATATAAAATTATTTAAATGATACACTCAAACTTTTATTCTTCCTCGCCATTCTTCTCCAGCACTTTATCTTTATAACATTACACTTGTAGAAATCTTACCTTGTGGTTCAGTAACACAGAACAGCCAGGTTCAAGCTGGTCCTTATCCACAAAGGACAGAATGCTGACGTAATGCTCACTCCCTACAGAAGTAGACACTATCGCATGATTGTCATCTATGATCTCCTCCAGGTTACCCACAGACATTGGCGTGCCTCGGAGATCATCAACCTGGATATTTAAAAAAAGAAACACTTTTGATTGGGGTTTGGGCTTTATTTTATATAAAGTTTGTTTTTCACCAAATCATGTTGCTTTTCTGTACTATAAATTATAATAGTCAAGTTTTATTTTTTTTAAATTAAATAGGCAGAATTTATAATAGGTGTATTGATTTTATTGTCCAGTTTGTCTTCAATCATGATCACAAATGGTAGAATAATTTAAAACAAATATATTGATAGTCTCATTATTGTATGTTCGATAAGTTAAAAGTCTTCATGAATTTTACCTAAAGTTAGTCATGCTTGAATTAAGTCTTTCCACCAACCTTAGACCTTTCTTCTTCAATCTTTTCTTCCTGGGGCTTGAGTCTCTCCTGATTGCGGATGAATTCTTCCTCCATGAGAAGATAATCCTTGATCCTCTCTAGCTTTAACAACTTTAGCCTACATCTTGTGTGTGGCGTGACTTGAGGCAGTTTCAGTGCCGCGTCCGGGCCCTTCGCTTTGCGCTTCTTCTTGCCAACTCTTGTTGGGATTGGGGGTTCATATTTCTTCTTCTTATCCTTGTCATCTTTCTTGTCCCCGCCGCTCCCTCCGCCTGACTGGTTTTGACCCTAAAAAGCAACAACTTACTAACGTACAAAATGAAGAGATAACAGCATGTTTTATGGTTAAATTTTGTAACTTCAAATGATAGTCAACTAAGATTCTATTAATTACCATTTCTAGGCACTAATTAACGCTTTTCTTAACAAAAAACTGATTTTAAATTTCACAAAACAGCTACGATTACAAAGCGAAATTTTGTACACAGATTATACATAAATCGAACGAGAGAACGAATTTGGAACGAATGGTGACTTGTCATTTTACAATAGAGGTGATACCAAAGGTGAGACAATTTACAAGTCGTAGAGTACCGTACCGGTTTTTTTTTCGGTGGCACGTTTTGTTATTAATTAAATAATAAATTATGAATTAATATTTTTGAAATGAAAAATACGATTGTATTGTTGAAAAGACCTAATTTTATAATCATTTACTGGCTAGAATTTTCGTTAAGTAAAACTTTTCCTCTTTGAGAATCTTCCCAGACTTCTTCGCATGTCGATTGTCGAAACAAAACGAGCTTTTGACGTGTCGAATCATCGTGTACGACTTTTGTCAATCCTTCGTTATATATTTTTTGTGCTAAATTATAGAAAACGAAAGTAGAAAATAGAGTACGTTTGAGCTTCAAATAACAACATAAAATGTCACAAAACTATCGAATGTATGCTTGTATTTGCCCTGCCTAAATTAGTGCTTCGACCAAGTGTTCATTACTAGTAATTTTTATTTTGCTCACAAGTAGAACCTAGGTAATCAAGATGGTATTAGCAGATTTAGGTCGTAAAATTACGACTGCATTGCAGTCTCTTAGCAGGGCTACTATTATCAATGAAGAGGTAAGTCGATATATTATACCTGCCCATGGCGTTTGTCCAAAATTTGTGTACCTTCATATCCTACATATATTTTATCAGGTGTTGAACTCTATGCTGAAACAAATATGCGCGGCCTTATTGGAAGCTGACGTGAACATCAGGCTTGTGAAAAACTTGCGGGAGAATGTCCGAGCAGTCATTGACTTTGATGAGATGGCTGGAGGGCTCAACAAACGTCGGATGATACAGTCTGCTGTGTTCAAAGAGCTTGTAAAGGTTAGTGCTTTTTTAACTACATTTTTATGCTACCTATATATTTTATTGTTACTTCCTAAATAATTTACATTACTTACCTTACAGCTTGTTGATCCTAGTGTGAAGCCCTACCAACCAGTGAAAGGGAAGCCAAACATCATCATGTTTGTAGGTCTCCAGGGTTCTGGAAAGACCACCACTTGCACAAAGCTGGCATACCACTATCTCAGAAAGAACTGGAAGTCATGTCTGGTCTGTGCTGATACATTCAGAGCTGGTGCTTATGATCAGGTTAAACAGAATTGTACCAAGGCCAGAATACCATTTTATGGAAGGTAATTTCTATGATATTTTAACAAGTTGTATAATATTAATGTAAAAAACTACAATTAGTAAATTAATTACTTCTAGTAGTTTGTCTTTCTAGACAAGATTTTATCTTTTAAATTTAAAATAATGTTCTTTTTTGCCAAACATGATATTATTGTTGCTCTAATTAAATTTCTAATCACCCCATTCCTAAGAAATGAGGGTGTGATTTTAAGTTTGCAGGTAGTTTTGAATAAAATACAAAATAGATTGCCACAATTTTAAAATTTTTGCTTTTTTAATATTATACTCTTAGTTACACAGAAGTAGACCCCGTGGTGATTGCCACAACTGGTGTGGAGATGTTTAAGAAGGAAGGCTTTGAGATGATCATTGTGGACACCAGTGGTAGACACAAGCAGGAAGAGTCACTTTTTGAAGAGATGTTGGCAGTTGCTAATGCCATTGTAAGTTGCCTGAGAAAACCTGGAACAAACATGCCACAATCACATGTACTCAATGTGCATAATTGAATTGTAAAATAATAAGAAAGACACTATGAGTAAGATTGTTCATAAAAAAGACATTAATTAAAATTTTGCATCATTCTTGTAGAGATTGTGTCATTTAGTTCCAGTATTTATTTCTCATAATATTTTATAAAAAATGCTCTTAACTGCAGCAGCACCAGAGCTATATCGCAAAGGAGTTTTGTGACACTAACTTGGGACCATGAAGTTTCCCTCTTTTTTAATAATATCAAATTAGTATTTTAAATGTTGAGTCAACTTGAGTTGTACATTGCATAAACCATTAGCCTATATGAAATAGCTATAGAAAATTTGTATTTTTTACAAACATTTCTAACACATCACATCCTTGGTAATCTAGATACATTACTATTCCAGAAACCAGACAACATAATCTTTGTGATGGATGCAACAATAGGGCAGGCTTGCGAGGCACAGGCGAAAGCCTTCAAGGAGAAGGTGGATATTGGATCTGTCATCATCACTAAATTAGATGGCCATGCTAAGGGTGGTGGTGCACTCTCAGCGTAAGTATGAAGTTATTTTAATAATTTACCAAGCAAGCTAAAAGCCATACACATATTAGAAGATAGCTGAAAGGCGCCAGATTTCGTTGGCGTCGGTAAAAGTCCCATAATCATAATCTACTACACATAATCTACATAATTATATTTTTATAAATTTTTTTTTGACATACCTATAAATCGTTTAATATCATTGACTTGTATCGTTTCATTTACTTGTAAATTTATCTTAATTCTGCTAGTAGACTAAAATTTTGCATGCTGTAATAAGTGAAATGTGAGGACATTATTTAATTTTAAGACCTGTTTGTGACCATGATTCATGCAAATAAATATTCATTCATTCATACTATTTATAAATGTGAAAGTTCCATATTAGAAATTCCACCTTAATATTTTGTTTATAATGTGGATTATTTTTATAGGAAAAGTTTATTTCCATGGGATAAATGTTACTTATGAGCAGACAGCTAGTAAAAATATTTATACCACTTTTGTTTTCAGTGTTGCAGCAACCCAAAGTCCAATCATATTCATTGGTACTGGAGAGCACATTGATGACTTGGAGCCATTTAAGACTAAGCCCTTCATAAATAAATTACTTGGTATGGGTGACATTGAAGGCTTGCTGGACAAGGTTAATGAGCTCAAACTGGATGATAATGATGAGCTGATTGAAAAACTAAAACATGGTCAATTCACATTGAGAGCTATGTATGAGCAGTTTCAGAATATTATGAAAATGGGACCCTTTTCACAGATCATGGTAAGGTATTTATTTTTTAACAGCATTACAATTCGCGATTCACAGTCACGCTATAATCCTTAATATAAGTTTGTAAGTGCTTTCACGTTTTAAAGATTAAAAAGGGACAGGAGATGTCCATCGTAATATTAGAAAAAAAAATATTATTATTAGAGCTGCCAAACATCGAATTTGAACCTTATGGACGCGTCGATTGCTCTCAATTTTAGAGAGCATGTAAAATATACAATCTCTCTGACAGCTACGACCCTTATTTTAGGTTATAATTTGTTCAAATTAATATCATTTGGTCATCTGAGTTCATTACCTTTCTTTCATTGGGCATAAAAACAAAAAGGATAGCTGGGTTTTAAAATTAGAATTAGTTCCCGAATCGGGGCCAATATCTCTATTATTTGTCTAATTAGTAGTACAACAAAAACTAGAGACTTTGATTCTACTATTTAAATACAATGCTTCTTCTTCTTTCGAGTCGATGGCTCGTCAAAGATTTTATATTTTATTTGCCCAGTATGCCGCCACCCTGATTGCTCCATCTGAGGCCTCCATGAGCTCCTCCACGAGTCAATGCTTAAAAATATGCAACTAACTCCAAAAATAGAACTGGTGCTACTCTAATTCCTATTTTTTTCAGGGTATGATTCCAGGCTTCTCCCAGGACTTGATGTCTAAAGGCAGTGAACAGGAATCAATGGCGAAACTGAAAAGACTCATGACGATCATGGACTCGATGAATGAAGCTGAACTGGACCACCGCGACGGTTCCAAGCTGTTCACCAAGCAGGCCAGCCGCATCTCCCGCGTCGCGCAGGGCGCCGGCGTAACCGAACGAGACGTCAAAGATCTCATCGCCCAATACACCAAATTCGCAGCCGTCGTTAAGAAAATGGGTGGTATCAAGGGCTTGTTTAAAGGCGGTGATATCGCTAAGAATGTCAATCAGAACCAAATGGCTAAGTTGAACCAACAAATGGCTAAGATGATGGATCCCCGCATCCTCCAGCAGATGGGCGGCATGTCTGGCCTCAATAACATGATGCGACAGCTGCAGCAGGGCTCCAGTGGAATGAACAGTCTTATGGGAGGCAAATGACAGTAGATTAAATCCATAATTAAGCCACCGATGTAACACTTGTAATTAATAACTATATAAATAAAATATTGGATTTGGAAAAACTTAAAATAATTTATTTGTTTGTGAAATTGGGTATTCAAATTCGACCGGCGGCGCGGTGGCGGCGGAGGCAATCAATTTAGCGGCAATGAGTGCAACAGAACTGATCATCCTTTGTTGAGAATAATGTGCCGTCCCACCCACCCTACTACGATAGTGCTTTTTATACCAAGAAGGTCAGTTCTACTCAAGCTCCTCTACTCCATCTCTGCTCTCACAGAAGCATACGGGAGCGAGCGATTTTCGAGCAGGATTCGCGTTACGACAAGCAACACGGCGGCGGCGGCGGCGCGGCGCGGCTCTTGGAACCCAGTAATGGGGGTTTTTCTTTTAGACAAAATGTGGCGCTGGGTTCCACTTTGCAAAACCTTAACAACCTTCCTCACAAATAGGGTAAAAAAAACACTATTTTTTTATAATTTTTTAGTGATTGCTTTATCTAGGCCTGTTGTAAATCAACGAGTTTAGTTAGAAGTAAACTCAGAGGAAGGAAATATCATTGCTCAGAGGAATAAAAGACGATCGCTTCGTTCGCCACGTGCGTGCGCGTCATAACAAAAAAAAAATTAATTCTAGCTTATGTCACGTGACGTGTCACAGAGACATTGGTTCCTACCGTTCCTATGCTCTTAGGTAGCAACCGCCCCCGCCGCCGCCAGCGGGGACGCGGAACTGATTAAATAGTAGAATTAATTCAGAAGACCTGGGTGGGCCCCGTTTCACAAAGCAACAAGTTACAATTTGATATTCATTGCGTAGTTAATTCGCCTAAACTGTAAGGCTTCATCGTTTTAATCTCACTATCTACGCAATGTACATCGAATTGTACTTGTAGCTTCGTGAAACGGCCTCCCTGGTAGGGGTCATTCTTCTCCGACGCGCTTCTCGCCCTGGCAACGTTCTGGGCCTAGGTCCGAGCCCGTCTGAGAGCGCCCCCAGATACGTTGTCATAAATTTCCTAAGAGGTACGAGCCTTCTGTTCCCTCGCAAGTCCCCCGAAGGTTTCTACCACCCTGGTCTAAGAGGATGTAAAGGGGTTACCCTGGTAGAAATAGCGATTAGGTCCGTCAAAAAGAAAAGCCCTGTGTTCCGAGTCTCGCTGAAATCGATTAAAGCACCCGTAATCACGTACCGAATTACTGTCAGCCAGCAGCAGGCAAAACTCATACGTTTTTTTGCTATTCTGATCGCTGACGGCGCTGAAAGGTCAGTTTCGGGACTTTAAATTTTGTGTCGTAGCAACTGGCTTAAAAGGGCTCGCACCCAGAGCCGTAAAACAATTACATTCCCTGCGTTCCAAGACGCGCTGAAATCGATTAAAGTACCCGTAATCGCGTTCCGAATCACTGTCAGCCCTTGGGTCAGCCCGTAGAAGGAGAAATACATTTTTTTACTTTTCTGTCAGCGATCAAACGATTCGGAATGCGCCCAATACTGACCCTGCGTTCCGAGACGCGCTGAAATCGATTAAAGCACCCGTAATCACGTACCGAATTATTACTGTCATGAGAGGCAAAGGCCTGCCAGTACCTACGTAATGTACGGAGAAAAAAAAATGATGAGTTGATTGTTGGTTACATCGACCCTGCGTTCCGAATCGCGCTGACAGCACTTTGAGTACCCAAAACACTGTCATTGGGATTACGGCAGCCATTGTGACGTCACGGATTGCGTCATGACCGCCGCCATCTTTCGCTAACGGCGCCCATGCTCCAGAGCGAAATTAACGTAAGCGTAATGTCAAATTCGACTTTGACATATTGTGTATTTATTTTTAAAAGTTAAATGTTTAATGTTTAAATGTAAAACTAACGTGTCTTATATTTATTTGGTTGAACAAAATTAAAAACACGTTATTCAATTATGAAATGGAGATAAATTACTGAAATATTTTAAATCAATCAGTTTTGTAGGTTAGGGTTGCCAGATGTTCGATAGTAAAAGTATCGAGTAGGTTATGTATATATTACGATAGTTTTGACTCAGGCACATACATACATAAGATAATATCATAGGCAATCTGATAAAATATAAATATAAATATCAAACATTCTTTTTTGTATTTTTTAATTTCATGTGCCTATTTACATCTCTATTTTTAAAAATTCGCATACCTTTTCTTATTTTGGGTACTAGCCATGCGAAAAGTGCTATTTTCACAGCTGTACGATACTTTTTTAATACGTATAATAATTTAGAATTTTGCCAGTTTTGGTACGGTAATCAACATCTGGCAAGACTGAGTTATAAGCAGTTTCAGCGCGCTCAAACGCCGTTCTGTTTTGATTTCGCTCATGAGCCGTATTATCGCGATTTCTGAATCGGTACGCGAGTAATCGCTGGCAGTACTTTGAGCCGTGAAATCTGATTCGGAATACAGCCCGAGTCTCTTACTAACAAGGAATATACTACTCACTGACGTGCTTACTAAAGACAAGGCAGCATGGTCATTAACCTTAAGCGCCCACTACACTCTCGTCCGAAGTTCTTCGACGAAGTGTCAAATTGGTGTCAAAGTTATGCCCGTAACGAAGCTAAGTTGCACGAAGTGCCTCTCTATACTCTCGTCCTCGGCCTACTTCGATCAACTTCGTGAGTAGTGTAGTGGACGCTTTAGCCTGTTCGTAAGAACGAACAAATAAAAAAAAAATACATCGAGTCTTGAGTTTCTAAAGCGTCCACTACACTACTCGCGAAGTTGATCGAAGTAAGCCGAGGACGAGAGTATAGAGAGGCACTTCGTGCAACTTCGGGCTTCACTTATACACCAATTTGACACTTCGTGAGACTTCGTCGAAAGCGCCCACTACACGCTCGTCCGAAGTTCTTCGACGAAGTGTCAAATTGGTGTCAAAGTTAAGCCCGTAACGAAGCGAAGTTGCACGAAGTGCCTCTCTATACTCTCGTCCTCGGCCTACTTCGATCAATTTCGCGAGTAGTATAGTGGACGCTGAAGAACTTCGGACGAGAGTGTAGTGGGCGCTTTAGCTCGAGTTGTGCTACCCCGTATATAATAAATTAATAGTACTCTTTGCTTTGGTTGTGCTCGAGTTTACAATTTGTTTGATTTTGCATTAAATTATTTTGTGTAGTCTTGCAATACTTTTAACTTTTAAGAAGTTATGTCCATCGGGTTTACGAGTCTTTTCAATTCATACCGTATTTTAAACGTAAGAGTAAGTATTTTTTTCTAACAACATAACCTCTAATTAGCTTGATTTTTCACATTTCTTAAATTAAATGTAATACAGGTATTTTCCACTGTAATAACTGGTCGTCGTAGAGTTCGATCTAAAATGGATACCGATTTAAAATGTCGAGCTGATCCCGTAGTCCTCAAGCTGGATTCCGAAGAGTTTAAAAATATTTTTACTCAAGAAGTTATAGATTTAAAAAATATATTTGACAAATATAACTATGAAATAAGAATAGCTGGAGGAGCCGTAAGGTAAGCAAGATTTGATGCATCCTATATCTTTGCATCAATATTGTATGACGTGAATGTTCGTAAATTTCAAACCTTCTACAGCTGCTTTGCTCTTTTCTTTATAGAGACCTTCTAATGAGTCAACAGCCTAAAGACCTGGACTTTGCTACAGTGGCAACACCGCAACAAATGAAAGACATGTTTACAGCAGAAAATATCAGAATGATTAATATGAGTGGAGAGAAACACGGTACTATCACTCCAAGGATTAATGACAAGGAAAACTTTGAAGTGACTACATTAAGGGTCGATATGATTACAGACGGGCGACATGCTGAAGTCGAGTTTACGACAGACTGGAAACTTGATGCTAACCGGAGAGATCTAACAATAAATTCTATGTTTTTAGGTACACACAGCAAATATTTCTACCTAATTCTGTGTACATAAGATATTGTATGTATGTATGTATGTATGTCTTATGGGGGACGCCTGCGACAGAGCGCAGACGGGTGACCTGCTCTGTGTGTAGAACCATTTCACCCCTAATTCCCAGTTCGGTTGTCACCCTTCGGACTCACGGTGCATCGGACACTTCTCCCTGTTCCCTCGCTCTCCTCGGACGAGTTCTGCCCCCACACGCATCCTCTCCCACCGCTCCAGGTAAGCGCTTGCTGGAGCGTCCTATCCGATTCACCACAGACAGAAGGGGGTACCACTCCGTATGAAGGAAACCCGGAGATTCCCCCCCACGGAGCTCCCCCCCCCGACCAAAGTTCCTCGTTAGTGCTCCCACACTTCCTTAGCGTGGGATCCTCCAGATCGCATGGTGTCACACAACTCGTCCCCTTCGGCGGTCCAACAGGTTAGTCCTCGCCTCGCTATTCCTCTAGGAGACAACCGAGGAGCACTGGTTTTACTGGTGCCCCGGCAGCGTCGACCCCTCGAATCTACCCGATGCTTTGCAAAGTCTGATTATGTTCCCTATTGAAATGTCCCTTAACTGTTCCCTATCAATCCTATCGGTTCCTAGTATCTCCCATCTTGGTAGAGAATACATAGGGCATTCCGCAATTAGGTGAATGACATAAGATATTAAACAATATTGTAAAATGTTTGCAATATTTTTACAGGATTTGATGGCTCAGTTTATGATTACTTCTTTGGCTATGAAGACTTAAAAAAAAGGAGAGTAGCTTTTGTAGGAGATCCAGACGTGAGAATAAAAGAGGACTTTCTTAGAATAATGCGTTATTTTAGATTCTTTGGCCGCATATCAGAGACTCCTGATAACCATGAACAGCTAACACTTGAAACTATCAAACAGAATGCCGAAGGTTTACAAATTGTATCAGGAGAAAGAATTTGGGCAGAACTCAAAAAGACATTACAAGGAAATTTTGCCGGAAGCTTATTGAAGACTATGTTGAGTGTTGACATTGGGAAACACATAGGTAGGCCTAAATGTCTACAAAAATCTATTTCCGCCTTACATTTCATGATTGAGACGTTGTAATAAACTGGATTTGTATGACAATATTGCATCAGTGTGCCATAGTGAAAATATTACTTTTTCAGGTCTGCCATCAGAGCCAAACATTGAAGAAATTGATAATTTAATTAAGAGGGCTCATCATTTAAATCTACATCCAACAAGTTACTTGGCAGCACTATTAAGAGACATTGATGAAGTAACTATTCTACACAACAGACTTAAGTTTTCTGGTTTTGACAGAGACATGACTTATTATCTAGTAGAACATAGAGATGAAAAAGTTTCAACATCAAGACCATTGATGTAAGGAAATTATATAAATTAGAATTAAGTATAAAATAAATACTTTACTAAAATTAAAAATATAAAAAAAATTGTTTTGCAGGCCTTACGAAAAGTTAGTGTTAAACACAAAACTAAAACAAAAAGATGTTATTGAATATGTACGAGAAGTGCTGAAATATAGAGGAGATACATCTCTCTTAGACCAATTTAACAAATGGGAAGTTCCAAAATTCCCAATAGGAGGAAAACATCTCAAAGATAATGGAGTTCCTCCAGGCAAGATGTATGGGCGGACAATCAGCAAATTAAAAGAAATCTGGATTGATAATGAATATCAACAAACTGCAGACGATTTAGTTAAGCTGATACCTAGTATTCTTGATGAAAATGAAAACAATAAATAAATCTAAGAATATAACAGTGTATTTAATATTCTAAAAGCCAATATAAAAGTTGCATGTGAAATTTCAAGACATTTATTAATATTTAACTCCTTTTGGTGCACTATATATTTCATATTTATTACAACCATCATCGTCATCTTTGTGATCCAAGAAACAGTGTTTACAGAACAAATACCGGCATCCTAAGCAACGCATTGTTGCATCTTCGTTACAAATCTCGCAAAATGGCAGCTCATCATCTGTAGATGGTGGTAATTCATTGTCTTCTAATACAGCTGTAGCTTTAGCCTGCAAAAAAAAAATTTTAGGTGATGAATTCAGATGAATTAATGATATTATTTTAAATGAATGGCAACCTAAAATAACAACATAACATAGCTGTCAGATTAAGAGATTTTAAGTCGGATGTTTTATGTGCTCTCTAAAATTGGACAATTGATGAGTCCATAAGGTTCAAATTTAATATTTGACGGCTCCAATTAAGGGCGCCCTCCGAATCAGACTTTCAGCGCTGTCAGCGATCAGAAAAGCAAAAAATATATGGCTGACACAGTGATTCGGAATGCAATTATGGGTACTTTAATCTATTTCAGCGCGTCTCGAAACGCAGGGTAAGATGGCCATCTCCTGTCCCTTTTTAATCTTTAAAAGGTGAAAAGGTCTGACAAAAGTGACAAACTTAAATTACGGATTAGAGTGTGAATCGCTACTAATATTTATGTGACTCAGGCTGGCTGGACAATTCTTCCAAATGATCCGCGTTTAAGTAGGTCAGTAAACAATTTTAGGTGACGGCTAATCACGCTTATTTCAGTTTATGTGACGTTAGATAACCCGAGATAATCGAACGCAAACGTGTCCAGCCAGCTTGAAAACCGCTTTTCGCATGGTCTCTCAATCTCCGAACAGAAGGGATTCTAACTATTTCTTGCTTATTAATACTGCGTCACCTAAAATTGTGACAGGCGTCCAGTTTGAATTTTTGAGATACGTATAGCCGTTTAGCTAAAAAACAACGAAAAGCGTGGCCAGCCAGCCTGAACTTACGTATTAAACTTCTGGCTGGCACCTCTGAATCTCGACAACGAAAGCGTTTTCGAACAAGGTTCTTTTACTAGCATTTAGTGACGGAATTTGTGACAGTCTTAGCGTTTGTTTCATGGCGTCACATAAAGGCGTTTACGAGAAATCGATGGAAACTTGGTGCCAGCCAGCCTGGATGCCTGTCACAATTTTAGGTGACGCAGTATTAATAAGCAAGAAATAGTTAGAATCCCTTCTGTTCGGAGATTGAGAGACCATGCAAAAAGCGGTTTTCAAACTGGCTGGACACGTTTGCGTTTGATTATCTCGGGTTCTCTAGCGTCACATAAACTGAAATAAGCGTGATTAGCCGTCACCTAAAAATTGTGTATTGATTACGTTTCCTCACTTTGTATGTGGCAATGTGCAAATAGCATTATGCCAAAACGAAAAAAAATATAAAAAATTGTGTATTGACCTACTTAAACGCGGCTCATTTGGAAGAATTGACCAGCAAGGAGTCACATCAATATTTAACAATTTTAGAGTAAAGGGATAAAGGTTCCATTTACCTTCTCTATAATTTTCTTTACAGTTTCTTCCTCATCTTCTGAATCTACTTCCAAAGGTTTTGAGGTTGCATTATTCCTGTCAGCACCTTTTAACCTACTTAATCTGGTTTCCATGTCACTAACAAGCCCATCAAACTCGTCCTTGTACTTAGCATCAACCTTATTTTGTTCAAAGTACTGCTTCATTAATTCATCTGCTTGCTCTTGCTCTGTTCGCAGGTCCAGTTTTAACACTACTGGCTGAAATTGAATTTGGATTAGATACATTGGGTTGTTTTAAAAATGAGTACTTACCAGAGTCCTAAAATTATTTTGATAAGACTACGCTAATCTGGAAAGCTCAGTGTTATCTACCTGGCTTTGAAGAGTGCTGACTGGGGCTCCTCTTAACTTCGCTAACCGTTCAAGCAATTCAGCATCAGTTGTTTTAGGTGTGTCACCTTTAATTCTTTGCAATTTCTGAGCTATCTCCTCTTCTGGAGTTAGTCTTATACTGTCTTCTTTTAACTTCCTAAGTCTGCTGGCTATTTCTTGGTCTTTGTCACTTGATGATGCTTCTGCTGTACTATTAGGTTTATCCATTGAATTGTTTTTTAATAAACCCACTCGCCTGCAAAGATATTTAACCATAAGATGTATAAGTACAATAGAATAGGTAAGGAGAAAGTTAATATTTGGCTGACAACTTACTTATAATAGGCATCAGGAGGAACAATTACTGGTTTTTGATCATTAGAAATAGGTGACAGTGTACATTTTGCACAGACCTGAAAAACAATTACCTATTATTTATTATGCAGAATTATGAGAAGAAATAAAACACAATATGTCAATCTTAGCCAATGGTACAGATAAATTAAAATAAAAGCCACTAAGTAAGAAAGTTTAAACTCCTTTACCTTTGCTTCAGCACCAAGTTTTGGTACAAATACTTTGTTGCCTATACACTTAGAGCAGTAACTGAATCCACAACTGGGACATCCTTTCTGAAAAAAGGATTTTTCAACTGCTAATTTTGTTAATTTTAATAATTTTATCTTTATAAAGGAACCACTTACCTCTTTTCTCAATAATGTAAATGGCTTAGCACATGAGTTGCAAGACATTTTTATTTGATTGACTTACTTTTCAGATTCATAACCTTCCTTTTGAAAGAAAATTAATAATGATAAAAATGAATCACATCACAACAAGCTCAACATATATCAGAACGAATATAAGTCTTAAATCAATTCCAGAAGGTTTATTTTTCTACAGCTACCCTCTAATGATCTGTCACTGCATTTACTTTTTTATTTTGGCATCTTGTATTTTTGCCTTCATTTCATTCAACTATTTTAGATTTTTCAAGAGCACAAAAGGTAGTTACACCATTACCACTCCATTTGGTGTGATTATTAACTTTACTACAAGATTTGGTAAATCTGGTGCAAATACAACAGACAATTCTCTAATAACCAGATTCCATTCTTCACATAACATCTTTGTGCTTCCTAAAGGCACATTCCTTGCTTGGACTGTATTATTTGTTTTTTTTAGCCATAATCTGGTTGATATCATATTAGACCATGCTAAACCTAAAGAAGGTTGGACATTTTCTACATCAAAGGAAGCTGTTACTTGATTCAGGCACAGAACTGCCAGGTTATGTTTTTGAGCTACATTAATTAAATATATTGCTACTTCTCTTAGTTCTTCAGCTCTTTGCACATAATTTGTGTACTCGCATCTAAATGGAGCAGTAATGGAATCCAAGATAACAAGGGATGGTGTATTCTTCTCAAGTAATTTTGGCAAACGGACTCTAAAGCAAGACAATAGATCATTGGCTTCAGTTATGTGCTCTACAAATATATTTTTGCCATAATCATTCTTTGGATTGTAATCTGACAGACCTAGTTTGATTTGCTCAAACCTCTTTACAGGAAACAAATCTTCTGTGCAAATAAACACTGCACCACTTGCCCAGTTATGAGCTGCTGCTTGAAGAGCTATTTGCGTCTTTCCGGAGCCACTTTCACCATATATTTCAGTCACGGTGCCTGGCCTAAAACCTCCTCTCAAGGCGTCATCAATTCCTACACAACCAGTGGCTATGTTCTTCAGTTGTTTTTCTTCAAGTTTATCACAAGTTATACTTTTTGGACTCAAATGATCAGCGACTATATTTTTTAACAACAACACGTCATCAGTGCGAAGGTTTGTCGCCTTTTTAATATCCCATACGGACAGGGTAATGATTTGTTTAGGGGTTGAAATACCTGCTCTGTCTATCACTTCATAAATATTGGATGGTAAAACATGTTTTATATCCATTGTTTAAATAAAACCACACTTATTGAAATGAAAATGAAATGAAATAGCAGAGAAAAAGGTGATATTATGATGTTGTACACAAAAAATCGCGCCAAAAATTACGTCAATCATGTTTTTTTTTTAAATTTTAAACAAGTGTTGCCAGATGATGATCTAGCATTCTCCCCAAATCTCACCCGAAATCCTCCCAAAATGTTAGTGTTTTGAGAAAAAACCCCCAGTAATTTGAAAAATGTTTATTAAATACAATAGTAACTGAGAAATTGCTTCCATGACTGAATCAGAATCTCGACAGTGCCATTATCTTCAATCTGCGCCTTGAGAGACCACATAGGAGCACTCACTGCTTTTTATCAACACTCAATGGCGGTTGGTGGCGTTAAAAACCTGTTTATCAGCGAGCGACCGCGACAGAACGGAACGATACCGCACGGCAACTTCGGGACCACTCGGCTATCATCGTTCATTCATCGTTGTGCGCCGTAGCCGTAGACAGCTATTCTCCCTCTACGGCCGTAGCATTGTTGTGCTGGTGCGTGTGTGTTCGTTTCTATGGTGCGTTCAAATTACGTAGTGAGTGGTTTGGTCGCGTTCAGTTATAAAATTTTTTCAAAAAATCCGCCAATTCCCTCCAAGCCAATTTTTTCCCCCCGCAGAACCCCCCAAAGGATTTGTCCCCCCAAAAATCTCCCCGTGGTCTGAAAATACCCCCAAATTTGGGGGGAATCCCCTCCATCTGGCATCATCTGGCCGTAAATCAATATTTTAAATTAAAATATTGTTTTACGGTTCTGGATGCAGAGCCCTTTTAAACCATGTCAACCGTGTGGTTTATATAACCTTGATTTTTAATTCCGTGGAATTCTGACAGATAGAGTGCTGCCAGGCAGAAAACAAGTTACCAAAATTACAGGTATCACATTTTGATGAATAAAAATAACAGTGAATTATTTTAAAGTCATACTTTATGCAGCCTTCATTATATTTCATGTTTTCAATTGTTGGATGACTATAATATTTTTAAGTTGTAATCTGTTTAAGTTACTACATTCAATGTGGGAGAATATTTATTAAGGCCGGGTATCATTTTCAAATAACCACAGGCTGCAAACAGTTGGTTAATATTTCTATTTCTAATGCAAAAAAAGCTTTTAAAAATGCATGGATGGAACCAAAAAAAATAAAGGTGTTCTTAATCTAACATATTAGCAATGCTATTAAAATAACAATTCTTCCATGCAAACTTCACTTTAATTTCGTATTGTATGGCCAACGATAAAAAGCACAGCGTAAACCATACAAGATTCAAATAGAGGTTGCACAAGCCACTAGGAGGAGACACACAAGGAGTAGTTATTTTAATTGCATTGTATGTAAATTATGATTTGCCTGTCTTGTTATAATAGTGATAACAGAAATGTACATGTGAAAAAAGGTTTGCGACAAGTGACATGAGAACTGGCAGAATTCCACGGAATTAAAAGTCAAGGGGCGTATTCCGATTCAGACTTTCAGCGCTGTAAGCGATCAGAAAAGCAAAAAAATGTATGAGTTTTGACAGCTGACAGTAATTCGGATCGCGATTACGGTGCTTTAATCGATTTCAGCGCGTTTCGGAACGCAGGGAAGGTTATAGTCGTAAAATGAGTTCTGACAGCTGCAAAATTTTTCGTAGGACGTTAACAACTTTTTTTTATAATATTCAGTTTAAAAACCATAATAGATAAAATTTTAAAACAAAGTAACTTTACTTCTTATTTTATAATTAAACAGTATGTAATTTTACTTAATAAATAAAAAAATGAAATTAAATTAAAAAGATTGAAAAATTTTAATCTGTCAGAGCTCATCCTATGGTAACCCAATGATAAGAGTAAACAAACAAACAAACAAACAAACAAACAAACAAACAAACAAACAACCTCTTACCCCAAACGCATATACCGCCTCCGTTCCGTTCCGTCCGTCGTGGGTAAAAATCTTTGTTACAGACGCGAAGAGACCAACCCTGCGTTCCGAGTCACGCTGAAATTGGGCGCATTCCGAATCAGACTTTCAGCGCTGTCAGATCAGAAAAGCAAAAAAATGCATGGCTGACAGTGCCGAAGCACGCGATTACGGATACTTTAATCGATTTCAGCGCGTCTCAGAACGCAGGGTCAATAGCGCTGAAAGTCTGATTCGGAATGCGCCCTAAAGCACCCGTAATCGCGTTCCGAATTACTGTCAGCTGTCAAAACTCATACTTTTTTTTTGCTTTTCTGATCGCTGACAGCGCTGAAAGTCCCTTAGTTTCGCCTGGGTCCCGTTTCACGAAGCAACAATTTACAATTTGATATTCATTGCGTAGCCAATTCGCTTAAACTGCCTTACCGTTTTTTTATTTCATTTTCTACGCAATATACGTCGAATTGTACTTGTAATTTATAACTTGTAGCTTCGTGAAACGGCCCCCAAGGCAATGTATATCAAATTGTAACTTGTTACTATACTTGGGTTACTATAGGATGAGCTCTGACAGATTAAAATTTTAAAAACTTTTTAATATTATTTCGTTTTTATTTATTTATTTAGTAAAAACTACATACTGTTTAATGATAAAATAAGAGGTGAAGTTACTTTTTTTTAAATATTTTAGCTATTATGGTTATTTAACTTGAAAAAAGTTGTTAACGTCGTATGAAAAATTTTGAAGCTGTCAGAACCCATCCTATGGCCCTGCTGACAGTAATTCAGTACGCGCTGAGTGCACTAAATAAAATCGACCATAGACGAAAATTTTTTAAACACACAGGAACTCAGCGCGTCTCGGAACGCAGGGATTGTCATGGAGTACGGAACGGACGGTGAAAAAAAAAAACAAAATTGAAAATTTGCAAATCAAATGAAATTGATTTCAGCAACAATAAATTAGAAATAATACGAAAGTAAATAAAAAAAAACTTATTGCAAACAGCTTCCACTTAAAGTTTTACTACATTTGTTGATTTGAATTTGAACTGCTAATCATGACTTTGGCGAGAAGTTTGTATCAAGCGGGTTTTGTTGCGATACACTTTCACCCCGCCGCCGCGAGGTCGCCGAGCCAATGCGCGCGGGTCTCGATCAATGCGAGCCGAGCTGCCGGATCTGCCACTGCTTCGTCAACTGTTAATACGCCCAAGAGGAAAATGGTACGCACATGTTTGTTTCCCTTGCTTTATATGCAACAAGTTTAGTGCCGTGTCTGTCGCCATTCATAAACGAGCATAACATTGTTCCTACCGCTCATTAGTCTTGTTTCGGGTAATGAATTTAATGTAGGTACCTATATAAATAATAACTTTTCTATCTCTACCTCATAAACTTGTTTTTATTTTAAGATAAAATGTAACTAAATTGCTACACAATCAAATTGAGACAGCAGAAGTTGTAATATCTTGCATCATAAACATTAACTGGAGTACCTATGCTTTCACTAATGAACTGGTTTTACATTGGGCAATTCAGGCACAATGTAATTTTTTTTATTACTGATAAATACTTGGCATATTAATTATATATTATATTATTAAGCTCTTTTTTTTTTTTTTTTATTACAATTATTAAATTTTTTAGTCTTTTTCTTAGTTTTATATAACTGTTTAATTTTGATATTTTTTTTTTGCTAGGCTGACAAATTGAGCCCCAATGAACGTATCACCGACCTCCAGCAACTGTTGACTTCGGGCTGGAAGCTGCAGAGCAATCGTGATGCTATTGAAAAGGAGTACCAGTTCAGAGACTTCAATGAGGCATTCGGCTTCATGACCCGCGTAGCTCTGATGGCTGAGAAGGTAAACCACCATCCCGAGTGGTCCAATGTCTATAACAAGTTACAGGTGAATATTTTTATCCTTAAACATTTACTTCCTCACTTTTAGCGAATTATGATAATTTGATTTTCCTACATGTTATTTTTGTCTAGTAATAATATGATTAATATAATATGTTTGAAAACTTGTCTTAGATGATAAAAATTGTTTATAGAATTCATTCAGAGTTAATAATATACAATGTTGTTTGTTGCAGGTAACATTATGTTCTCATGATGTTAATGGCCTTAGTCAAAGAGATATCAAAATGGCCTCGTTCATGGACAAGGTCTTTAAATAAATTTGGGAACAAATATGACAAAAGTTTTGATATGATTTGTGATAATAGTGTATTTTTATTATAGTATGTTTCTTTTGAATGTCTAAAATATTTCATAAAATCCAAAAATATAAATGTTGTTGAAGTCATATATATTTTTCTTAAATCTTATTTTGTAAAAAAAAAATAACTGAGTTATAGTATAGTTTTAAAACATTTTATTGTTACATACTTTTTTAGGCACTGGTATCATCTTGAGCTTATAATTTAAAATGTTATGAAAAAGAAGCAACTTTAATAAGCACACACATTCTTGTAAACGTAACAAGGACAGGTCCTCTTGTCATTGAAAGGTTCAGTCTCGAAAATAGAGAAGCAGGGGTAAGCTCGTTCTATGATCCTCTTCAACTCCAGAGCATGTTCTAGACTAATAGCGACGCATACTAAGTCTATCTGAAAAGGTAAGAGACATTACTTTTCCAGTAGCTGTCGGCTTGCAGCTCTACCCGTGTTGATTGATTTTTTCCTTTAGGAATAAGATTTTTCTCGCGGTAAAAACCTACCAAACATTCAAATCTGTTGGCGTGTAAGCGCGCGTTTAAGGTAGGTGATATTAGAGAGATCAATAAATGTTCATCGCGAAACTTATGGTAACAAGCGTAAAATATTACTTATTTATTATTACGCACATTAATCCACTTCTAATCTATACCAAGATTCAAATAAATTAACCTTTTCATTTTTCGATTACTGCAAAACTACTCGTATAATAACATTTTAAACTCGCGATTTTCACACATTTTTTTATTTTTTTTACAATGTTCTGTTTACCTTAGTAAATAATATACCGTGGTTAGACCCGTTACGTTAGTACATACTCGTATAATATACTTTATTGCATAGATGAGAAAAGTACTGATAGGCGGCCTTATTGCTAAATTTGCAATTTCTTCCAGATAATTTTTAAATACATAAAAAATAAATAAATAAATATGTGGGGACATCTCCACACATGGCCATCTGATCCCAAACTAAGCAGAGCTTGTACTATGGGTACCAGACATACAGCCTGATATACATTACATAAATAGATAAATACATACTTATTTAGATAAACAGCAACCAGACACAAGGCAAACACAAGTGCTCATCACACGAATGTTTGCCCTGGGCGGGATTCGAACCCGCGACCCTGTGCGTCGGAGGCAGATACGCTACCACCTGGGCTACGGAGCCATCATACCTTGATTATCTTTTTACCTCTAGATAGTAAACGTCCTCTTCAAGCCAACGGTGCGTCTGAAACTGGCGTAAAATGTTGTAGCCTCCGCCCGCCAGGAGGCGGAACAACTGCGTATGGGCGCACGTTTTGTCTTTTATGAACACCTGTGACATAAGATAGGATTCATTAGTATGATACAAGAGGTATTAGACTAATCAGGCCCTCCTGGGTTTATAGGTACTGGTACCGTTTCACGAAGCAACAAGTTACAATTTGATATACATTGCGTAGCCAATTCGCCTAAACTGTAAGCCCTTATCGTTTTATCTAATCGTCTACGCAATGTACGTCGAATTGTACTTGTAATTTGTAACTTGTAGCTTCGTGAAACGGCCCCCTGGTAGTGAAGCCCTCCTAGCAATTAAAAATGTTACCGTTGACGGCATAGGATAATGGACGTCTTGTACAACGGACAAGTGGACCACGACATCCCAAACGGTCCATATTACTATCATAGTAGTATGATTAATAAAAAAATAGGTAAGCTACTACGTACTATTGGTACAATACAACCTACGCATAATATTCGTAGAATACAACCAATGAAACCACACAAAAAATAATGCCCGTAGAACTACTACTCGTAGTACCACGCGGTAGTACAGTTAGCCTGCTTAGCCTGCTTTGAAGTCTGCTTTTGTCAAATTACTAATACTTACTCCACAATACATCCTCACCCCAGTTATCAAAATTGGCACAATAGTCTTAAGTAATTATTCACATTTCAACAAATAGGTACCTAACAAAAATATTTGTACAATCAACAAAAAGTTCCAATGTTTCCTACAGCGACAAAATGCACCTACCTAATATTTCCACGATTGTCTGTTAACAATGCAGTTAAAGTATTACCCTGAACTTGACCAGGCGGCCTTCGGCAGACAGTCCTCTCTCCAGACAGCGGTTGTAAATCAAAGGACTGACGGTCCCTCCGCTAATAATCGCCACGACACTGGAAATAACAAGCGGCTAACTCTTAAATATTGGATGCTAACTACCGATCATTGCTTCTACAGTCTACAGTACACAGTCATAACTTGTTTACGAAAAAATAAGAATAAGAACACATTAAAAAGTTTTAGTAGTACGATAAGCGGGAATGATAGCTTACTAATTAGTCTGGTTGTTAACGTTTAGATTTTATACTTACCTACATAAAAGAAAAAGAAAATTACTTACTAATTTACATTCTTTATACGCTATACAGCTGAATGTTATTAATTAAGAATAATTTAGAAACAAAACCAGCTCACTGTTTTAACTTGAGTTCCGGCACAAGATTTCCAATTACGACAGCTAAGGGGCAGGCGCCAGCTCCTTCCACCACCAGTTTTTGTCGTTCGTACATGTGGAGCATCGCACGGGCTATCCACTCCTCGGACACCATTAACTGAAGCACCAAAAAATGAGTTGTTAGAAAATGCATAGGTGTACGCGCAAAAAGACCATGATCCCTGGTGGGCCGAGACATTTTACGCTAACTAGTCTAGTAGTCTGGCGACCAGTTTGTGTTCAAGGTATGGGTAACGAACATCACTTTCCGTTAACTAGTCTAGTAGTCTAGCGACCAGTTTGTGATCAAGGTATGGGTAACGAACATCACTTTCCGTTAACTAGTCTAGTAGTCTAGCGACCAGTTTGTGTTCAAGGTATGGGTAACGAACATCACTTTCCGTTAACTAGTCTAGTAGTCTAGCGACCAGTTTGTGATCAAGGTATGGGTAACGAACATCACTTTCCGTTAACTAGTCTAGTAGTCTAGCGACCAGTTTGTGATCAAGGTATGGGTAACGAACATCACTTTCCGTTAACTAGTCTAGTAGTCTAGCGACCAGTTTGTGTTCAAGGTATGGGTGACGAACATCACTTTCCGTTAACTAGTCTAGTAGTCTAGCGACCAGTTTGTGATCAAGGTATGGGTAACGAACATCACTTTCCGTTAACTAGTCTAGTAGTCTAGCGACCAGTTTGTGTTCAAGGTATGGGTAACGAACATCACTTTCCGTTAACTAGTCTAGTAGTCTAGCGACCAGTTTGTGATCAAGGTATGGGTAACGAACATCACTTTCCGTTAACTAGTCTAGTAGTCTAGCGACCAGTTTGTGATCAAGGTATGGGTAACGAACATCACTTTCCGTTAACTAGTCTAGTAGTCTAGCGACCAGTTTGTGATCAAGGTATGGGTAACGAACATCACTTTCCGTTAACTAGTCTAGTAGTCTAGCGACCAGTTTGTGTTCAAGGTATGGGTAACGAACATCACTTTCCGTTAACTAGTCTAGTAGTCTAGCGACCAGTTTGTGATCAAGGTATGGGTAACGAACATCACTTTCCGTTAACTAGTCTAGTAGTCTAGCGACCAGTTTGTGATCAAGGTATGGGTAACGAACATCACTTTCCGTTAACTAGTCTAGTAGTCTAGCGACCAGTTTGTGTTCAAGGTATGGGTAACGAACATCACTTTCCGTTAACTAGTCTAGTAGTCTAGCGACCAGTTTGTGATCAAGGTATGGGTAACGAACATCACTTTCCGTTAACTAGTCTAGTAGTCTAGCGACCAGTTTGTGATCAAGGTATGGGTAACGAACATCACTTTCCGTTAACTAGTCTAGTAGTCTAGCGACCAGTTTGTGATCAAGGTATGGGTAACGAACATCACTTTCCGTTAACTAGTCTAGTAGTCTAGCGACCAGTTTGTGTTCAAGGTATGGGTAACGAACATCACTTTCCGTTAACTAGTCTAGTAGTCTAGCGACCAGTTTGTGATCAAGGTATGGGTAACGAACATCACTTTCCGTTAACTAGTCTAGTAGTCTAGCGACCAGTTTGTGTTCAAGGTATGGGTAACGAACATCACTTTCCGTTAACTAGTCTAGTAGTCTAGCGACCAGTTTGTGATCAAGGTATGGGTAACGAACATCACTTTCCGTTAACTAGTCTAGTAGTCTAGCGACCAGTTTGTGATCAAGGTATGGGTAACGAACATCACTTTCCGTTAACTAGTCTAGTAGTCTAGCGACCAGTTTGTGTTCAAGGTATGGGTAACGAACATCACTTTCCGTTAACTAGTCTAGTAGTCTAGCGACCAGTTTGTGATCAAGGTATGGGTAACGAACATCACTTTCCGTTAACTAGTCTAGTAGTCTAGCGACCAGTTTGTGATCAAGGTATGGGTAACGAACATCACTTTCCGTTAACTAGTCTAGTAGTCTAGCGACCAGTTTGTGATCAAGGTATGGGTAACGAACATCACTTTCCGTTAACTAAGTAGTCTAGCGACCAGTTTGTGATCAAGGTATGGGTAACGAACATCACTTTCCGTTAACTAAGTAGTCTAGTCGTCTAGCGACCAGTTTGTGATCAAGGTATGGGTAACGAACATCACTTTCCGTTAACTAAGTAGTCAAGTCGTCTAGCGACCAGTTTGTGATCAAGGTATGGGTAACGAACATCACTTTCCGTTAACTAGTCTAGTAGTCTAGCGACCAGTTTGTGATCAAGGTATGGGTAACGAACATCACTTTCCGTTAACTAGTCTAGTAGTCTAGCGACCAGTTTGTGATCAAGGTATGGGTAACGAACATCACTTTCCGTTAACTAGTCTAGTAGTCTAGCGACCAGTTTGTGATCAAGGTATGGGTAACGAACATCACTTTCCGTTAACTAAGCAGTCTAGCGACCAGTTTGTGATCAAGGTATGGGTAACGAACATCACTTTCCGTTAACTAAGTAGTCTAGTCGTCTAGCGACCAGTTTGTGTTCAAGGTATGGGTAACGAACATCACTTTCCGTTAACTAATCTAGTAGTCTAGCGACCAGTTTGTGTTCAAGGTATGGGTAACGAACATCACTTTCCGTTAACTAGTCTAGTAGTCTAGCGACCAGTTTGTGTTCAAGGTATGGGTAACGAACATCACTTTCCGTTAACTAGTCTAGTAGTCTAGCGACCAGTTTGTGTTCAAGGTATGGGTAACGAACATCACTTTCCGTTAACTAGTCTAGTAGTCTAGCGACCAGTTTGTGTTCAAGGTATGGGTAACGAACATCACTTTCCGTTAACTAGTCTAGTAGTCTAGCGACCAGTTTGTGTTCAAGGTATGGGTAACGAACATCACTTTCCGTTAACTAGTCTAGTAGTCTAGCGACCAGTTTGTGTTCAAGGTATGGGTAACGAACATCACTTTCCGTTAACTAGTCTAGTAGTCTAGCGACCAGTTTGTGATCAAGGTATGGGTAACGAACATCACTTTCCGTTAACTAGTCTAGTAGTCTAGCGACCAGTTTGTGTTCAAGGTATGGGTAACGAACATCACTTTCCGTTAACTAGTCTAGTAGTCTAGCGACCAGTTTGTGATCAAGGTATGGGTAACGAACATCACTTTCCGTTAACTAGTCTAGTAGTCTAGCGACCAGTTTGTGTTCAAGGTATGGGTAACGAACATCACTTTCCGTTAACTAGTCTAGTAGTCTAGCGACCAGTTTGTGTTCAAGGTATGGGTAACGAACATCACTTTCCGTTAACTAGTCTAGTAGTCTAGCGACCAGTTTGTGTTCAAGGTATGGGTAACGAACATCACTTTCCGTTAACTAATCTAGTAGTCTAGCGACCAGTTTGTGTTCAAGGTATGGGTAACGAACATCACTTTCCGTTAACTAGTCTAGTAGTCTAGCGACCAGTTTGTGTTCAAGGTATGGGTAACGAACATCACTTTCCGTTAACTAAGTAGTCTAGTCGTCTAGCGACCAGTTTGTGTTCAAGGTATGGGTAACGAACATCACTTTCCGTTAACTAGTCTAGTAGTCTAGCGACCAGTTTGTGATCAAGGTATGGGTAACGAACATCACTTTCCGTTAACTAAGTAGTCCAGTAGTCTAGCGACCAGTTTGTGATCAAGGTATGGGTAACGAACATCATTTTCCGTTAACTAGTCTAGTAGTCTAGCGACCAGTTTGTGTTCAAGGTATGGGTAACGAACATCACTTTCCGTTAACTAGTCTAGTAGTCTAGCGACCAGTTTGTGATCAAGGTATGGGTAACGAACATCACTTTCCGTTAACTAGTCTAGTAGTCTAGCGACCAGTTTGTGTTCAAGGTATGGGTAACGAACATCACTTTCCGTTAACTAGTCTAGTAGTCTAGCGACCAGTTTGTGATCAAGGTATGGGTAACGAACATCACTTTCCGTTAACTAGTCTAGTAGTCTAGCGACCAGTTTGTGTTCAAGGTATGGGTAACGAACATCACTTTCCGTTAACTAGTCTAGTAGTCTAGCGACCAGTTTGTGATCAAGGTATGGGTAACGAACATCACTTTCCGTTAACTAGTCTTCAGTCACATTTCGGCTAATTTCGTTTAGGATAACTTAAATACATGTGAAGGGTCAAGGAAAATTTATTTGTCGTAGGAAAATTCATCTTCGTTTGTCGTAGATTTCTTCAACTTAAAAACCGCTGGTCATCTGAAAGTCTTCTTCTCACATCTACGCTCATTTGTCTCGTCTGGTCGTCATTCCATTAGTTGACCACAATAAGTGCTGGCCACAAGTCTGAGCGAAGAGATCGCGTGGGTCTATCTATTGCTATTATTTTCTGCTTTGATACACGCTTCAGAGCTTTGAGACCCTCATAGTATACCTATTGCTTAGCAACATTAACATTGACGACTCATAATGATGTCGAAAAAGGGGAACCCTTTCTTTAAACTTACTAATGTAAGGTCTAATGACCTATTCAAAAATCTATACCATTTTATCCAAGAAAGGTTGAACGTTGTGGTAGGAATTGGTTCCGAGGGCAGTCACGTTGATGCTGTCCGCCATAGTCGCTTTGTTTACAACTAACACTGGATCTTCAGTTTCATTTTCCAAAGTCCTGAAGAATAGTGGCGTTGCTTCTGGTTGAACACCCTAAACAAATTAAAAACATTTCCATATATAAAAAAAATCATATAATCACAATCATAACAGTACCAAAGTAATTTCCTTCGTATAACCAATGTAAGAGTCTTATGAGTTCATTCATGTAAATTATTATTTTATAATAGTTTGCAATTAACGGATATTAACATTTCTAAATTAAAACGATTAAACGAGTATTATTTTATCTGAATTTAAAGCTAAGGAAAAGAACATCATAGGATTCATATATGCAACTTTTAATAGTACTAGATAATCCAGAACTAACATAGACAAGACAATTGGGCTTCTGATGTTTGACGACGACAGAAATAGCAGCGGCCAGTCCCCCAGTACCGACAGGAACAATGATTGCGTCGACAAGGGGGTGTTCTTCTAAAATCTCCAATGCTATAGTTCCATATCCTGTCAAAACGTGCGGGTGGTCTCGACTGCGCAAACATAAAAGCATAGATGAAGTAAGTAAATCTGTTGGAAATACATACGCATGCGGGAACCATTATTGGAATCACAATTACTGCGGCGTAGGCATCGTACGTAGCAATGTACTATATTCTCAAAAAACTTACACTATGGTCTACGACGGCGGCGTAGCCATCGGACGTAGCAATGTGCTACACCACAAAGCTTAATCACTATCACATCACACTAATATTATAAATGAGAAAATATATTTGGATGTTTGTTCCGCTTTCACGTCTTAACTACAGAACGGGTTTTTTATGTTTGGAATGGAGATAGTTTGGATTAACACAGGATACTTTTTACGGGAAAAAGTCTTATTCCCGCGGAAAAACCTTACATAACGCGAGCGTAGCTGCGAGCGGACAGCTAGTTTTGTATAAATACAACCTAACTTACACACCTATATTTATGTCATATAACAAAATATTATAGTACGTGTAATTTCTAAGAATAATTTATTAATATAAACAACACATGCAATCATAGAAAGACAGAAATAAAAAATAGTGGCATAAACTGAAGAATTAATCGTTGCGGCTGAATATGGCACGAAATAACACATACATACCCGTTTATATACGTAAGTCCTTTATCTCTTGCAATGGCACGAGCATATCTCATTGCTTCGTGTAAGTTACTGCCTTGAATTATTACTTTCGCGCCCAATACATGGCATCGCTGTATGTGGGAGGCGGGTACTGAAATTGGCATCACTACTATAACCGGGATGCTCATCTTGGATCCATGATAGCTAGTCGCAATGCCTTCGTTTCCGAGAGATGCGACGACCACTCCCAACTTCTTTTTGTCCAGGGGTAGATTGTTTAAGGCGTATAAGATTCCCCTTTCTTTGAAACTGCCAAGGATAAAATAAGTAGGTAGGTAGGTAAATATTGCAATGTTTTGCAGATCCAACTTTATTTTCAGAGACTCACCTGCCAGTTTTTTGCAAAGATTCAAGTTTGTAGGAGAGGTGTATACTAAACTTCCTAGCACAATGCGAGTACTGAAACGTTTAAAGTATTTTGACTGTTTAATAGGAATTACATCACGTAAACAAATAAACAGTACATGAATAATTTTTATTAAAATTTACCATAAGGGGAACTTTCGCAAGATGTGGATTTATTACTTTCGCCGCTTCAAGTACTTCCTCAAATTTGATTTGTTTGGGG
Organism: Carpatolechia fugitivella; assembly: GCA_951230895.1. Taxonomy (NCBI): domain Eukaryota; kingdom Metazoa; phylum Arthropoda; class Insecta; order Lepidoptera; family Gelechiidae; genus Carpatolechia; species Carpatolechia fugitivella. The sequence continues at coordinate 6,374,913 of OX579662.1, read as the reverse complement.
TTATCAGGGTCGCAATTCTCGTCAAAATCTTCCTGAAATTCGAATATAAACGGCATATAAATATTATAGTACATTTTTATGCAATTAAAATTACTAAATAGGAGATTGTGACTTACTATTCTTCGAGACATTATTTTGCTTCTCTATTTAAGGCTTTGTTTGCAATGTTTTAGTTGTGGTTACTTAGCTTCAGTGGATAAGTTTATTTTGCTTGTTTATTATCGACCTAAAACTAAGAATTTTGATAATTTTATTGAAATAAAGATTGTTCAAATGAAATGCCAAGAAATATGTCAAAAAGTAACATAAATACTCAAAAGACAAATTTAGTCTTGTTCTGAGGCCAAGACCATAGCCCAAGACAAAGCCAATAATGCTGTCAATGAACTCTCTAATAAATAAGCTTGGTTTAGATAGCTCGAAACAATAAAAAGTTCCAAGATTGTTCCATCGCTTCTTTAATACAAAGTTTGGAGTTAGAATGGAATTTATGCATGATGGACAACCTGTGGATCCATAACACAGCAAAGAGTGCAAGTAAACGCGGTGATCAAAATGGCAGTCGCGTTATATTATTATTTATTTTCCCACACAGAAATGCATCATATTTCCATCAAATTGGTTACTTTAGCACAAGCTGAGTTGAGAGTATAGGAGGAAATTAGAGGATGAGTGAGTATCCTTGATTCCAATAGTGGAGTACCGAAAATTTTTCTTTGAAATTCTCTAAAAAATAACCAGTATTGTCTATTCCATACGTACCATGGAAAATTTTCAGAGTTTGCAGTAACAAATAATCTTGCTGTTTTATTCGATGTGATTGTGACAAATAATTGGAGTTAACAAGTTCGAAAGACACAAGACCTGTGAATTTTATGGCGCAAATGGAGATTTTTTCTTAGGGTAACAAACGCAAATTGGTACAGGACTGAATGGTTCTTCCATGAAATCACATTGGTCAGGAAACAACTTTGTCATGACGCGTTTCAGATGGCACGCGTGCTCCAAGTCACGGGTCTCTATCACCAAGTGTAACTGAAAATTAGGGTTCACTTGATATTAAGCTAGTAAAACCGTATAGAAGTATTAGATAGATAGATAGATAAATCGTTTATTTGTAAATGCAATACACAGTTTTTGTAGCATGCTAAAAACTTAAATATAACGTAAGACTTAAGCGAGTGTACCACATCCACAAAACGGCCCGAACTCAGCATGTTGCAGTGACACGGTTAGCACAGTGCCACTGCGCTGTTATTCTGTTATTACATGGATAGTTCATAGCTTATTATAATAGACCGCATAGAAAAACTAAATCCCTTATTTGTTCTTTTATGATAAACCCCTACGCATCATTGACCAACTTAAAAAGGAAGGCAAACCCAAAGAAATTGAAAGCGAGCGTAGTCGCCTCGAGCCTCTACAAGCCAAGCCTGGGCAAGCCAGCCTGTACTGAACAAATTCCATATATAAAAAACATCAACCAACGCGCATAAAAAGGCAATTAAAAAAATCGAGGTGAGAGATGGGTAAATGTCGGGCTATAAATCGAGGTGGGAGGTGGGCAGATAACAGGCTATAAATCGAGGTGGTAGTTGGAAAGATGTCGGGCTATAAATCGAGGTGAGAGGTGGGTAGATGTCGGGCTATAAATCGAGGTGGGAGGCTGATTTTCTTAGTAAATTCACTGGTTCCATAAATTTTACACTTTAGTCAGTCAAATAAATTATGATTCGTCCAAATCTAACCAGGAGGTTTAATGCTATTGCGAGTGAACTGCACGATTGATTACTTTTTATATTTTATGTGAGTTCAGCTCTGTATCCAAACTACTTCATTACACCCGTGGATAGTGTGCGACATCCCATTGCAGCGTTCAGTGCTGCTAACGACTTCATGGGTGGGGAAATTATGAACTTTAGGAGAACAAGCCCTGTTTTTATAGTAACACAATTTTCTGGAATGCAGCACGACGAGAAAAACATTAATCGATTCCACGTCAATGCCCTATGATGTGCGTTGGTGTCTTTTGTATGGACTAAGTTTTTTTTTGCGTTTCATATTTACTGATTTTGCTTTAATACTTTTGATTTCAACATTTTGTACCCATGTTTCTTTTCGGGGGTTGAGTGAAGTTGGAACTGCTACGTCGTGCGCACTAAAAAAAGATTTTATTTCAATAACACACAGACTACAGCACTATTAGTACAGACAGACTACAGTACTTTGTTTTTCGCTCTGGCAACGTTCTGGGCCGAGGTCCGTGCCCGTCTGAGGGCGCCCCAGATAAGTTGTCATATTTTTAAGGGGTACCAAACTTCCACTCCCCCGCAAGTCCGCGCCCGCTATATTACCACTCTGGTAAAAATTGCGATTAGTCCGTTAAAAAAAAATACAGTAACTTAAGTCTTCATTTTGTCTGGAAGATTTTTCTATTACCTCCACCTGAAAGAGCAGGCAATCTAAAGTAATGCTGTTATTTACTCTTATTTTGCATAGATCGTTGTCCGTTATCCAAGCGTGCTCCGTGTAGCTCTGTATCACGTTGCACCCGGTGTTCGCGATCATACTCATGACATGCGTGTGGTGCTTCGTGTCGTCCCCATCGATGTGCATCTGAATAACATAAGCTTGGTTCTTCAAGCTAGTAGTTATATATGAAAATAGAAACTCTTTTGTTAAAATAAAATCTTAAAAGTTCAAAACGTAACTGACGCCTGACGGACCCGTCTGAAACGGGCTCTTTCTTAACGCTTCTTCTTCTGCCATGTAGATGGCACATCATCATCAACAGCTCATATACGTCCACACCGAGGGGCTCATAAATTTTCTATATTTGGTTTGCCCAGTATGCCGCCGTATTGCCCTATTCGAGCCGTCCATGAGCTCCTCCAGCGGACAAGCAGGACGCGATAATAAGTGGGCCATAGTCAGTGAGTCGTACTACACTGAAAAACCTTAAAAATACAGAATATATAGGTGATTACCGTTAGTTTGATCAATCGCCCTTCTATTGCTCTAGCGCGGTCCAAACATTTTGGTATTGTCATGACATCATAGAAATTGCCACCAGTCAAAACACAAACGACTCTGAAAAGGAAAAACAAAAATTTGATAAAGTACTTAGTAGGGGACACTCTCTCGCCCTTTCACCACTGTCTTAGAAGACGTAATGAAGACGTTGGATTGGAGTGAGAGAGGAGTTAATATTAATGGGGCGCGCTTGTCGCATCTGAGGTTTGCGGACGACCTTATTCTCGTTGTCGAAGACGTCCTAGATCTCCAGAATATGCTCGCAGAACTGCACCAAGCTTCCTTAAAAATCAGTCTTAGGAAGAACATATCTAAGACCAAGATCATGACGAATTGCTATGTAAATATGCCTAACATAAGCATAAGCAATGACACCGTTCAGGTTGTCAGCGATTACGTCTATCTTGGACATCGTTTATCCTTTGACCGAAAAGCGCAGGTAAAGGAGATCGAAAGACGCATCGGATTAGGCTGGGCTGCTTTCGGGAAACTAGACAAGGTTTTTAAATCCAAACTCCCGCAATGCCTGAAGACCAAGGTGTTTAACCAATGTGTCCTGCCGATCCTCACTTACAGTGCCGAAACATGGACGCTCACTAAGCAAAATATGCACAAAATTAAAGTAGCACAAAGGGCAATGGAGCGTTCTATGTTACCTAACATCTCACTCGTTGACCGCATACCAAACGTAGAAATTCGTCGGAAAACTAAAGTCGAAGACGTAGGTAAGCGGATAACGAGACTGAGGTGGAGATGGGCGGGGCACTTGGCTAGACGGGACGACGGACGGTGGACCAAAGCAGTCACAGAGTGGTGGCCTAGAGGGGCGACAAGGTCAGTGGGCAGACCACCAGCCCGATGGTCAGACGATATCGTCAAGATGGCGGGATCTCACTGGATGAGGCTGGCACAGAGAAGCGGCCTATACCCAGCAGTGGGTTGATGTGGGCTGAGTATGATGATGAGGATGATGACTTAGTAGTACATAAGACTATTTTTTTTCTTACGTTTTTTCCAATAACTCTGGCAGTACATTGGGCATTGCAAATAGAGCAGCTAGACTTGTTGCACCAGCGCCCTCCACTACCATCTTCTCTACATCAGCCATATGAGAAATGGCTCTCGCAATCCAATCGTCGTCGACCAGAACCTAAACAATAATATTATTAGCTTCCACAAAAATGGTATTTCGTCAATGCTTGTCTGGTTAAGAAAACAAAATTTGAACAATAACCGATTGAGACATCCTGTACCTATTTTCTTCTCAGCCAGATCATCTTTATCATAGGTTGTTTATTTAAAAAGATATAACCTCGTTTCAGCTAACAATACCTGCTCTAACCTGGATGTGTGTTGTATTTGTGACAAAATGGTTACCATTTTACTAATCAAAGATTTGGCTGTGTGGAAAGCGTTGCACCCCGCCGTCGGCACACCAAGAGTTTGAGCAACTCCACGCCCGACTTCAGTCTCGAAAATTCCATCCTTTTCCATTGCCTTGAAGAAACTACAACACTTGTCTGGTTCGACGCCCTGTTAATATCGAAACTTTATTATTATGTTTTCCTTATCCACTCTCAAACTACCCAAACTAACTTATTTATTACTAACTATTTTTTCTATTTTAAGACATTTTACGAGTCAGAGAACTCTGTAATAGAAAAACTTACGTATATCAAAACATCAGGTTTTATATGCTTCACAGCTTCAGCTATTCCAGCTATCAACCCTCCTCCACCAATAGGGACCAATATGGCATCAACTTCTGGCAATTCCTCCATTATTTCTACGCCGATTGTTCCCGAACCAGCTATAACCGCTGGGTGGTCATAGCTGTATAAAAAAGGTTTTTAATTGTATATGCAGTGACTCGATCGTAGAGTCGACTACACCTTAAAGTACCATCCAACCTACTTATACAATACCGACCATATTGTATCGTTCTTTTGCCAAATTCTTTATACATATTTGCCTTATATTTGCTCATATGTATATAAACATCAAAGTCGAACAAATAAAAGTTTAAAACCAATGTAAAAACAATATAAAAGTAAAAAATAACTCTTGGTTTAGCAATTCCATAGATCACAAACAGAGTGGAGCCCTCTTTTCTGCTTGTGGGTACGCTCTACCATAGCTCTTCGTAAGTTCGTTGAAGAAAGAAGAAACAACAAGACTATCGTTTGAACACAAACTTTAATTGTAAGGTTGTTTTTATCATTTATCTTTTACTTACCCGTTAATAAAGACATGTTCAGCATCGTGGGCAATAACGAATGCTTCGTGTCTAGCCTCGGTTAAATTTGATCCTGCGAGAATAACTTTCCCTCCGTAGTCCTTGACTTTGTTCACGTAAAATGCGGGTGTATTTAAGGGGTACACTATCTTTGATTTTATGTTCAGTTTTTTAGCGATATGAGCAAGAGCCTGTAAAAAAATGTGGCTGAGTACCTATTAGTTATGGGACGATATTTGGACAATTTGTATCACCAATTGTTCAAGATTTAAATTTATTGTATTTATTTATTTGGAGAATAAACAGGTATAGACCTACAAAACAATTACTCACAGTTATTATAACTACTAGTTAAAGACTACACCCTTAAACATTCTCACTAAGACATAAATTGTTATAAAATATTATGTTACATACTTCTACAAGCTAAATCTCCAGTTACTTATTAAAGTTTAGAACTAAAAAGAACTAATAAAAACATGCAATATTATAAATGACAAGAAAATATTATAACTTATTTTTTTAATAAGGTGATTGTAGAACAAAATAAATAATAAACCAGCACGTACGTACCATTCCAAAATTCCCCAAAGAAGCACAAACAACACCGGCGTCTTGTTCCTGTTCACTCAAATTTAGCAATACATTAACCGCTCCGCGTTCGTTAAAACTAAACAATAACACTAGATATATAAACATTTGTAAACAGTCAACTACTAACTATATTAAAAAAATAACTGGCCAAGCACGTGTCGGGCCACGCAAAGTGTAGGGTTCCGTAGTTGTCCAATACAACTTAGGCTGTTTAAAGGGGTACACACGGCAGCTAGGCAGCCAGCTCTCTCGTCGACATTCACTTTCACGCAAAGCGGGGGTCAAACAAAATGGCGAATCAATCAGTGACCGGCTATTCTGCTTGACCCCCGCTTTGCACACAAAGTGAATGGTAATGAGAGAGCTGGCTGCCTCGTGCTATAATATATATTATAGCTCCGTCTGTGACGGGCTTAAGACAGTTAACGTTCATCAAAATAATTTTCTATGATATTTGTACCAATTTTTTTACTAGTACAAATACATTTTATAAGTTGGTATATTATTCGTTTACCTGTAAAGCCTACTTGATGTTGATACTTTTTCTTTTCATCATAATTATGCACTACTACCTTGATTTTTTTCACATTTTCAAATACAACGGTTTCGCTGGTTTCCCTCGACTCAACAAAAATGAGCACTTTAAAACCAAATATTTCTGAAACGTACACTAGCATCGAAAAATGGTTTTTGCAAACCTCCAATATTTTTAAATACCTATCCAATGACATCTCAGTCAGTAGTTAAGAAAAAATAACTGGCCAAGCACGTGTCGGACCACGCAAAGTGTAGGGTTCCGTAGTTACCTAATATGCAGAAGCACACGGAGCTAATAAGTAATGATAAAAGATTTCCTTATTTATATTATAAACCCGTAATTTTGTAAGTAGGGATGTATGGATGGTTGTTTTTTACTCTTTCGTGGATGAAATTTAGAATAGACATAGTTTGTACCCTGATATAACACATAGGATACTTTTTACGGGAAAAAGTCTTATTCCCACGGGAAAATCTTACACAACGCGAGCAGGCGCACCGCTAGTATAAAATAGGTTATGAAATTATTTTATAGTAAATGATGTTATGATTTTATTTTTTCGCAATCTTTTTACTGTTCTAATACCTACTTAAATTTACTACCTACATAGACGGACTCCATCAAGTCATTTTTTATGATACTTGTACTGAATTTCTTACTTAGCACAAGTACATTTTAAAGTTGGTATTTTATTCGTTAACCTGTCAAGCCTACTTATTTCACATTTTTTTTACTTTTCTCGTACTTAAATTTACTACATAGACAGTTTAAACTTTATCAAAGTATTTTTTTATGATATTTGTACCGAATTTCTTACTAGTACAAGTACATTACATAAGTTGATATATTATTCGTTAACCTGTAAAGCCTACATGATGTTGATAGTTTTCTTTTTAAATTCATCATATATATTACTACCGTGAATTTTTTCACATTTCCAAATACAACGGTTTCGCTGGTAGGGGGGGGGGAACTTGACTCTAACAAAAATAAGCACTTAAAATATTTCTGAAACGTAAACTAGCATCGAAAAATGGTTTTAGCAAACCCCCATTATTTTTTTAAACCCTATCCAACGATACCTCACACCATAAGGTATTCATGAATTTAAAAAATAACCCCCACTTCACGTGTACCAGAGGAAACCTAAAAAAATTTTTTTTTAAGATTTTATTGTTCAGCTTTGTCGGCATGATTCATATGTATATCCATGCTAAATTACAGCCTTCTGGTACTAAGAGTCTCTGAGCTAAGCCGCGGACAGACAGACAGACAGACGGACAGACCGAAACTATAAGGGTTCCTTTTTTACTACGGAACCCTAAAAATAACCCCTCACTATACCCTGTTTCAGATAACATTGGAAAATTTTTTAGGATACATTTCCAGATATATGTCATTTTCGATTAGCTGACAAGTGTGAATCACGAATAACCTTTTTTCTGCCATACATATTTTTTGTTTTCTTTTTCAATGTTATTTGAAATGAAGTATAAGTGTACCTAGTTATGTATGGCCACTCTTTCCAGGAATGTATTAATTATAATTACCGTTTAACCTAGTTAGTTTGCAATGCATTACTTTCCAAGAAACGCCGTAAAGCTTTGACAGATCCTACATTTTATTGCTAATACTTTCTAAGAACTTGGTTTTACGATCATATGTCTATTGAACTATGACTTCTCGGAACCGTTTCCTGTTTGACATGCAAAAGCAGATAAGGCACGAACAACGACTAGTATATAAGATCTGGAGCTGCGACTCCACCTCATTCTATTCCTGACCATCTCAGTAGCAACATTATGCTCTTTAACAAAATTACCTGTGTCTCTAAAAGTTATCTGTGTTTGACTCTATAATAAAATCAGTGTTAACGTAACAAGTATTTTATTTTCTCTTGAGCTATTGTAAGTCAAGAGTGGTGGCAGCATTACCCAAGTACAACGAAGACCAGCGACCGGCCCCGGTAAACTAATTAATGGTGGCAGCGGTGGGATACCTCAGTAACAGTTTCAGAACGGTAACTCTGAAACCACCATGTAAGTGGAAGTTATCTTCAAGACAGTTATTCTTCTCTTAAGAATTAAGAGGACGAACCTAAGCCAATACTCTGAGAAAGAAAGCAAAGAAGCAGTTTTCAGAATAGCAAGGACACAGGCTGAATTATTTGGAATAGAATCGGGAGGATCCATAAGCGTTCTGAGCGTTCCTTCCTTACCAAACTTAGTCCATAGACAGACTCGAGTGCTGTAGGATTTTTATAAAATAATATATGCATGTGTATTAAAACAGTCGTAAAATTCTGTTTTCAAATCGTACATTTTTATGAATATTTTAATTTTAAAACTATTCTAAACGCGATCAACCTCTCGCAAACTGAATGATTTATGTAATTTTAAGCATTATTCTAAACGTGATCAAACTCTCGCAAACTGAATAATTTAGTAACTAAGCGAATTGATGTTTACGCTATATGCGATTTGTATATTAAGCTGCGCTGCGTAAAATAAAAAGAAAATTGAATTGAAATAATTGAATTGAAAATACTAATTGAAATTTTGGTACCTGTGTGAATGTGAATTATCTATATAATTATTTATGGTTTTAGGCAAACCTGAAAAACATTGCTTTATTTTATATATTAACAGTTTAGCAAAACTTAACCAAAATTGCATGTGTGAATGAATATAATTAAAATTACTACAGTGCAATATTGTATAATTTTTATTAAATTGAATGAAAAGGGGAACATATACCCTTATACACTCGAAGTGTTCTGTGATAATTGTTATACGCTTATATTTAAATAATTATCTGAAAAGTTGTAATAACCTGCGCGGGTAAAACCACTTAACTAATACACAAGGCATGCGTACGCCGTCAATAAATTCAACAAAGTTTAAAATGCCTTCTCCGTTATATAAACTTGTCGGTACGCTAATCCTTTGCTCAGCACGTGGTTCAAACGTGAGCGTAACAATGGGATTTGTAGGAGTTGTTTCCTGTGGGTATAACTGATAGGAACTTTTACTGTTGGTGTTACTAAGCACTCATTCTCTGTGTCGATGACCGCTTGTAACCTTCGTAACAAATCGATGCCAAATAATCCATCGTAACAGTGGTCGATGTCATAGACATAAAATTTATGAATGAAATTGGCCTTGAATAAATTAAATATCGGTACATTTACGACTTCATTGTGCTGACTAACGGCATGTGTGCTTACTACGTCAAATGGCTCAAAAGTTTTATGACTGTTATAATATTCATGACCGATTTTATTACCTATAAATGACCGTGAACTTCCTGTATCTATTAATATTTTTGCTTTAATTTCTGGTATAAAAATGTATGGTAATGTATTTATATTTTTGATATCTAACGTATCGTAGGGTTTGTCTCCGAGGCTGTAATCTGAAAATTCTGTTCTGAATTCTTAGACGTATGGGCTTGTTGTGGTTCCGACTGTGTATGATAATTGGTATTATTTGGTCGAAAGTTCTGAAAACGATTGTTATTAGAAAATCTACGATTTAACCATTGTGGAGTTGAAGATCTAAAAGTTCTTCTAGAAGGGTTAAACAAATTTGGATTCCGGGGTTGGAATCCATTCGTAACTTGTTCTAAAGACAGTGGACCATCGGTTTCAGGGTTCCATCTGCGTGGTTGCTGATTTGTTGTGTTAGACATCTGAGGTCGGTTAGGAGGGTTATTTCTTGGAAAAGAAGCATAGACGCCATGAGGATGTGGTCGGTTAGCAAGTGCTATCTGTCTCGACACGGGTAAGTTCATAAAATTCGAGAATGTATGACGGGGTCGCGAATTATTATAAGGGTTGTTATTTCTAACTGGAATCGAACCACTAGGTCTAAAATTTCTATTTTGAGAATTTGAGAAATTGTTAGATTGAGAGGTGCTCGGTCTAACGTTGTTATTTCTAAGAGAATGCTGTTTTCAAAGTTGACTTCTTCAATTACTATTTGTAGAGCCTTTTCTAAGGATTCGGGCTCCTTAAGCCTGACAATACGTAAAAGATGTTGCGGCAAGTTGTATAAAAATACTTGAAGTGCAGTGTGGTTATAGATTGTCATTTTTGTCTGTCTAATCAGAGGGTTATTTCTACCTATTTTGGCAATTAGATTACTTTTAATGGATAATATTCGGTTATAAAAATCTTGGTAAGATTCATTATTTTTAAGAACAAGTTGCTCTAACTCAAGTACAAGACAACCTTCTGATTTCTGGTCACCAAAATGAAGAAGTAAAATTTCTTTTAATGGCGCCCAGTCCACGGATGCGTAGTCGTGTTCGCTTATTAGAGTGGCTGCCCTACCAGTCAATTTACTAGTAATTTTCTGCATTACGAATTGCATTTCGCTTTCATTAATCGGTCCTAGATTGGAAAGTACATATTCACACTTTTTAGTAAATAAGTTTAACATTTTTGAGTCACCGTCAAATATGGGAATTATATCAAATAGTTCGAACATAGACAATCTATTACGCCTTGAACTGTTTAGCTCGTCTATATGTGGGATTGTAACATAGTTCGGTGGTGGAGGATTACGTTGATTAAAAGGGTAATCCGCTGCTACGTCTTCACCGGCTTCGCTACGTGGGGCGTATCTACGATAAGGGGGTGGAGCTTGGGGTGGCGCCTCTGATTCACTGTGGTTGGAATCGTCCTCGCTCGTTTCGCTATAATTGCGACTTAAAGGCAATGGAGCTTGAGGTTGTGGCCGTAATGGGCCACCACCTGGAGTAGGGTTTTCGCTTCCTACTTCCTCTCCTACTTCGCTTCGCGTAACATAAGGATTCTGAGGGGGTAATGGAGGAAGAATTGGTTGATCCCTATGTCTAAAAGCATCAATTGCACGCATATGATCCATTGGGTGAGGTCCATGCTCGTGGATATTCATGCCATGAGAAATTCTATCAGCGATTTGATCAGCTGCCCGCTCCCTTCGCGTCGCATCCCTAACCTGTCCTACTGCATGCTGAGCTACATTTTCTAATTCCCTTTGTGCTCTATTGGCTGCGTCCGTTAAGAAATTCATCGTTTAAACAAGTATTTAATTATTTAATATAAATATTTAAGAATATAGTTCAATTTCAATTTATTCAATTTATACACACAGTCAATGCATAGCCGTCACAGGTTTAAACCCAAATAACTATGTTTTACAATTAATTACAATGGAAATAAATGAATTATAAATATAAAAAGTCAATAATCAAGCAATAATTAATTAAAAATATCTAGTTCATCCATGTCAACACCAAAATATACCTCCATGTCATACATTGTGTCTAATATAACCTAAATAATACTTCTCGATCTTTTTAGTTGTCTCTACATAAGCACCTATATGTGATATCTGTGAATTTAGTCAGCGAGCAATTAAATAAATCAATGTCTCTCGCGACTTCATTTAAAATTTTTAGTGCCGTGATTAGTGGAGAGTGCTTCAGTATATTCGCTCTAGCCCTTGGTATTGCAAACACCTCCTGTCGCACTTTGCCTTGCCGCAACCGCACATTTGGTACCCGCATCCCAATGGTTTCCAATATTTGGGGGTTATTTAGTATTCCTTTGAATACTTTAAACACGTACATTGCGAGTTAATAATGTTATGTAACTTTGAGTAAGATAATTTAATTAAAATGATTTTAGAATATATAGGAAATCGTCTTGATTGATTACACCTTTTCAGAAAGAAAGAAATAAAGATAGTAAATATCTGTTAATAATTTGTAAGAATGTTATTTAAGAATATTAAGTTAAAGGGCCCTACATTTAATCACCTAAATTTAATCACCTACAGTTAATTATTAACATTTAAATTACCTATGTTTTAATTAGCTGCATTTAATTAGCTTATAATATTTGCCAATATTGAATTAGCTTATAGTATTACTGCATTTAATTATTCATACAATATTATTCTCCCCTAATTTTAGTTAATTATATACTTTTAGTTAATTGCATTTTATTTTACTATAAGTTAGCAAAAAAGTAATCATTACTCTTGTATACTCAGTTACTTATAACCGTATTACCTCGTAGTTTTAATATTAATTCAATACTTTTGTAAAGCACTCTGTCTGAAACTTTTCTGAACTAAAAGGAACTAGGAAATTGAAACGAAGGACAAAAGGCTATGAGGCGATGAGCAATATACAGAGCACTACTTATAGATATGTCTAAGTTGTGATGTATAGTGCTAAACATCCTCTATCCTACGCAACAGCACTATGAGATAAAATTTTCTCAACAAGCGCTACAGCATACTACGTTTTTGCTACGACGTAACCCTGGCTACGACGTGACTACGACAAAGTGAAACGTAAACGTTCAGTGAAAATTATAAAAGTGTAAGTGCGTTTTAAAGATCAAAAGACGATTTCAGGACCTTTAAATAAAAAACGGAAAAGTGAATGAATAATAGAGACTTTAAGTTTATTAAAACATGTACTTGTATATCCATAATATTTTAAATAATATCTGTTAGTATGTTAACAATAATATAAAAATAATATTGTATTTAACATAGTATAATTACATAATTTTATAAATTGTTTTCAGTAAAATTTCGTAAACTGCTATTTCACTCTTAAGGAGGGAGGAGTTATGTATGGCCACTCTTTCCAGGAATGTATTAATTATAATTACCGTTTAACCTAATTAGTTTGCAATGCATTACTTTCCAAGAAACACCGTAAAGCTTTGACAGATCCTGCATTTTATTGCTAATCCTTTCTAAGAACTTGGTTTTACGATCATATGTCTATTGAACTATGACTTCTCGGAACCGTTTCCTGTTTGACATGCAAAAGCAGATAAGGCACGAACAACGACTAGTATATAAGATCTGGAGCTGCGACTCCACCTCATTCTATTCCTAACCATCTCAGTAGCAACATTATGCTCTTTAACTAAATTACCTGTGTCTCTAAAAGTTATGTGTTTGAATCTATAATAAAATCAGTGTTAACGTAACAAGTATTTTATTTTCTCTTGAGCTATTGTAAGTCAAGAGTGGTGGCAGCATTACCCAAGTACAACGAAGACCAGCGACCGGCCCCGCCAAACTAATTAATACCTATCCGAGGTGTACCAGGAAAACCCTAAAATATTTTTTAAGATTTTATTCTACATCTTTGTCAGCATGATTAGTATGATTAGTATGTATATTCATGCCAAATTACAGAATTTAGTACTAAGAGTCTTTGAGCTAAGCCGCGGACAGACGGACATGGCAGAAACTATAAAATGAAATGAATAATTTATTAACTTTTGGATGTTACATCTCTTAGTTTCGTCATTACATTTTTTTGGGTGAGTTCACTAAACAATGTGCGGACTCTGTGGAGAAGAATTCACCAAAGAAACTCCACATGCGTCGCATCTTTTGCGTTGCTTTTTTTGTCAAATAATAATATAGTTATTTACAAAATTCATGCATGTAGAAATAGCCTGTCATTCAAGAAATTTATTCCCATGGATATCTGTCCTTTAAGTAGTCAGATATTCTTAAGCTGTTTTATACAATTTTTGCTTAACAATAGCTTTGAACTTATCTAAAGGTATTTTTTTAAATCGATAGGGACCTTATTGTAAATGCGTATACAATTGCCTTTACAAGAATGTGTTATTCTACACAGTCGGCTAACATGAGCAGCCAACTCATCCTTATTTCTAGTATTAAAATTATGTTTATCGCCGTTCTTTTTAAAATTATTGATATTTCTTTTTAGATAGGTACACAAGATTGTCATAGTTATTATTATATTGAGACACAAATGTCAGAATATTGATTTCTTTAAACTTTTCCCTCAGTGACATTCTAGGCCCTAATTTATAAATTGCACGAACAGCAGCGTAAAAATACCATTTGCTTTCGCAGTGTGACCTTACAATAAAATACCCATACATAAAAAAAAATCTAAGTCTATGATATTCTACGGCTGCACTGAGTAGTGATACTGATCCAGGCAAAGCATCAAAGATGCTTCAACTCTATCTAGATAAAATAAGCCAGTGGCTTGAAAAGTGGAAGATCAAGGTCAGTGCCTCTAAATCTACCCATGTGACGTTCACACTAAGACAAGAAAACTGCCCTCCTGTTAAACTTGCTGATGAGCCCCTACCCCATAATGTTGTTGCAAAGTATCTCGGCATACATCTAGACAGAAAGCAAACATGGCATATAAAAAAGAAAAGAGATGAACTTAACATGCGACACAGGTCTCTGCTTTGCTTACGTGGCAAGCACTCAAGACTGTCCCTAGAAAACAAGATGCTAATATACAAGAGTATCCTCAAACCCGTCTGGAGCTATGGCATAGAACTATGGGGCACGGCCAGCAACTCAAACCTGGAAATCCTCCAACGATTTCAAAACGCTGTATTTCGAAACATCCTCAACGCACCGTGGTTTACCAGAACTTCAGATATGCATGAGTACCTTGATGCAAAAACAATAAAAGAGGAAGTGAACCTAGCATCAGAACGCTACATGGCGAGACTTGTTTCTCATGACAACACCCTTGCAGTCGCTCTGACAGAAACACGCCAATATACGAAAAGGCTAAAAAGGCACAACATTGACGAACTACCAGAAAGACGGTGACCGCTGTCAGTCAGCTAAATAAGAGAAGAGCCCTCCAATGGGAGGAGCCGTCTCGCACGCCACATCCGCTCACAGAAATTCTGCTTATAGTGATTGCACTGATTGCAAGAAGAAATAAAAAAGTCTATGAAAATACCATAGGTCATTAGACTATTAAAATAAGTAACTAAAGTAGACTAACATTTATGAGATATTTTACGGGCTTACCGCAATAATATTTTTGTTATGATAATGACGGCGAAAGCTTAAAATTATAAAGTAGACTAGTCTACTGCGGTGTCTACGTCGGTAAAGTGCTCTAATTTTTTTAACTGCGAACGCTGCTTAACTCAGTCGGTTCGACAATTTATTTATTGTTAACAGTAAACCAGTTCACTATACTAGAGATAGCATTGTTTACGTCGTCATAGCTTGACTGCTGTCTTTTAACTAAAAAAAAAGTATCATCAAAAAAGTATCATCGGGAAACAATAACCCATGTTTGGCTTTTAACAAGCTAAGGTAAATCATTCATATTATATACTAATAACAAGAAAGGACCAAGAATTGAACCTTGCGAGACGCCCATACTTATGCTTCTTCTTATCGAGTTGATTCGGTGACTATATGGTGGAGGACCAGTACTCCGCCATACTTGTTGAAAACCTAGGTGATCTTTTCCTATTAACATCGACCATCTGAACTCTATTTGTTAGATATGACTCCAGAAGGCCAAATCTTTTACACCTATTGCGTCTTCCCAGGCATAAAAAATATTGTAAAATAGTTCAACACCAAAATCGGCTGTTGAACGACCCCTTGTGGAACCAAACTGAGCAACATGAATTAAATTATTGAGATAAAAATGACTTTGTAAGTGATTAAGCATGAGTTTTTCAAATATTTTGCTAAGAGTCGGTAGTATCGATAGGTCTAAAATTTATAGGGTCTGATGTGCTACCTACTTTGAACAAAGGTATCACTTTACTTAGTTTCATCAAGTCAGGGAACACACCATTATCTATAAATTTATTAAATATGCAACAAAGGTGAGGTGCGATACAATCTATGATGGAACTTATAATTCTTACAGATAGGTCATGGATGTCAGTCGTTCCATAAGGGTTCCTTGTTAACTACGGAACCCTAAAAACTAGCCATTGAAGCAGAAGGTTCCTTGGTTGAAGCGTACTAGAATATTTCACTTTTAATTTTATAGGTGAGTACAATAATTTTAAATTAATCTACAATAATAAAGAAATACTACCTTAATGAATAACATTATTTACAAAATTAAATTCATTTCGATAGTTGTTCTTAAAAAACTATTATGTCGATAAATAGATTACCTTCCAGTTTTATAAGATGTTTCTATTTTATAATAAAGTTCCACTCCAAACAATTCACAGCATCGAGATTTCTGAAATTGTCGAAATAATTATATGGAAAACGAACGTTTACCGCGCCTTTGAAATTTTATCGTACAAACATTTTAATTTAAAATTCTTACTTGCAATGGAGTCTTTGGAATATGCTCACTTATATCCGTTGCTGCTTTATTTATTTCTTTATAGGTAATGGCTTTCGGGTTTTGTGGGTCGCAATATGGGTCAAATTCAATCTCAATCTTCTGTAAATTACAAATACCATTGGATATAGTGCCGTTTTGAATAACAGATCCAAATAGAATCAGTAGTCGACCGAACGAGCGCGAAGCGTCTCTGTTTCAGCTTGGCCAAAATTGCTTTTGTATGTCCATCTGTTTGTTCTCCTCTACAGATCGCGTTTCTCAACAGATTCTCCTGAAATTTTCTGAGCAGGTTCGATAAATATTAGGTCCTTACATATGAAATTGGCGTTTTGTCGTACTGGCCACTTTGATCACAAATTTCTCCTATTTGGTTAGGAATTCGAAATTCAAATTTATACAGCTATTTCCACATGTAGTTGTGTTTCGTAAACCGTCATTCATTTGTTTTTTTACTTATCTTTTTTCTGTTTGCATCGCTCGATTTACAAAATGGAAAATTTGAAATATCGCGTTATTTACGAGTACGAGTTCCACCGTGGCACCAGTGCTGCGGAAACGGCTCGAAGGGTTAATGATGTGTATGGCGGTTGTGTCGCAAAAGAAAACACAGTGCGTTTTTGGTTCCAACGTTTTCGTTCTGAAAATTTCGACCTGCAAAACAAGCCCCGTGGACGGCCGGAGACCCAAGTTGATAATGAAGCATTGAAGGCTATTGTGGAAGCGGATCCATCGCAAACCACGTCCGAGTTAGCTGCAGGCTTCGGTGTTAGTGATAAAACTGTTTTAATCCACTTGAAGCAAATTGGGAAGATTAAAAAACTTGAAAGGTGGGTTCCTCACGAATTGAGTGAAGCAAACCGGCAAACGCGCGTCAACTGCTGCGTTACATTACTTGACCGGCACAATAACGAAGGGATTTTAAATCGAATCATTACCTGTGATGAAAAGTGGATTCTCTACGATAATCGGAAGCGCTCATCGCAATGGCTGGACCCTGGCAAGCCAGCCAAAGCCTGCTCCAAGCGAAAATTGACCAATAAAAAGTTACTTGTAAGCGTTTGGTGGACTAGCGCCGGTGTCGTTCATTACAGTTTTCTCAAATCTGGCCAGACGATTACGGCAGATGACTATTGTCAGCAATTGCAAACCATGATGGAAAAGCTAGCTGGTAAACAACCGAGGCTGGTCAATCGCTCTACGCCACTGCTGCTTCACGACAACGCTAGACCACACACTGCACAACAGACGGCTAGCAAATTAGAAGAGCTTCAATTGGAATGTCTAAGGCATCCACCGTACTCCCCGGACCTTGCTCCAACAGATTACCATTTTTTTCGAAATTTGGATAACTTCTTGCAAGGGAAAAAATTCAACTCAGATGGGGCAGTCCAAATCGCCTTCAAAGATTTTATTGATTCCCGTCCGAATGGTTTTTTTAGTAAAGGGATCAATGAACTACCTATGAGATGGCAAAAGTGCATAGATTACAATGGCTCATACTTTGATTAAATAAATATACTATATAAAAATTTTTCGACTTTTTGTTCCTCCCATACAAAACGCCAATTTCATATGTAAGGACCTAATATATAAAAAAATTTTGTCGAGTCATTTTTTAGAATGTTTTGGTTAAATTTTGAAATAAATGAATTCGATCTGAGGAAACAGAGCATGTAGGGAGGTTTAGAGGGCTTAACTGAATCCCGCCACATCGATTTAACTTTTTTTTTTCTTTTTTTTAGTAGTTTTTGATTTGGCGACTGGTTTATTTTCTACCAATTTTTACGAAAATCCTTGAACTAAAAACCGGTTAGACCTAACTTGCGGTCGCCGACCCCTGCCGGGGTACGCTCGCTCCGCTCGCTCGGCTCCCTCCGCCTGTTGTTGATATCAGTTAACCTAACCTAACCGACTGTTCCGACTTCTGGGTAGAATTTATTTTTTCTTTGCGGGGGGCAAGCCCCCCGAGCCCCCTCCTTCGTGTTAAGCCCTGTCTAGTATGTAAGGGCACAAAATATACACAGCTGAACATTTGGCTCAAAAGTCTAGTTACCAAATCATAGACTAATAAAAAAAGAACAAAAAAAAGTAAGCTGTTATTTTTGTCAACAATTTGTGTGATTTAGGTTAGGAAATTGATATTTTCCAAGGATATTTTCATTAATTTATTTTCGAAGTTTGCTCAAGGTTAATTAGTTGTAGCGGGATTCAGTTAAGCCCTCTGAATCTCTCCACATGCTCAGTTTCCTCCGATCGAATTGAAAGATTTCTAAATCCAACCCTTTTTTTTTTAAATTACTGATATATGGGGGTTAAAAACGTAATAAAAATCGCAAATCAGCTATTTCGAAAAAAAATTAATAAACTCGCGAGGTCTACAGCTCACAGAGCCACTAGTGTAGTCGGTTCTACAACTTACTGGACACCAACTATCCTTCTTATCGTTGTTGCGATTCAGCAGAGATGCAGGGGTGTTCCCCATTCTCGTAGGAGTTCTCGATGCTGCCATCGATAGGTTAGGAGCTGAACTGTACGGTTTCTTTTTAGGTGCCATTTTCGTCTAATTGTTAATGAATGGATTACTCGGGGATGTAATTGTAAATTTGGTGAATGTATTCTGCTAAACTACATTTTTAGGATAGTATAGCGTTTATTTTCTGTTTATATTGATTTTTAGGAATTTTTTGTGTTCTTGACAAGAAGAGACAAGAAACGTTAGATACTTGACAAATAACACATAAAGGACGCGAAAGCGAGATTAAAAAAAAACTCCATTGATGTCAAGCTAAAATAATGTGACAAAAATACCTACGATAATTATTTCCTCCGTGTAATTACAAGTTGTACCATTGATGGTACAACTTATGGTACCATTGATGGTACAACTGGGACTAATTATTTATTCCAGCTGAACCATTATTTCCGCTAGCATGGGCAAGCCTGGAAGCAGGGTATACAATCTCAATACAAAGAAACGGGTAGACATTGGCAGACATTCCTATGATAAAATACCAGATGATATTGTAAATCTATCCGATAGCCAATTTAAAACTAAAATTAAAAATATTTTATGTTCTAAGGCGATACGATAAATGATTACTTAGATGACAAAAATGTCTGGTCAACTGAGATTGATGAGGAGGTTCCAAATCAGCGGAGTAGATTGTAATTATGACTCATGTATGATTCTTTATATATTAAGAAAATTACTAAAGTTACAATTCCTTTCCTGTGGAGTTTCTTCTGGCCGTTCTTCTCCACAGAGGGTGTACGTAGTGAACGTGCCATCCATGACAGCTTTGACGTCGAAAAATGATTTGTAAAAATCTTAATTCGAATAAAATATTTTAGATTTTATTTTAAAAATAATTCATATTTAAATAAAGCAAAAAAATGTTATTAAAATGTTAAAAATATAAACATTCCAATAAAATAAATGTTATCTAAATTATTTGTATTTATTACTGTCATATCTTTTGTCTAGGATTTTTATTTATTGTTTGCTTGCAATTTTTAAGTAATTTCAAGCAAATATAAATAAAAATCTTAATTTCCAAACTAGAACTAGCAGTACGAGTACGTATAGGGGTATGTACAGTATAGGGGTATGTACAGTAGCCAGTGCATGCATGTGGAGCACTGTACACACATTTGGACCATAAGAGCAACACAGATGGAAGCACTGGACTTATATTTAATTTGTTGCTTCTTTTGACCGCCAAGAGAGGTCTCTATTCCCTGTATTATTAAAAGGTTCTCTGTGCCTGGAAGTATGTTGTGTACTATGGCTATCTAAGAAGTTTATTATTTTTTATTTATATACGTGTCTATAAAGATTTTCTCCATAAGTACAACACCCTGGCAGTAAAGTGGTCAATAGTACGAGACTGATTACATTAAGGGTTGGTGGTCTTAGTTCACTCACGGATCTCAAAACTACCCTTAGGTATATCTCTCGATCGCATGGTTCATTCTTTAACCATTTAGAAAATATTCAATTCTGCATTACACTAGTAATGCTGAACAGCCATCAGCATCTGTAAATCCAAATAATTTATTTGGCGACCACAAAATCTTGTCCCGTTACTACAGCCAACTACAGCCTACCTTGATGCTTCCTATATAGGGCCAATTCCTCCATCGAAACCAGTTACGTACAAGGAATAAAATATCCTTCATCGAAACCGGTTACGAAACTGCGGTTACGTAGGCGGCCGAAGCGAAGGCTTCGACTTTATACCGGGAGCTTACCGGGAGGAATTGCATTTGGCTATATGGGAGTTTTTGATCTTATGTGAAAAAAAACCAAGTCCCGTCTTCTTTCAAAGTATCACGTATCAGGGCTCTGTATAAGAACAAAGGTGACCGTTCTGATTGCAATTCGTGGTATTACACTTTTAACAACCCCTGGAAAAGTCTTTGCAAGAGTTTTGAGAACCGCCTTTTGGAACTCTGAAAAGTTATTGCCGGAAACCTAGTTTGGCTTGTAGTGTATATGATGAATAGGAAAAGATCAACATTAATGTTAGCGACAACTCTATGGCCCGAACCAATGTAAACAATAACTAATAAGAAATTTTAATATTTTTATTATGTAGGGTAATATGTAAAAGCATAATTTTGATGTACCCTGTTTTAGAAAAAAAGTGAGTTCATTGTTCGCCCTTGACACTTAAAACTAGCTCTGCTACATTATTGTATTTAAAAATAGTTATTGACGGAATTAAAAGACATTTAACAGTGAATCATCGTTTATTGATTGTGGAGTACACATCCAGCCGTTGCCAAAGATCCCATGCCCTAAACAAACTAAATTCAATCAAGTAGGCTTTACAGGTTATCGATTAATAGACCAACTTATAAAATGTACTTGTACAAGTAAGGTACAAATATCATAGATCTTTTTTTATGAATGGTCTTATTCAGTTAGGACAACTACGGAACCCTACACTTTGCGTGGCCCGACACGTGCTTGGCCGGTTATTAATATATCTAATGTGGTAAATTCAGATAAAGTGAAATAGCCTGACTTCCTGCAAATTCAGAATTTATTCATACTTGCAGTGAAATTAAGACGATTGATAGTGCATATCATATCTTTACAATTTTTTCAAATTGTAGAGTTAGGGGTGGGTAGGGGCGGGCAAAATTTGAATCCCTTATTCCACTCCGACCAAATAGCCAAATGTGTAAATCCGCCACTGGTCCTCCTCGTTCACAAAATAGGCTTCGTGAGTCACGTTCGAGCACATGAGCGCCAAAATCGGAGCTGAAGCAGTCGCCGTGGCCGAAATCGGCCAGGAGCTCATCATCATAGGGCCAGGGATTTTATTTCATGAAAACAAGATTATTCTTTTTAAAAGGATTTTATTATTGAGTATCCACATTGTAAAAGATGTGATACAACGCACATAAAAATAAAACAAAAACATACGACGTTCATTTGCTTCACTTAGATAATTTCCTTTAGATATTGCATTTTTTTTATTAGTAACCGATTGAGTTCTATTTCTGCATGCAAACAGGATTGGGAGCCAAGCAGGGCCCGCGACGTGTAGCTGGTGACTTCTCTGCGCGGTCTCCCATGTCGGGGAAGTAGTACTCCTTATAACGTTTCTTTATTTGTTCCACCAACTCTTTCAAGTGATCCCATCCTCTCGTCTCTGCTATTATTTTCAACTGTAACCATACGGTATTTAGTGATACCAGACAAACTCAACATTGTTACAAATCAATAATTTAGGAATCCAACATTGTGGTCTGGAAAGATTTTTGGCAGTAATAACGTAAAGAGTTGTAGTTACCGTAACACTGAAGACATCACCCTTAACCCAAGCGCGCTCTGGTACGCAGTCGCGCAGGGTAATCCCCATTCCGGCAAGTAGACCACACATGTCAGCTATGCCGCCAGGCCGGTCGTGCACCGTCACCTTAAACTTCACCAGCCTTCCTTCTGCTGCCATGCCTCGTTCTAGAGCTCGCGCTAAAATGGTTGCATCGATGTTGCCTCCAGTCAACAAGCATACCACTCTGCGCGAAAAATGAATTCATTACATAGTCAGCATCAGAAAACCTCTCATTGAATCTTTTTCGTCTACAGCATATTATGTGCTTACTTTTTTCCCTTGAGATTTGGGAATAATCCTGCCATGACAGCTGCAACAGCTACGGCACCAGCTCCTTCCACAATGAACCTCTCATCTTCAACAATGTGCATAACGCCTCGAGCTACCCAGTCTTCTTTCACTACGATCTGTAAATTATTCAAATTTACTTGTAGATTAAGTAGCTACCTTAAACACATGTTAGGTTATCAAATTGACTAAAACAGGCCCCGTGTGTACTTATTGGTCGACTTCACATACAACCTTTGAATTTATTCGCAGGCGTTTCGCGTTACATACATATAAAAAAAGATTCTATTATTACCATTTTATCTACAAGACCTTTAACATTGTGAAAGGTGTTAACGCCGACCATGTTTACTGCTAGACCGTCGGCAATGGTAGAGTCCATTTCCATATACACTCGCTCATTTTTCCTTAGTGATTCGACCATACTGCAGGTTCTATCTGTTTCGATTCCCTGAAACATTGTCAATTTGTTATTGTAACAATAACGTTCTGTATACTTAGACTGTATAGATCTAATTTAGTATTTTGAGTTATGACAATTCTCACGTATATTTCTGTATCTGGCTTTAGTTGTTTTATTGAAATAGCAACACCAGCCAGAAGACTACCGCCTCCAACTGGTATCAATACGGCATCAACAGCAGGCACTTGTTCTATAATTTCTATTCCAATTGTTCCTTGTCCTTCTATTATATTTGGGTGGTCATAACTGAAACAAATTACATTAGTATTTAAAAGTTTACATACTCATGGCTTCCACATGGGTCGGTAGCCTCCCACAGATCCCGTAGCGTGCAGGTGTCAGTGCTCGAGGGGCAAAGTCAATAAATGAGCCATTGTTTGCGGGGTGGCACCACACTGGCATTGACTGCTGTTGGTGTAACCCCACCGACAGAGGTTGTCCTTGCAGCGGCCAACTTGAGTTCGTAGCCGGTTTTGGGACTTCCATATTGGCCACTGCAAGTCATCACCCGGAGGAAGGACTTCTTCTTGAGGAATAAAGCTTTCCATAACGGGGAACGCTCGCCTCCATAGACATGATTTAGCTTGAGTAGAGGACTCCTCCACCGTAGTTACAGTGGCGAGGAAACTTCTTTTTCATCAAAAATATACGTACCCGTTTATATAAGTCATCCTTTTATCTTTTCCTATGGTCATGGCGTGAGTTTTAGCTTCTGTAATATTATTACCGAACTGTATGACTTTGGCGCCGACATGTTCGCACTTAGCAATCTTGTTCATTGCTGCTGAGACCGGCATGACGATGACGCAGGGAACGTTCAGCAGATGCGCGTGGTGCCCCAGGGCAATCCCGTGATTTCCGGTCGTTGCTGCGATTACGCCATACTTCTTTTGCTCATCGGTTAACAGCATCAATGCATTGCGAACGCCACGTTCCTTAAAACTAGACGATAAAAACATATTTAAATTGAAAGGATTTTTTAACGACAAAGTGTCTACAGACAAGTTCAGTATTTGTCTGTGAAATCTACTAATACACAATGGGCCCCGTCCGTAGCTTGCTTTAAATAGCTAGCTGACTTCATGCTCATATATGTTCTTTATATTGCAAGGCGAGCTTATCTCTAAAGAGGCATCTCTTCCAGCCAACCTATGTGTAGTGAGAGACACGTCATTAAAGTGGGAAGACAAGAACGTGTACCAGAACAATAACTTACTTAACTAATATAAGTATATACATACATACATATATGCCAAAAGGCACAGACATAAATACATTTATATATGCCTACCCAAATATACCTACTCAATATGTATAAATACTATATAATATACTATACTTCCATAAACATAAAACTTATGATAACTGAAAGATGAAGTACTCTTTTAATCTTTTTTTAAAAGAGTGGATAGTTGGGCTGCTTTGTATAACCTTAGGCGGCTTGTTCCACAGCTTTGCTGCTCGCACAAGGAATTGAGAAAGAATTTGGTGTTCGCTCATGGAAGCACCAGCATCCTTGTGTTACACTCGCGCTTTGGGCGGCTGTCAGGGGGCAGTAGATGAAAACGAGAGCGCAAGTAATCATATAAATAAACTAGCGGCCCGCCCCGGCTTCGCACGGGTAGATTAATTCATACTTTAACACATTTTAACCAACTTCAAAATGGAGTAGGCTCATTTTTTATCATTTTTTTACATACCTACTCTAAGGAGGGGGACCCTTTAAGTCGGGATTTCAAAAACATTTTTGAACTGGAACCGAATAATTCAGTTTTATTATACAATTTTATAAGTTCCTAACTTTAAAATGGCTGACATTCCATACAAAATTTAATCCTTACTTCCCTTTTCAAATAAGGATTTCGAAAAAATCCTAAAAGACGTGTCTAATCATTTACTAATTCAAAATCAAAATTTTCTATTTCCTAACTTTAGAACTGGAGTTTCCATAGAAACATTTAACCCTACTTTCCCCCTCAAAATAGGGAATTTGATAAAAAGCTAAAACATGTATCAAATGAATTATTAATCTCAGTCTAACTCCAATGTTTTAAGTTTTTAACGTTTAGAAATTACAGACTTTCCATACAAACATTTAATCTCTGCTTCCTCCTCAAAATAAGGATTTCGTAAAAAGCTTAAACATGTATCAAATGATTTATTAATCTCAGTCTTAATCCAAATTTTCAATATCCTACCTTAAGAAATGACAAACTTTCCATAACAAAATTTTATCCCTACTTCCCCTTCAAAATAGGGATTTCAAGAAAATGAGAAACATGTCAAACGATTATTTTTTCTATCACAATTTTTAAGTTCTTGCCTTAGAAATGACAAACTTTCCATGAATCCCTACTTTCCCTATAAAATAGGGATTTCGAAAGTATACTTCAATACGTGTTAATATATTTATTAATCTTAGCCTAAATCCAAATTTTCAAGTTCCTTTCATACCTTTAGAAATGACCTACTTTCCATACAAACATTTTAATCCCAACTTTCCCCCTCAAAACACATATCAAATAATTTATTAATTTCAGCCTAAATCCAAATTTTCAAGTTCCTACCTTTAGAAATGACGGGCTCTCCATACAAACATTTAATCCCTGCTTCCCCTTTAAAATAGGGATTTCGAAAAAATACCTAAGCACATGTCAAATGATTTGTTAATTTTAGTCTTAATCCAAATTTTTAAGTTCTTAACCTTTAGAAATGACAGGCTTTACATACAAACCTTTAATCCCTACTCTGTCCCTCAAAATAGGGATTTTAATAAAATGCTCAAACACGTGTCAAATGATTTATTAATCTCAGCCTAAATCCAAATTTTCAAGTTCCTACCTTTAGAAATGACAGACTTTCCATACAAACCTTTAATCCCTACTCTCCCCCTAAAATAGGGATTTTGATAAAATTCTAAAGCACGTGTCAAATCATTTGCTAAATCAAAATTTTTATGATCCCAAATGACGGACTTTCCATACAAACATTTAATCCCTGCTTCCACTTTAAAATAGGGATTTCAAAAAAGTACCTAAATACGTGTCAAATGATTTATTTATCTCAGTCTGCATCCAAATTTTTAAGTTCTTATCTTTTAGAAATGACAGTCTTTCTATAACAACATTTATCCCTACTTTCCCTTTAAAATTGGGATTTCGAAAAAATGCTTAAACACGTGTCAAATGATTTGTTAATATTAGTCTAAATCCAAATTTTCAAGTTCTTACCTTTAGAAATGCCAGTCTTTCTATAACAACATTTATCCCTACTTTCCCTTTAAAATAGGGATTTCGAAAAAATGCTAAAATATGTGTCAAATTATTTAATTATCTCGGCCTAAATCCAAATTTTCAAGTTCCTAACCTTTAGAAATGACAGACTTTACATACAAACCTTTAATCCCTACTCTGCCCCTCAAAATAGGGATTTTGATAAAATGCTAAAACACGTGTCAAATTATTTATTAATCGCTGTCTAAATCCAAATTTTCATGATACCAACTTTTAAAATGACGGACTTTCATACAAACTTAAATCCTCCTTTTTCCCCCTTAGAGGGGGAATTTTCCAAAATCCCTTCTTAATGCTTGCCTACGCTATAAATGTAACCTACTGTGTAAATTTGGTATTTCTAGCTTCAGTAGTTTCGGCTGTGCGTTGATGAGTCAGTCAGTCAGTCAGTACGGACTTCTCTCTTTATAATAATAGTATAGATGACTGACAAAATACCGTGAAAAACCATGCACTGTTAATTCAAAGCTAGTCTTTTCGTTATAATTGGAAATATTATGTTTATTGTGTGTTGTTGTGTATTATGTTATTATGTTGTGTATTATTTATTCTATCATATTGTATTCCATTCCATTGTCTTCAAAATACATAATATGATTACGTTAACTCTGCTTTTGTTCATAAGTTTTTAACAAATATATGAGATTATGTACAAATAAATTAATATTTGACATAATGATGTCATTTTAGTGTATATTTTTTTCCGTGTACCATTCAAATAGCTTTGCAATGATACCCTATTCAGATCAGAAACTTGCTGCACATTTTTTGTTGCATATTATTTGCTGCACGTTATTTACCGCACAACTCGTCAAACTGACAAAATGGCAGGTGAGGTGACATTATCTTGATGTTTTAATAATGATACAAATTTATTTTAAAAAATGTCACTAGCTTAACAAATACAAAATGTCAAAAATACATAACATCAGTCAAATAACCCGCCCCTAACCGTTCCCGGTGCAAAGGTGCCCACAACGCTGGCAGCGTTACCACGCTGGATCGCAATAGCCAACCTTTGCACCAGGAACCATCCGGAGCGAGAGTCATGTGTGCGTTCCTTTAACCTCTGCCCCAGTTCCGCTACCAAACGTTTAGCTTCAGCACCCCAACTGCCCATGGTCTCCACCAAATTAAATATGTAATAATTTTAATAAACAATTAACATTATTTAACAATAAAACACTCGTACTAGGATTTCCTGTGTTACGGGTGCTCTCCAAACATTGAAAATTTTAAAACAATAGCAGAATACTTTAAATAAGTACATATAACTCATATAAGATAAGTAAGTATCAAACAATCAGAATTAACACATTATTCCGATTATTAATTAAAAATAAATTTATAATTACAACTTAAAGCTAACAAGTTAAACCTCATAACGGACCTAGTTTATGTAAGTATAGCTTAATTAGTTATAATAGATGATATTAAATTTTTAGGCAAATAAAGATTAGTTCACGACCACAAACCCCAGAATCACCAAAGTTCCCCTCCTCTACCGCCTTCACCTGTCCAAGAAGTCGAAGATGAGTATACGGAAATCGTGCAACCTTCAGATAAACGTCACATGAAAAAATCAGATACTTTACCTACTCTGCTACCAAGAAACAAGAAAGCCTCATTGAACTGATCATGTTATATATGTAGAATAGAATATGTATTGATTGTTAACATGTTTGTAATGTCCCAGACCGTCAGAACCCCCAGCGGTGCCCCCGCATCGCGACACCACAAACAGTCTGAAAACGCGGTCTATGGAAACCAGTTACAACAAAAACAGAAGAAGCAGTAACTTCAAAAGTGGTTCTACTGACAAAAGAACGCTACCTACAGGTAAACTTACATTTTCGCAGCCTTAATTTAGAAAAATAAAATAGTACACCTATGCTACGCCTAAGTAATAGATTAAATTCTGATCGACTTAACTTAGGACACTTTAGAGGACCTTGTTGTGTACTTAGAGAAGAAAAGAAAAAAATATTTTGTAAAATCTTATTTCAAATATAATGTTTTTTTATTTTATTTGAAGGAAGTAACTAAACTCCACTGGTTTCCTATGTTGCTATAAGGCGACAAATTGCCTATTAGCGACTCTTTATCTGCCTCTAGTGTAGGGTATTTTCTACTGCGACATTTTAAGTACTGTCGAATCTAATAATAAATCAGTTTTATCTATCGCTCCTGTGTTTGTCTCGATATATTCCACTGCCAAATAGAGGAACAGGTACAGGGAAAGGGTTGACAGAACGAGAATAGGTCGTCTTATTTACTGCGGAACGAATACAGACTTAAGTGGTACGACTTATCTATATCTATTAATCTATTAATTAATATAATAAAGAGGAAAGTTTTGTATTTTTGTATGTTTGTAACGAATAAACTCAAAAACTACTGAACCGATTTTAAAAATTAGAATGCTACATTATACCTGAGTAACATAGGCTATATTTTGCTATTTATTACCAGAAAAAATTAGGGATCTCTGCTAAAACTTCAGTAACGTGAACCAAGGTGTAAAAAAATTCGCTTTAAACATTTTTTTCATCGCATACGCAGCGGAAACTATTGATGATAGAACACAAACCCCACAAATAGAAGAGATTTTCAGTTTTCTCAATAGTCAATAAAATTCTGCAATAAATAACCTTTGATTTGCATTTGTATAGTGTAGATTGACACTAACTTATTAATCCTAGAAACAAATTGATTTCTTTGTCCAAATATGGTAGACATGGCAAGTACTTTAAGATTTAATCATTTTGTCTTTTTTTTATAAGTATGTACGTCAAATTTGGCGAATGAGTGTGCAAATAGGATGAACTTAAGTATGTAGCCTTACCGTAAGAACTAGAACTTCTTAGTAAAGCTTTTGGGTTGGATACATATAGGATTTGCTCATCATGACTTTAAACACAGCCCTTTGTGCTCTTTCTAGAGGAAGGATAGTCGATTTATGCGTTCTCTCTCCCCATGCTAAGTTACAAATAAGTAAAGACCGACATGAGGCAAATAGGCGGTTCTGAGAAATCGATAATTGACTAAAGCTACGACTTAAGAACGTAAATAGTAAATGCTACTACCATCCAGTATACTGCAAAAACTCCTGTTTCAAATATATTTCCATACCGAGTTTCTCAGACATGTGAGCTTTCTGAAAAAAAAAAGTGTACAACTATCTTTTATACGTTTCTTAAATACACTTAGAATACTTACTTAACAAATTTATTAAATCAGAAAATACGTAGTCTCTACGCCGTGTTCGAGTGACTTACAGTGCACGGTGTTCTGATTACTTACAGTGCACGGTGTTCTGATCACAGCTCCTATGATTCTTCGTGAAGCTGCTAGTATATCATCATATCTGATTTTTTTCGGGTTGGATGGGTCACAGTATTCATCAAATTCTTTATCCTGCAGAGGTTCAACATTAGTATCTATTGTAGTTTGGTTAGAAAGCAAATAAGTCCCTTAGATCTTTGAACTTACAGATGGGTTCATCGTTGGAATTATATGCTTAAAACATTAACTAACAATTTCTCATAATTTATTCCTAAATCATATAATTACCAAACGTATGTTAAAACCAGAATATTAAAACATAATATATATAACAAAAAATTTTGGAATAGTAATCAAGAAAGCCGTCAGAATTTGACGATTTTGTTTTTATGCGCACAGGTATTTCAGAAAAGAGTTCGGAAAAGTCCACGACTATGCTATACTCATAGAATTTTAACTTGTAATTTCTGTAATAGTCCATGACAGATTCGTGTGCCGAACACTCGGAGGGAAAAGGACGCCGAACACTAAAATGTTTCATCGAATTCCGTCTTATATTTGTATCTCTAAGCTTTTATCCCGTCGTTATGGGAGGTCATTATTTATATCCTTCTTTCTTGTGGCAGGCATTGTATGAATTAACTTTCGCCCTCATTCTAGCTCAAGTGAAGGAACTTAAAAAAATCTTCTTTGTAGCAATCTAACGCTTCTTGTGCTTCATTGTGTGGGTTGTAAGGTCAACAACCGACCTCACATC
This sequence comes from Carpatolechia fugitivella, assembly GCA_951230895.1. NCBI lineage: Eukaryota > Metazoa > Arthropoda > Insecta > Lepidoptera > Gelechiidae > Carpatolechia > Carpatolechia fugitivella. The sequence continues at coordinate 6,344,437 of OX579662.1, read as the reverse complement.
TGACGCTTGAACTCGTGCTTTTTTTCTTTCTGGACTCTTTCAACCGCAATTTTCTACAACTTTGATTACAACTAGTTGGTTCACGAGTCATCGTGGTAATTTTTAATCAATAAATAAGAATATTCTATTTGTATTGAGTGGTAGATGTTTAGGTCCCATGTACGTATTTTATTAGATTTATATAGCAGCTGTCTAAAACTAACAGTACAGGCTCTCCCTAGTTTTGGATTAATCTGTTGGTGAGAGGTATTCTTACATATTTTATTTCTAAAACCATTCATTAATGTACACATTTACAGTAAAGCATACGAGTAATTTATTAAGGTAACATAGGTATAAACATATCACACTATATGAGTAAACATATCACAGTTAGGTACATAAAATCCTTACAGGCTAGAGTTGAACTTAGATTTATATTCTAATGCGAAATGTCGCCTCCATCTAATGAACTGGCGCTGAGGCATCGGGAGTTAAGGTCCTGGTCGCTTTCTCCGGCGAAGTACCACTCCTTGTACGAGCTGGCTATCAGGGTGCGCAGCTCCTCCAGGTGCTCCGGACCACGCGTTTCACAAACCACCTTAACCTGGAAAGAACAACGTGCATTGAGTTTCAGCCTATCTATTCGGTTGATAGGTCGATAACCTGATTTCGATAAATCTTGTCGTCAAAGTTAATGAGCCGCCAAAACCATCTGACATGACTCTAACGATCACTTCAGTAGAAAATTTCCCTGACCAACTTGGGTTAACGTGCCTTCTGAAAGGATTATCTGGAACCTTAACACAATGAAGAAGAATGAGTCTCTGAAAATCAAAACGTAGAGATTGGTTATTGGTGTAAATAAAAACAGTTTTTATAGAAACTGGGTCTAAACTGGTTCCATCAATAGAACTGCCCCATGAAACTAGTGGGAACGAACCAAAGATAAGTGCCGCTTACCCGAACACTGAAGATATCACCCTGCACCCAAGCACGTTCTTGCATGATGTCTTTAATGGAGACCCCAATAGACGCGATGAGCTTGCACAGCTCAGCAATGCCGCCCGGCCTGTCACTGACGGTGACCTTAAACTTCACCAGTCGCTGCTCTGATGCTAAACCTCGCTCTAAGCATCTCCCGAGAATAGTGGTGTCTATATTGCCACCAGAAAGGATGCACACCACCCTAGGAAAATATTTAAAACAAAAAAAACGCCATGCGGTTTATTCAATAATATTAAACAAAATTGTTTAAAATTATTGTTTCAGCTTGTAATGGTAAAGGTTTAATATCATAATGTGTTTTCGAAATTTGAAGTCATTATGTCCTGTGTGTTTTCGATTTTCGAAGTCCTTTACGGCGTTAAGGAAAACATCGTGAGAAAATCTATACATAGTCTCATCATCATCATACTCACTGAGCCCACATCAACCCACTGCTGGGTATAGGCCTCTTCTCTGTAGCGCCAATTCTCACGGTCCTGTGCCAGCCTCATCCAGTGAGATCCCGTCACCTTGACGATATCGTCTGACTATCGGGCTGGTGGTCTGCTCACTGGCCTTGTACATAGTCTACTATCTACATAATTCCCTGATTACGAGGACGCTGGGGTATGGTCGATTTTCTGAGTCCGTGACCTCTATGAGCTAAATATACGGGACATGATGCAATGCATGCTTACTTCTTGCCAGTCAACTCCGGCACTAGACCGGCCATGATAGCCGCGAGGCCTACTGCTCCACCACCTTCGACAACGTACTTTTCTTGCTCAACTAGGCGCAAAATCGCGCGAGCAAGCCAATCTTCATTTACAGTAATCTGCAAACAACGTTATAATAACATTTTCATCACTAGAAGCTAGAGCTGTTGCTGAACAAGCAATTCACAAGTACAATTAGTTGCCTAAGTAAGACTCTGGATTTTCTTTATTTGTGTAGCTTATTTCCGGTAGTGTTCTGGGTGGTGTAGTATAGAAGATCAGGTGAATAAGATATAAAAAACAGAAACTTATCATAGGATTTTCAATTAAATACCAGTTTATCGACAATGGGTTTGACTGTGCAGAAGGCGTTGTAACCCACTGTGGGCACGGCCAGCCCATCAGCTAGAGTCGATTTAATCTCGATGCTTGTCGGACAGTCGTTCTTCATAGCATATTTCATGCTGGGGCACTTTTCTGTTTCCACACCCTGAAATGTTAGGTATCACTTAATTTTACGTTGTTGGCAGCGAAGGGATTGAGGCTAGCCTGAATACTTATTTCTAATTGTTAAATATTATCATCTAGTAAACCAGCAAAAATTGAATCTTCTTAATGACAAACTGGTCGTGCGTCGGTGGTGTATATTGGCTAGGGCCGCTGTCTACCGGTCGGGAGACGCAGGTTCGATCGAAGTCGACCAACCCGCACTGGGCCAGCTTTGTCAACTGAGGCCTGATCGCCCAAATTCAGGACAGTACGTATATGAGCTGTTGATAATGAATGACAAACTGTAGTTTCGCGATTAGTCACTCTAATCTTACTTGCTTCGGTAAGTCATCATTAGTGCCGGCTATTATCAGAGATTAAAAATGATATTTAAAATTTAAGCTACATAATATGACGTGTGTAGATTTTAATTTTATGTAGTAAATAAATAAATTATAGAAATATGCATATTACAATTATTTTTGTTGCTGAACTGTTAACTGAGCTTGATTGCTTATCGCGTAATGGACATGCAGACTGAATCCACTTATAAGCGGAACTGATAAAACTCGAGGCAGTTTAAACTAAGAATTCCGTTTCTTTGTTTACTAAAGTCATAAATAAATCTCGTGTATCTTTCAATAAGTATAAATATATGTCATTAATATCATAATATGCGCCTAAAACGCGTGACCTGTTTGAGCAATAAGTTATCTTCCCTCAGGCAGTTATAGCACGCGAGATAAATATATAACTTCCAAATACACTGTTAAGTCTTTAATAAAATTAAGTTGTGTTTCAAACTTATGCAAATACTTTTATTTTTGTTAAGGAAAGTAAATGTTAGAATCAATTTTGAACTTACTTTAAAAGATTTTTTTTGTAAGGGCTTATCTCTACTTCTACCAGAAGAGTGGTAATATAGCGGGCTCAGACTTAAACTAAAAAAAAATAATCTTAGGGTTGTATGTTTCTACATGTGTAGATATGTATTTTTATTTATTTATTTAACCATTCAACACAATAGATAACAAAAATACAATTACATTCGAAAAAAAAACGACACAACAGGCCTGCTTATTTCTAAAGAAATATCTTCCAGCAGACCCACGGAAGAGAGAAGAGGTATATAATATATAGGTAGGTATATGAATAGAATAGATATGCTCCGAAAACTAAGTACCGAAACGTTTTGAAACATTTCTATGGGAACACCATACCATTTTTTTTATAATACAATGGACAATGGTTCTAATGGAACTGTGTACGGGTATGGGCGCTAGCTAACTCTCAAAAACTAAAGTAGGTATATAGTAGGTACATACATAAATTAGAACATGTGGTTTCATATGTTTGATGGCAGTTGCTACTCCAGCCAAAAGGCCTCCGCCCCCAACCGGGACCAACAGTGCATCCACCTCGGGAACCTGCTCCAGAATCTCCAACCCAACTGTCCCTTGACCAGCCATTATGTGCGGGTGGTCATACCTAGGATATAAAACATTGTTTTCATTATGTATGTCATTCTCATTATACTATCTTATAGAACGTCTGACTAATATATCTTAACTTACCCATTAATATAAATCAAGTGGCTTTCTTTTGCCAATTTCATCGCATGAAATTTGGCCTCCTTCATACTGTCTCCATGAATTATGACTTTGGCTCCGTAATTGCGACACTTTTGGATCTTCATAATTGGTGCCACGTTAGGCATGACCACTGTGGTGGGGATGCCTAGCATGTAGCCGTGGTAGCTCATAGCTTGCGAATGATTGCCCAAAGAGGCGGTGATGACGCCACGCTGCTTGGTTTCAGCAGGAAGAAGCAGTAGAGCGTTGCGCGCGCCGCGTTCTTTGAAACTGTTGAAATAATTGTCCTATTTCAATTAATTGTTCAGTATTAGTGACCAGTTGCTAAATTATTGCTCGTATAAATAAAGTAGGTCAATATTTTCAAAATTAGTTTCGTATTATTGTTTCTTACCTTCCCGTATGCTGCAGAAAATCATTTTTCAAGTAGATATCCATTCCGTATATGGTTGATAAATGGGATTTCTGTGGTAGAAAAGTTCATCTGTGTAGCGTACGCCGCGCCCGAGTAAGTAATAAATATAATCATAATACTAATGTCCAAACATTCATAACTAACACAAAATACTTGATGGACTATTCAGTTACATAAGGTCTCGAAGTCATGTGGACGAATTATTTAACACAAAATATTTAGACAAAACCACTTGTGTGGACAAAACCCTATAATATTTTTCCACTCCATACATTTTTGCCTAATGTAGGTACTTTACTTTGTAAGTAATAGGGATGGTGACTTTTTTTCTTTGTCTATCAGGTAGATTATTAAAAAGTATTATACACGGGTTTTTCTTTTTTCACGTAATCATAAAATGCGGAGATATACAGCATGAAATTTACATCGTTTTGTTCCCGCGTGTAGTGATAGTACCCGTCAAACTGAGCAACTTTTCACGAAAAAAAATTTCCTGCGACAAAAAAATTTTTGGTCTCTCCATACAAAATGGGTCGGTCGGGAGTCTCACTTTGTATGGAGAGACCAAAAATTTTTTTGTCGCTGGAAATTTTTTTTTCGTGTAAAGTTGTTCAGTTTGACGGGTACTATCACTACATGGCGGGAACAAAACGATGTAAACTTCACGGTGTATTGAGATGGAATAGTGTATGACGTCGCGCTTGAATACATTTTATTCCTACTTTAATGCGGTTTAAATAGTATTTTTTTGTTAATTTGATAAAACAAAAATACGTGTCTAATATTTTTGTACTTGTATTACCTAACTGACGGACAGAATACAATTTCGTTTTCTTCGTCCCTATTTTATCACATAACACTTTTTTAACACTTAATAATATAAATGTGAAAATAAATTTGGATGAAACTTGGAATGGATATAATTTGTAACCTGGATTAACACATAAGATAATTTCAACGGGAAAAAGTCTTATTCCCACGGGAGAATCTTACAGACCGCTGTGTAATTTATTTAAGCAAAAGCGACTTACCACGCACGGCGTTTTAGTTATCCCACTTTGAATCCTGAAAGCGGCTGCAGAGACATCCTCAAAGGATATCTTCTGAGGGTTCTCTTTGTCGCACATAGGATCGAACTCGATCGTCTGGAAGACCATGATTGATTGATGTATTTATTTTATTGCTTGACACATAATAAATAAACACATTCCAACTTCCGGCCCTTGATTCCTGACAAGCGCTATGAAACGAATGAAGTTATTCCGCAGACAGACTCATTACTTATCGAAGTAGTTAATGATCTTATTTAAACAAGGGTAAAGGTGAACCGTCTGACAGAAGGTGGTTGAGATCACAAAGTAGGTACTTACTGTAGAATCGCGCTTGTATACTTCCATGTCTGAGGCTTGATTGTTTAGCGGAATTTAGAAAACGACTAGAGTAATTTATGTAGATCGACTGAACTGTGTGCAGTTTGAAGCATGACTGTGATGCTTTGTATTAATATACTGTATTATATATATTTACATTTAGGCACTTGATTAAAAATGTTGATATAATAAACACAGATTACATTTAGTTATGGGTACGAATTGAGTTAGTAGATATGAAAATAAAAGGCAAACTCATTCGTAATCGTAACCTCAATAATATATCGCAGCTGTAATGTTAAATTAGGGAAGGGACGTGTACAGTCCGCAAAGAAGACATCTAAACACGCTGTTCGAAGCCAATAAACTTTTCTCTGGTATTGTTTGTTTTGGTCATTATTTTTAAATGAACTGTACAAATATATAAAATATTTTGTAAATAATCAACTGAGAAGAGTTTTCCCGTCTGTCCCCGAATCTGTCACAAATTTAGGGGACAAACAGGAATTTAATTTAGAGTAAGTAATATTGTCACAGGGCAAAAAGGTCACAAATTTTCAACCCGTTGGTGCAATAACGTCACAGTAAGTTTAATAGATAATATCACATCACACTAATATCATAAACTAGCGGTCTGCCCGCAGCTACGCTCGCGTTATGTAAAATTTTCCCGTGGGAATAAGGCTTTTCTCGGTAAAAAGTATCCTATGTGTTAATCCAGGATACTCTATCCAAATTTCCAAATTTTATCCCAATCCGTCCAGTAGTTAAGGCGTGAAAGCGGAACACTTATTATACTTATTCCCACGGGAAAATCTTACATAACGCGAGCGTAGCTAGTTATTATTATATTAGTACGAAAAGATTACAATTAGTGTCAATATCTTTAAAAGATGTTTGTAATTTTTGTGCCATTTTGTCACAAATCACCAAAGGCACATTAATAGCTAAATATTTTATTTACACACTCAATAAAAAATAATATTTTTTAAAGAAACGGAAAATATACAATTAGGTGGCCTTATTGCTACAAAGTAATTTCTCTGTGCATTACATACACCTACATAATATTACGTCTATTCGTGAAATAATAATGGTAGCATGACATTCTACGTAACACAAATACAGTTGATGCAATTTTATAAACAAATCTGTTAGTTAATACAGTTTATTTATAGTGACCAATTTGCACTTTGAAATTAGAAACAAAATTAGAAAATTAGGCTTGTGAAAAAATTACACTGTTTAAAATGACAAAATAAAATTAAATATTCACTAAGTGAATACTTATTTAAAAAAAAAAACACTCATTATTATACGTGTGACGATTTTGCACTGTGACCTTTTACACTAGCTCGTAACGTTTAGTTAGACATAACAAGTAAAAGCTAATTTTAATACGTAAATAAGTATACTTCAAAATAAACAATTATTTCCAAACAAATAAATAAGTAATTTTAAACAATTCTGTAAACATAAACATACAATATAATAATGTATAACCTTTTAAATCGGTACGTCATACAAAATAGTACCAAGTAAGCAGAGTATTCCACAACCACGAGCCCGAAAAAAATCATTTAATGCAATTACTACTGTAAGTCTTATTTATTAATAAATGAGTAAGAAAATCCATTAAGAAAAAAATAAACATTCCATTCCACGGCTCTTTATTTGCCTTGACTTGACATACCATTGTACCTAGTTGTTTTTGCGTGTGATCGAGAATGTTTACTTTTACTTAATTATCTTTTACACAGAATTGAACTACTTTTCTTTACATGAAAGTAGTCCAGAAATATATATTATATTTATTTATTTACCTCGAACTGATACATCTTTAGGTTGGTCCTGTAGATATTCCCGAAATCAATTTTAAGTTTGCACTGAACAGCACTTGATTATTTCGGTTACATGTTATGGAAATAACATGAAACTATATTTCATCAATAAATAAATAATACTGAATTTATTGTTAGACATTAAATATCGTTGATATGAGTGCTAATACCATGCTAATTCTGGCGGTCAGAAGTGCGTTCAGTAATCACATCAATTCAAGGCAAGAAACAAGCCAGTATTTCACTTTACTATTCGAATATTAACTTTTCCAACCGTAGAAATTGGATCAACATTATATTAAAGGTTATTGTAAAATCATATTTTGTATTTTTTTACATTTTCGAATCCAATAGATCTTTAAATAATACTCTTAATTACTTATTACTTGAATGCACATTATTGTGTTAGTAAAATTCAATAAATTGAATATCGAATGCTAAACTCTACGCTCATGTGGAACAAACTCTCTAAGTCTACAATTCCCTTTTGCTAATGTTTTCCAACGAATCTGTTAGTGACATATAGCGTACGCTTGTGCCCACATGTTCTTTTAAAAAGTAGCATTCCTGGTAATTATCTGATATCAATGTCCGCAGTTCATTTACGTGTTCCGGGCCTCTCGTTTGGCATATAATTTTCACCTGCAAATCACCACAAGATTAAAATTCAAAGATTGTTGATTTTTAAATACATTCGTCAATATTTTTCTGAATTATCGTCAAAAATATATACATTCATATAGTTATACAATACATTCTACTTTTCATCCCCCTCTGTGACGCCAGTGCGCGCATAGCGTACAATGGTGTTAACCACACTTATTAACACACACAATTTTGTCTGTTATGCTTTCGCTCCTGTTAGGTTAATTCGTTTGGGTTAACAGATTCATGAGTGTTACCAAGACGAGAGGGCTACTAATCAACTTGTTATACTTTAAGCGGGTTCTAGTTATGGACCCTGTTTTTCCATCCCTGTTGTGAGAAAACATACGAGTATTAAGTATATGAAACGCTTTTAGCTATACAACTCATGAATACCTATATTAATCCCGCCTGCTTTACCATATTCAAGTGTTAAAATGTAAACAATACGAAACACGAATTCAGTCTTGATTTATTGCTCTATAAATATAATCTAAAGGATTTGAAGTTGTCCTGTTACTTTTTATTACTAATGGATAACTCGCCCACTGAGCAGATTTCAATGTGGCCGAAAAACCCCTTGTCTTCACAAAAGTGGACATTTGGGCCTTGGGTCAGATTTTATAACGGGCGACATGTCCCCTAACTAGTTTAGGCACAATTTGATTTATCTTGAACGATTTCGTGGGTTTCGATCTATTGAACTTTCGATCATCACTCATTCAATTAATATTAAATAAATACATAGATTGACCTGGCAATCGCATGAAAACACAATGTATCTCACAAGTAATACATTATTATATTAAATTTGATTGTTTAGTGCGATTGCCAAGTCAATCTATGTATTTATTTAAAACATAAAAGATTTTTAATATTGATCTGGTCACTATGAGATGTTGTTAGGTGACCTAATTACGTAATAACTTAAGACAGAAGGACTCTTAAGTAGGGACTGAATAAATTAACCGACTTGGTATTACATGGATCTCACAACTTTTTACGGTAGACTAAGTTGCGTGCGAGACTTGGTTTTTTTACAAGTTATGTTTTTGATGGCATCTCATTTCTTTTTGTAGATCGCATGAAAATACAATATAAAAATGCACACCTACGCTCCACCTACCCTACACCTACCCTACACCTACCCTACACCTACCCTACACCTACCCTACACCTACCCTACACCTACCCTACACCTACCCTACACCTACCCTACACCTACCCTACACCTACCCTACACCTACCCTACACCTACCCTACACCTACCCTACACCTACCCTACACCTACCCTACACCTACCCTACACCTACCCTATACCTACCTACACCTACCCTACACCTAACCTACACAATTATAACCTATTCAATTATATTCCATTATACAGGTACACTGATTCATTTACTGCAAATGTAACTTTGTAATCCTATATAATGCCCCAAGATTTATATGGGATTACAAAGTTATCTAGCAGATGATGTATCTAGAAAACTGGGCCGAAATTGCAAAATGTTTTAGTTTTTCCTTGGTTTATATACTAAACACTAATTCCATTCTAAATTTGAAGCTTCTATGTCTGCTAGAAGTGCCTTAGAGTTTTGATGATCGGTCAGTCAGTCAGTCAGTGAGTGACAAAATAAAGAAACTTTGACTAGTTATAATTCATAAACTACTGGTTCAAATTGATTGAAATTTGAAATATACCGTATTTATACAATGCCTGCTTGGTTACTGAAAACTCAGGCTTCTAGTTTTATCCACAACGAAGTTATAGGGGGGTCGAAAATGGCCTGAACTGCTTCGAGAAAAGTATGGTACGGCCGTGCCGCTTTTTTGCTCGACTTGGCGGGGGCACTGCCGTGCCCTCAGATTTCCAATCAAATTTTTGACACATAAATCATAATGATAGAGCCAATCTATCTTGGTGAGGCTGCTAGCTAGACGTCGATCTAGAAGCCTCAGTAAGATACCCAAATATATTCCAAAATACGATTAAACTTTTTCTGAGATTTATAAACAAAAATCGAATTCCAATCAATTTTTAGACATGGTTAAAACCATCAAAATCGATGTTGAGGCTGCTAGCTAGATGAACGGTCATAAAGAATATCCACCTAGCAGCTATCTGCGATAAATAGATGGCAGCAGCTGGCAAGTGGCAAGCTGGCGGCGACCGCTATACTATTACTTTGATAGAATAAACAGCGAGTAGGTCCGTTAAAAAAAAAAACTGTATGAGCGGACTCGTGGATATCGGAAAAAAACATGTTGTAAAACTTTTGTTCAGAGCATCTTTAACTTATTAAAAATATTGTCTTCTTACCCGAACACTGAATATAGTCCCTTTAAGCCAAGCTTGCTCCTGCGCAATGTCTTTTATTGAGATGCCTATTGAGGCAAGGCGTGAACAAAGTTCGGCCAAGCTGCCTGGAGCGCTACCGATGTTCACTTTGAACTTGACTAGACGTTGTTCAGCCACCAACCCTCGGTCTAGACAAACCGACAACACCGAAGTGTCGATATTTCCTCCAGACAGAATGCAAACTACTCTGAAATAAACGAGGTATTATACTATTTAAAAAACAAAAATAAGGGCTTGACGAAATTGCAAATAGATCAGCGATTAATAATAATAATAATAATAATTTATTTCCAGTTTACAATTTATGCGTGCTACATTTCAGTGTTCGATTCCTACACTAGGCTAGGCCTGTATTGCAGGGAATCATCCGAGTTACAAAAAAATATTATAGTATAATAGATTTTCTCTGAATTTTGGTTTGAGGTGAGCGACAAATCGAAGATATTTTATTGCTCTGGGTTTTTAGATGCTTCTCATGATGTTGTCCGGCTTGTGCCCGTAAAACATGTACCTAACCGCGCTATTTTTTATTTTTATAAAAACTATATAACTACCTAATTACCTATATAAGTTATTACATTCAAACTAATGTTATAAATATGAAAGTATATAAGGTGTCCAAAAAGGGTATTTGCACTTTTAAATATCAATAAATCGTCTTAATGAGGGTAGATAACAAAAAAATATATAATGTCATACGTGGAATTTATTGGAAATTTAGTTGCAATGGATTCGTATACCGGAGCTCAGCGTGCATTTTGTGTACGAGTTTATTATCAAAACAATAATTCGATAATAACAGCTCGCCGCTTATATCGCGCGCAATTCAATATACGGGACATTTCTTTATCTCCCAGTGCGAATATCATTAGAAAATGGATTAAGACATTTGAGGCTACAGGGTCAACTTTAAAAAACTTTGATTGCGGACGTCCGAGAGAAATAAGGCTACCTGCAGTTATTCAAGAAGTTCACGAGTCGGTAAGGCAAGATCCCTCACTATCACTGCGAAAGCGAAGTCAATCCGTAAACATTACAAAATCAACATTGTACCTGATTTTAAAGAAGGATTTGCATTTACGTGCTTACAAGATTCAATTAGTGCAAGAATTAAAACCCACAGATTATGAACAGCGACTAAATTTTGTTCAGGAGATGTTTGCGCGCTTTACCAACTTCAACAATGTCTTGTTTAGCGATGAAGCAAATTTCCACTTAAATGGCCATGTCAATAAACAAAACTGTCGCTATTGGTGTGATAAAAATAATCGTTATAAGCATATGCGTCCACTTCACAGCCCTAAGGTGGTAGTGTGGGCAGCAATGTCCGCCAAGGGCATAATCGGCCCCTATTTCTTTGAGGACGGTAGGGGACATGCACTTACAGTTAACGCGGACAGATATTGTAACATGATTGAAAGTTTTTTGGCACCATCTTTACAGGAATTTAGAGGTTACAATTCGGCAACATTTTTTCAGCAGGACGGTGCCAAATGTCACACGAGTAGAAGGTCTATTGAAGCATTGAATGAGTTATTCCCAGAAAGAGTTATCTCAATAAACGGGAACCTTAAGGGGCTAGTCCGGGAATTTTCAAGATTTTTGTTGAATCAGATCTCATTATCTACGTCAGTAAATGTATTGATTTTCTAAAATATGTTATTGGACTCTATTATCTACGCTTACACTAAGGCCAAAACATGTTTGGTAAAAATCTTCTCGATACAAATGTTATCCAAAGCAGCGTCTTCGATTCTCGTTATTTGAATCTGAGAGGTAAATGGTAATTTATTGGTCGCCGAAATTTAGTTACAAGATAGGTCTCCGACTGCTTTATGTTTTTCACAAGCAATTTACAAATCAAATTAGTACTTTTTATATAAACTGAGAAAGTAAATTTGGCACTTACGCCATTTACTTGGAGCGCGCGAACATTATTTCTTTCTCTGTTAAACACGTGCGGAGAAGCTTAGCGTCATCACTTTCTTTTCTTGAGCTCAGTCGCCCATGATCTTTGCCGACGACGGATGTGCGCTCGGTGGCGCTCCAAGCCGCCCGGCTCACGAAATAATTTTATTTGGAGAAGACGTACTATGAGTAGGTCCGTCACATCCGTCCGTCCGATCCGTTACATTGACAATATTTCTAAATCGATTTTTAATTAAATAAATATAGGTTGGGCCCATACCTGTTGCTTGTATACTTAGTAAGGTTTAGACAAGTTTGTGATACTATCACTTTCAAGGTCGACACTAATAATACGAGTACACTACGCAAAGGGTATATGTGTATGTACAGTGGACGGCACATCAAGGTATACATTTTTTTTTTCAAATTAGATGTTATTGTTATACTACCTAGTTACAAATGTTGATCATTTTATTTTTATAGTACAACACAGGCAGGCGCGAGAGGAATAGTTAGGTAGTTCTATTCTTCAACCAAATGCAGTTTTTTAGAATTATTTTTATTGTATTAGGTAGGTAAGATATAATTTATTTATTGATTCAAAAGTAAAGTTTGCATACTCGTTACGTAATTTTATAGCCTATACCTAGCTTACAAAAACCAGCCAAGTGTGTGAGGGGCCAAGTCTTATTTCCAGTCAAAGGATTATATCCCTCACGGGGGAACAACTAAGGATTTTTCCCGCTGTCCCCCAGTATGTTCACTCGAACTCGACTTAAGTCCACTTGATTATTTTTTATGGGGCTACCTAAAGAGTAGGTTTACATAAATAAGCCGTCAACTCCTAGCCAATTGAAAAACAATATTGCAAGTGAAATAACAAAAATCACTAACGTTTTATGTGAACGTGTCTTAGGCAATTTACGGCCACGACTTGAAGAGTGTCAAAATCGTAATGGACGTCATTTGGACAACATATTTTTTTCGTCGTAAACTTTCCATTGTATGTACTTTTTGCAAATAGTAATAAAATTATGAAATGATATAATTTTCATTTATGATTTTCGTATATAAACTGCCAACACCCTTTTTGGACACCCGTATATGTTTGGATGTTTGTTCCGCTTTCACGCCTAAAGATACTAAGCGGATTTGGATAAAATTTTAAAGTCTGTACCTGGATTAAGCCTTAAGATACTTTTTACGAGAAAAAGTTTTATTCTCACTGAAAAATCTTATACAACTTGAGCGCAGGCGGGCAGCTAGATTATATACTCACCGGCACATCTAACCGCCCACCCTTGTATTTCGGGTTAATTTTAAACTACGCTTATTGTTATACATTACAATTGATTTAAACTTCAATAAACGTTAAATTGACTACTTTTTAACTAACATCAGCTGTAACTAATAGAATTATAAAGAATCACGAGTATTCCCTGAAATGAAGGGTGGGTGGTTAGTTGTGCCGGTGAGTACGAGTATATAATACACAGACTTTTTCCCCTCGAGTTCCGGCACCAAACCGGCGCACACGGCAGCTACGGAGACTGCGCCCCCTCCTTCCACCACGTACTTCTCCTGCTCCACCACGCGGAGGATGGCTCGAGCCGTCCAGTCCTCGGTCACCACCACCTGCATCAAATACGCCATGCTCACCAAGAGAAGAAGAGAGAGTTTGTGAGGTACCGACCTCAAAAACTCTCTTCGATCTTGTCGACCTTGAAACACACACGATGAGAAAAGGAACCACAGATGTTTAATATACTGCGTTGCGTATAAGTGTACTACATATATATTTACCATTTTGTCAATAAGTGGTTTAATGTTAAAAAATGAATTGCATCCGACCACTCCCACGGCCAGGCCATCTGCCAGAGTACTCGTAATTACATAAGGTACTATTTTTCCCGTTCTTAGTGATCCAGTCATACTAGCACAACATTCAGTTTCAACTCCCTGTAAAAACAATAATAGTAAGTTAATCACCCAGAGCTTATAGTATACTTGACAAATATTGTGTGGTTGAGGAGTTCCAATGGGCTTCTTCCGGCTTCATTATCAAACCTAGGGTTATACCCCTTGTCAAAACAAATCTAAACACGAAGAGATTATGTTATGAAGTTGAGGAGTCCCTTCGGCCATCTTCCGGCTCTAGGCCATTCTTCAGCACAATCAGGTGGCAAGTGATTGAAAATTAATGCAAGATTCTACCCTTTCTTGCTTGATTATTATTCAAGCAAGAAAGCGTAAATAAAAATGTGTTCATGTTCGCCGTAGGAGCGTAGCTCGTAGCTCGTAGCACTTCGCTGCCGTAGCGGCCTTCGTATTTAAACTTGACAGTAACTACGAATCTTCTACGAAAGAACCAGGCTTTTTTTATTATAATACTAGCTACTTTAGTACCTAGTATAGTTGAAATAGATAAATGATACACACATAAATTAGTACTTTTGGTTTGAGGTGTTTAACTGCTATGGTGATACCCGCGATAAGTCCTCCTCCGCCTACGGGCACGATAATGGCGTCCACGTCCGGCACTTGCTCCAGGATTTCCAACCCTATAGTGCCCTGTCCAGCAATTATATCCGGATGGTCGTATCTGTTGGCAAATTACTTATTTAAGCTCATAAAAAACTCTGTAATTTAATTAGACTATAATTTTAACAACAGCCTTTCCAGGAAACTCGATTTTCTTTTGTTAGACTCTGCAAGATAAATCTCACAATATAATAAAATTAGTTAAATTACAAATAAAACGCTTATGTCAGTAACTACTATCCAACTTCTGGCTCCATCACTAGACCCTCGTTACTAAATGCACTGTATTGGACTTATCATAAATAACAAATCAAATGAGCTCAAACTCGAGGGGTTTACTAGTAGCCATTAAAGAGTTCCACTATCCAGCTTCTGTCTTCATCATCAGTTCAATTTCGGATTCGATGTTTAACAGGTCTAAAATTATCTCAAGTCCCTTTTTTATTTCAAAGGCGAAAAGGACGGACGAACATAACTAAAGGATTTAGAACACAACTTCCCGAATCACCCCATTGTTTACCCGTTGATATAAGCCATATTATGCTGCTTGGCATGTTTGATGGCGTGGAATTTACCCGTTAATATAAGTCATATTATGCTGGTTGGCAAGATTGATGGCATGGAATTTACCCGTTAATATAAGTCATATTATGCTGGTTGGCAAGATTGATGGCGTGGAATTTACCCGTTAATATAAGTCATATTATGCTGCTTGGCAAGATTGATGGCGTGGAATTTACCCGTTAATATAAGTCATATTATGCTGCTTGGCTAGTTTGATGGCGTGGAATTTACCCGTTAATATAAGTCATATTATGCTGCTTGGCTAGTTTGATGGCGTGGAATTTACCCGTTAATATAAGTCATATTATGCTGCTTGGCAAGTTTGATGGCGTGGAATTTACCCGTTGATATAAGTCATATTATGCTGCTTGGCTAGTTTGATGGCGTGGAATTTACCCGTTGATATAAGTCATATTATGCTGGTTGGCAAGTTTGATGGCGTGGAATTTACCCGTTGATATAAGTCATATTATGCTGGTTGGCAAGATTGATGGCGTGGAATTTACCCGTTAATATAAGTCATATTATGCTGCTTGGCAAGATTGATGGCGTGGAATTTACCCGTTAATATAAGTCATATTATGCTGCTTGGCTAGTTTGATGGCGTGGAATTTACCCGTTAATATAAGTCATATAATGCTGCTTGGCAAGTTTGATGGCGTGGAATTTACCCGTTGATATAAGTCATATTAGGCTGGTTGGCAAGTTTGATGGCGTGGAATTTACCCGTTAATATAAGTCATATTATGCTGCTTGGCAAGTTTGATGGCGTGGAATTTACCCGTTAATATAAGTCATATTATGCTGCTTGGCAAGTTTAATGGCGTGGAATTTACCCGTTGATATAAGTCATATTATGCTGCTTGGCTAGTTTGATGGCGTGGAATTTACCCGTTGATATAAGTCATATTATGCTGGTTGGCAAGTTTGATGGCGTGGAATTTACCCGTTGATATAAGTCATATTATGCTGGTTGGCAAGATTGATGGCGTGGAATTTACCCGTTAATATAAGTCATATTATGCTGCTTGGCAAGATTGATGGCGTGGAATTTACCCGTTAATATAAGTCATATTATGCTGCTTGGCTAGTTTGATGGCGTGGAATTTACCCGTTAATATAAGTCATATTATGCTGCTTGGCAAGTTTGATGGCGTGGAATTTACCCGTTGATATAAGTCATATTATGCTGGTTGGCAAGTTTGATGGCGTGGAATTTACCCGTTAATATAAGTCATATTATGCTGCTTGGCAAGTTTGATGGCGTGGAATTTACCCGTTAATATAAGTCATATTATGCTGGTTGGCAAGATTGATGGCGTGGAATTTATCCGTTAATATAAGTCATATTATCCTGCTTGGCAAGATTGATGGCGTGGAATTTACCCGTTTATATAAGTCATATTATGCTGCTTGGCAAGTTTGATGGCGTGGAATTTCGCGTCCCCCATGTTCAGGCCGTGGATGACAACGTTAGCACCAAACGATCGGCATTTCTCGATCTTCACGAGAGGGGCCACTGAAGGCATGACCACAGTCACAGGCACGTTCAACAACTTCCCATGGTAGCTTACTCCCTGCGGAAACAGTTAAGAAATCTGTACCAGGCCTCGAGATATATGATTACCAAGTTTATTTACAGCTAAATATTTCGTTGTGCATCACCTAATACTAGTGGCTCTGTGTCTACAGACCTCACGAATCTATATATATATATATATCTATTTATGTTTTTTTCTATTTTTTTCTCCACAAACATCCCCGACCCCTTGAAATTTATTTATCTCAATTTTTTTCTTATTTCGTTTTTTTTTATTATTGGTCAAGAAATGTGACCTGTAGAGGAAAACAGCCTCAGCGGTAGACCTTGTAAGCTGGCAACTCCCATAACTCCATCATAAAAAAAAATCCAAAAACTGATTTCGACAAAAAAAAAAAACGATTAATTTATCGAACCTGCTTACAAAATTTCACGAGAGTCAGTTGAGAAACGCGACTTGTAGAGTGGAACAAACAGACAGACATACAAAAGCAATTATGCCCAAGCTGAAACGGAGACGCTTCGCTCGCCCGGTCGATTATACAACAACCTGACGGAAAAAACTTTGCTCTACAAACTTATTAACACATGTTTTCTTTGTATTAATTGCAATAAGCTTGGTAATCATTCCTCGGAGCACCATGTTAAGATAAACCACGATAGCATTGCGCGCTCCAACCAACCTTAGCTGACTGCGGCCTGCGACTACACCAGTACGCTTGCGTGTGGGTCGTGTCATATCATACTTAAAAAACTTAGTACACTTCTTCCTTGTTTTAAGCTATCTGCATGTTTTAACATTAGCAAGAAAAAGGAAAAAAAATAATAATGAAATGCTTAATTATGTATTTATTTATGTAAGTACAAAATACAAAGCGTAGGTGCATTGTTTGGACGACACCTGTTTCCACAAAAATTTGTAGAGACCTTCCTACTTTTAATCCACCTACCTGGGAATGGTTTCCCAGTGAAGCTGCTGTAATGCCCTGTTGTTTCGCTTCTGGTGACAAGTTTAATATTGCGTTTCGTGCCCCACGTTCTTTAAAACTGAAAGGAGTTCACATAAATTTTATCACACCTACTTAAAAGTGGGCAAGTGATTTAAAGCCGGTTACGAACTATGTCCAATCCGAATCCGTTAAAATCGGTCCGATCCGTTCCTAGAACTGTATGGTAGTTCGGGTTCTCATGATGGATGGAAATCAGACCTAATGCGTAAGCTACCATACAAATGGTATACCGGTTAGCATAGTAAATAGTACACCGGACCGTACTTTCACGAATTCGGTAGTGCGTAACTGCTCTTATAGCAATAACATACTTTCTGAGATCATCACAGCTGAAATATCGGTAAGTTTTAATTATACGCTGATTCAGCTGATTGTAATGGCTATTTAATTTTACCGAGTCGTTCATAGAAATGCTTTGTGCCAGTGGCAGCCAACAGCCAACACATATACTATATACCTATACAACGTGTTACAAAAAATACAAAAAAAAGAATATTCTTCATCACAGGCATTTAATTAAAATTTTCCCATCTCTAGTGTCAATTGACACCTAAAATATAGACTATCGATTCTCAGAACGGAAAAATATTTGTACACTATTTGTGCCTACATTTTTAAAAGAGATGTACTTGTATCAATTTATGTTAGAAAATATTTGTTTTTTGCCTTAATTATATTGTTTACGTATTTACAAACATAAATATTTTTTTTAAATATTTAGTTCATTATTTCATTAATTTATTATTTCATAACAATTATTTAACAAAGCTTTTTTTATTTATTTGTAGTTTTTTCATTTTGAAATTAATTATTCTAATGTGAATGTTATGGTACAAGTAGTACGTAAACATTTTTAACCATAGCGGTAAAATAGGCATATTGACCTAAAATTACATATCTGGTCCGAATATTCTTTGACACAGCTGATCACTAGAGATGGGAAAATTTTAATTAAATGCCTTTGATAAAAATATTCTTTTTTTTGTATTATTTGTAACACGTTGTATAGGTATATTATGAGCGCAACAAAATAAAACAAATGTAAGGTAATTTCCATACTGATCTTGATTCCCATACCTGCCAGTGTATTGCAGAAACTCGCATTTTAAATATAACTCCATTTTAAGTTTTGCTGACATATGAGAAGGCTGAAATTTAACACGAAGTTATTGATTATTTTTAAGGGATATATTACCTACCTCTATTTGAATCTATTGCTAATTCTCTCCTTTACGTCATTTTGTCTAACTATTTTATAACAGTAACTTTACTTATCCATTATCTTGGGTCTGGGAACCCACCCGGTTACCTCGGTAGGGATTCAAATTGAATCAAATCAACGGCCCGTTACAGTCCACTGCTGGACTATGAGCCTCCTCCACTTAAGTGTTTGGTTTTGCCATAATCTCCACGCTTGGCAGGCGGGTTGGAGATCGCAGGTTAAAAGGTTAATGATGTATCAGAGAGCGCTGCTTCCCGTTCCCTGTTCAATTGAGTAGTCCCTAAGTCGCCTCTTACGATACGACACCCACGGGAAGAGTAGGGGTTGGTGACAAATGTATTCTACTCTGCCGTCACCACACGGCGGTAGGGATTAGTTATGAGAAAACCAAAAGAAAGAAGGGAATTTCGGTTTTAATTACGTCGTCGGTGTAAAATAATATCCTTGAAAGATGATCGGCGCGAGAGAAATTATGAATAAAAACCGGCCAAGCACGTGTCAGGCCACGCAAAGTGTAGGGTTCCGTAGTTGTCCAATACTACTTAGGTACCTGTTTAAGACTGCTAACGTTCATCAAAATATTTTTTTATGATATTTTTACCGAATTTCTTACTTGTACAAGTACATATTATAAGTTGGTCTATAATTAGTTAATCTGTAAAGCCTACTTGATGTTGATAATTTTTTTTTTCACATTTCAAAATACTACGGTTTCGCTGGTAGGGGGGGGGACACTTGACTCTAACAAAAATGGGCACTTTAACAAATTATAATACTTAGTTTATGGAATATCTAACTGGAATTGAAAGAGAAATAGTCAGTATTGTAATTTCAAGTCTTCAAGTCAAAGTCAAAGTCAAAAATTTTTTATTCGAATTAAGATTTTTACAAATCATTTTTCGACGTCAAAGCTATCATGGATGGAGCGCCTCCACCAAGTAAAACGGGGGGCGGTAGCCAGATGGGCGCTACGCTAAATATACGAACACAGATGAGATATATCAGATTTTTATTATTTTTTCACTCTCCAAATCAAAATATCATCTACCCGGGACGTCACGTATCTTTCATATGTTAGTATACTTAATTCTAACAAAAATAATCAAAAAATTTGAATATTCAAAGTGCTAATAATTGCAATCTATTAGGTAGGATTTCGAGGCACATCCGAACAGCATCTAGTCGTAGTCGCTCGCGCTAATGAGCGCGGCTGCCGCCGCTCTATTTGTTACATCGACTCCCCGCGCGCAAGCCCCGCAGCCCGCAGGGCCATAATTTCCGCGGCGCGGCGCGCTTTATTCGAAATTCAAAATAGTTTAATTCGAATGTTTCGAATGTTCCATTGGCAACTCGCGATTGTTACACATTTAAAACTGACTGGTAAATAAGGTAAATAGGTTATGAAATTATTTTAGTAAATGATGTTATGATTTTATTTTTTCGCAATCTTTTTACTGTTCTAATTCCTACTTTTTACTACCTACATAGACGGACTCCATCAAGTCATTTTCTATGATACTTGTACTGAATTTCTTACTTAGCACAAGTACATTTTAATAATAATAATAATAAAAATTATTTATTGATCTAAAAGTGCTTTACATGTGAGCTAGGAACCCTGTAGCCTGTGCTAGTTGGATAACTGTGTTACAGGCTACAGTGACTTCCCCTTATTTAATTAGAACATAATCTGGCACTAGTATAGTTTTACATAAACAGAAAAGTAGTAAGGCAAACAAGTAGCTTAAGATATAACTATTAAGACAGTCTAAGATCATTCTAGTTCCGAGTAATTCTTCAAATATACAATGAGTACATAAAATCCAGGGTGTGTGTGTGTGTGTGTGTTTGTGTGTGTGCAGGTGGGGGGTGTGAGTATACATGTAGCGAGGGAGGGAGAGAAGCCAGCCCTACGCAATAAATACTTGGGATTGGAAGACCCCTGGCCTCACTCCCTCTCTCTCCAGTGTGTGAAGTATGTGTGTGATTGCGAGACCAGGTGGGAGGGGGGACGGAAGCTAGCCCTACGCAGTGATTGCTTGGGATCAGGAAAACCACTAGCTACTCGACCCTTTCTCCATTGGCATATGTATGTGGTGTATGTGTGTGGGGGGGGGGGTGTAAGTGTGGTAAGACTTTGTATGAGTTTGAGGTTTGAGGAGTTTGTATGTAAAAATATAATACATATATATATATATATATATATATATATATATATATACCTACTTGTTTATAATATGTGTGTGCATTTGTATATATGTATATATATACTTACTATAAACCTACGCGTTATTTAAGTTATGTTACGGCCTGGAATAGATTTTCAACCGCATCATAATCAAATTCAGCAAAGTAATTGATAACGTGTTTCTTAAATTTATGATTATTATATTTCAATACGTTATCTCTAATAAGTAATTTATTATAGAGAAGTGGAGCACTGAAGTCATAAAATCTTCTAGCAAACTGGCTTTTACAAGGGTATTGCGGGACTCTAATTATTCTTTTATTACTAACGGGTAAAAGAGGCACAGTTTTGCAGTGGTATCTACGCAAACACTGCAAAATATATAGCTTTCTTATTGAAAGTACCTTGCAAGATTTGTATAAGTCAGATGTAGGGTGTCTATATGGTAGTCGTTTTATTACTTTGAGAAGGGCACGTTGCGCCCTTTCGGCAACTATGAGATGCGACTTAGCAGCGCCCCCCCATGCACAAATACAATATGATAGTAGACACTCAGCTAAGGCCTTGTAAATGTGTATAATGAGTTCAGAATCGATATTATCTCTCAGTTGTTTGAACACATAAATAAGTTTCCTGATCCCGTTAGCCACATTGAGCATCTGTCGTTTTCAAGTTAGCTTATAGTCCAACATGACTCCCAGATACTTTATACTATCTACTGGCTGCAAGATTATACAATTACAGGACGGTAAACTGGAGGTGACTCGATTACATGGATAGGTATGTATTTTTAGTTTCAATAAGTTACACGGTTTTGTAGCATCGGTTTTACAAAATGTAATATATTTAGTTTTCTCATTGTTCAGGGATAATAGATTGTTTTCTAACCAGGTGGTAATTATTTTAAGCCCATCTTCAGCACTTTCGAATACACTTTCCCAATTGGAACCTCGGAAAAGAAGAACCGTGTCATCCGCGAACATCATTATATCAACGTTGTTTAAGCTTTTATTGCATAAATCGTTAATATATAACAGGAAAAGGGATGGGCCGAGCGTACTCCCCTGGGGCACACCGTATGTACAGTAATTGGTGTTACTGAAATAGTTGTCTATTTTAGTTTTTTTATTTCTGCCAGAAAGATAATCCTGAAACCAGTTGAGCGGTATTCCCCTAATTCCAAAGTTCTCTATACGGGCCAACAAAATCGGGATTGATACAGTGTCAAATGCCTTCTGGAGGTCTAAAAAGACCCCCAGACACTTCTGTCCCCGGTCAAGATATTGCACAATTTTAGACGTGAGATTGAGAACCGCATCCTCGGTGGATCTACCACCCCTGAAGCCAAATTGATTGACAGATAAAAGATTATTGGATTCAATAAAGGTAACAAGTCTTTTATTCATTATTTTTTTCTATAATTTTTGACAAGGTAGTTAAAAGGGATATTGGCCTGTAAATAGAAGACACAGATTTGTCACCTGACTTGTGCACTGGAACAACAATTGCCGATTTAAATGCAACAGGGAATACGCCCGATGAGAAACTTAGATTGACTAGATGCGCTATAGGTTCCGCTAAAACATCCTTGCAGTATTTTAATAGTCTTATGGGGATGTTATCCCAACCCGATGCATTACTCTGTTTAAGCTTATTAATAATATTAATAACTTCCGATGGGTCAACAGGGGACAAATAAAATGAATTAGAGGGACAATCATGTGATTTGGTTGACATAGCTAGTTGGGAATCCGTAGTATTAAGTATGTTAAGTGTTTTATTAGCTAAGAATTCACCCACATTAACAAAGAAGTCATTAACTTCATCCAGTGATCCAGTTATGCTAGATTTTATTGTTAGAAGATCTTTAGCTGAATCTTTATTGAGATTTAAGTTACCTATCTCTTTTAATAAATCCCAGGTTTTTTTATTATTGCCCTCGCATGACGCAAATTTCTTGCTATAATATTCTTTTTTGAGAATTTTAATAATTTTATTACATATGTTGCGGTATTTTTTATAGTATAATTTAATCGTAGGGTCATCAAGATTATTTTGTAACTTGCTATGAATTTTATTCCTTTTGCGTATGGATCTAATTACACCAGCTGTGATCCATGGTTTAACAGTCTTTTTTCTGCAGGATATTTTTGTTTGTGATGAGTGATTGTAAATAGTTGTCTGTATAATATTAATTAAAGTATCAGCAGCTAAGTTGGGGTCATCAATTAAGCAATACTCGTTCCAATTGACTAAGGCGAGGGATTCCCTTATTGCACAATAATCAGTTTTTATTTTTATATAGCAATTACCGTTATATTTTGTAGTATTTGCTTTATCGACAAATATTAAAATAGGTGAGTGGTCCGTAATTTTGTCAAAGATAAAAGTCCGCCAAAGTTTACGAGACTTTAACATAAAGTGGTCGATGCAAGATTTGTCCCTTGTAGGTTTATCTATCGCTGGAAGAAGACCATAAAACGACATTTGGGTTAAGTAGTTAAGTGCGCGATCTGTGATTTGGCCAGGTAAAATGTTTATATTCAAGTCACCAGCAAGCAAAATGTTTGGCGAACTTATATCCTTCACAATATTATTTAATGAATCAATAAAACTGTTAGGGTTCTGGAAGGATGGCGGTCTGTAAGTACATATAACAGTAAAATCATCGTGAATGTTTAAAACAAGACAGTTTCCTTCATCTACCAGTTCTTCACGAGCAGATACTTTTATTTCATTGCGTACATAGGCGACGACACCGTCGTTTTGGTTCAACTTCCTTTTAGTATAAAATAGTTTATAGTTGGTTAAGTTAGGAGGTGGTTTGAATTCACTTGTCCAGCATTCTGTAAGAACAAGTATGTCTATCGGAATATCAAAGCTTTCCAAAAATACAAGAAACCTATCAAGATTTCGATTTATACTGCATATGTTAAGTGACAGTACTGAAAGGGGATTGTTGAAATTTATTTTATTAAATAGTGTGGAAAAATTGTCGAAATCCGATACAGAAACACACGACCCATCAATCTTACTATCTATATCATCAAGATTTTTATCTATAATTGGAGTGAATTTTGTAACGGTTTATACCCAAGTCCAGGATCAATGAAAAATAATAATAAATATTTTTAAGTTGTAGTTTTAAGTTCAATAGAATGTAGGTATATAGGTAGATAAATGTTTGAATAAAGGTAAATAATAGGTATGTAACAGAAATATTGTGTAGAAATTTATGTAGTATGAGTTGGTAAGTGTGTGTGTCTAGTTTATTAGCAGTTGACATAAATAGAGTAATGAAAAGCAACCATATTATATTAACTTGAAAATTTGGTATTCTAATGGTGGCATCAATTTTTTTTATTATTTGATCAATCATTTTATTTACAGTATAATTACATGTCAGAGAGAGCAGTTTGTTTGTAAATATTGAAGTGGTTGTGACTATGATATTGTGTATATTTGAAGGTATAGAAGTGGCAAATAATGAAGAGAATAAGAGCAAATTAGGTGAGTATAGTTGTTGGTTGTTGTAGTAGTAATGGTAGTATCTGTGGAATGTGATTGCGAGTGTTAGTTTACTAGTACGTATCCTTAAACATAAAAAGTGAGTAAAGTTGGTTAAAAATATTATATAAAAAAGACTAAATCTAAAATACAGAGATAAATTTAGAAAATAAAATTTGTAACGATAAAGGTTCCTTAGCCAGCCCGCTGGGTTTAGTCATATTGTCTTCTTGAGTTTTTCTAGGTCTTGTTCAGAATTGATCTGAACGCGTTTATTTTCGTCAACACGTAGATATATAATCCCACGTGAGGTCCAGCAGGAGAGGTTCATACTCTTGGCAAAAATTCTCACGCCGTAGTAGAGTTTTGCCGTCTTTTTGGTTGGTATTTTAGTTTAAATTTAAAGTTGGTATTTTATTCGTTAACCTGTCAAGCCTAATTATTTCACATTTTTTTTACTTTTCTCGTACTTAAATTTACTACATAGACAGTTTAAACTTTATCAAAGTATTTTTTTATGATATTTGTACCGAATTTCTTAGTAGTACAAGTACCTACATTTCATAAATTGATAGTTTTCCTTTTAAATTCATCATATACATTACTACCGCGAATTTTTTCACATTTCCAAATACAACGGTTTCGCTTGTGGGGGGAGGGGGGGGTGTTGGGGGTGAAACTTGACTCTAACAAAAATAAGCACTTAAAATACTTCTGAAACGTAAACTAGCATCGAAAAATGGTTTTAGCAAACCCCCATTATTTTTTTAAACCCTATCCAACGATACCTCACACCATAAGGTAATCGAATTTAAAAAATAACCCCCACTTCACGTGTACCAGAGGAACCGTAAAAAAAATTTTTTTTAAAGATTTTGTTCTTTAGCTTTGACGGCATAATTAATATTATGTATGTCCATGCCAAATTACAGCCTTCTAACATTCATCAAAATATTTTTCTATGATATTTGTAGTACCAAATTTCTTACTTGTACTAGTACTTTTTATAAGTTGGTCTATTATTCGATAACCTGTAAAGCCTACTCTTGATGTTGATAGTTTTCCTTTTATATTCATCATAATACACTACTACCATGATTTTTTTTACGTTTCCATATACACGGTTTCGCTGGTAGAGGGTCCCAACCAGTCTTTTGTTGAGATAGCCATTGCCAATAGAGTACACTCCACAGAATGCCCTTCTGGTAGCAACCGCACCCGCCGGCGGGGACGCGGTAGACCCAGTCAAGTTCTGCATAATCCTGGAAGACCCCGTCAGGGTCATTCCTCTCCCGCGCGCTTCTCGCCATGGCAACGTCCTAGGCCGAGGCCCGTGCCCCCAAGTGGGCGCCCTTAGGCTGTTGCTATAATACTAGGGGTAAGAGCCTTCCGCTCCCCCAAAAGTCCGGTTACGCTTGATACGTCGATTTTGCGACACAAGCATTAGGTCATTGTCAAAAAAAAAAAAAAAAGCTGGTAGGGGGGGGGGGGAAACTTGGCTCTAACAAAAATAAGCACTTTAAAACGGAATATTTCTAAAACTTACACTAGCATCGAAAAATGGTCTTAGCAAACCCCCATTGTTTTTAAAAGACCTATCCAACGATACCGCACACTATAAGGTAATCGTGAAAAAAAAATAACTCCCTCTTGACGTGTACCAGAGGAACGCAAAAAATTTTTTTTAAAGATTTTATTGTTCAGCTTTGTCGGCATGATTCATATGTATATCCATGCCGAATTACATCCTTCTGGTACTAAGAGTCTCTGAGCTAAGCCGCGGACAGACAGACAGACAGACAGACAGACAGACGGACAGACCGAAACTATTAGGGTTCCTTTTTTACTACGGAACCCTAAAAAAGGGCGTTCGCTGCCGGCGGCGCCGCGGCGCCGGAAGTTAAGACGGGTGCCACAGCAGTGCCTCTGCCTGAATTATAAAATATTGCTGTTTTATCCAGTTCCTTAACTTCATTTTCTCCTTTAAAATGATACGCGTTTCTCGTAGAACCCGATAAGTACTATAATTTATGTAAAAATAAAGGCAAACACAAAAAAACATCTAGGTTCTCTGCATTTTAAATTTATCATCGACCTATCAGAGGTATCTGTGAAATGGCCAAAACTGGAACTACCGGTGATTAGGAAATGTAAATTTTCAGGACTGTCGTGATTGGTTGAAATACAATTTTGTATTACTACTAACACAGGTAAGTTGGTAGGTCTGGTTTCCTTGTTCCTAGGTCTGTAACCTCTTCCATCCCATACAAATATCTGCTCGATCGATTCCGGCAGTTTATCTATATCGGTCTTCCAAACAGTACAGGTTGAACTAACCAAACACGGTGTCTTCATAATTCCACTTTGAATTCGATACGCCGCAGCTGATACTTCTCCGAAATTAACTTCCCTAGGATTATCGGGATCGCACATAGGATCATAATCCTCGTCACCTTTTGACTAAAACATATAATCAGTATTAAAAAGTTTTAGAAAGAATCGTAGAGTAAGAAGTAAAAGATGATTAGGAAAGTCTGGTTTTTACTTGTAACTTAAGAAGAAAGTATTCTGAAATTAATGTTTTATGCTGCATGAACTCTAGTAGGCGCTTCAATAATTTAGACTGATACTAGGTACTTACTATTCAAATGATTCGTTAACTTTATAATAGCTCGCTACGCGTCTGAACTAAGTGAAAAGTAGATAAGTATCATTTATTTCTTACCATTGTGATTTATGTAGGTAGCTTATTCTTGACCGTAAACAATATTGTTAAACAAAAACTTCAATTAAATGTTTATATAAATTGGTAAATGAGTAGGTACCTAATGTAAATATTTTCTGAAATAAATAATTATATAAACGTATGACATTAATGACGGAAATAGAAAAGAGGTGAAAGAAAGCAGTTCTATAATGATAGAATAGCCCCGGAACTTTGAGTCCCCAGAAGCACAAGTAGCCAAGACAAGGAGGATCCGTCACTTCAAAATCTTTTGGTTCGTCGCGGCCTTGGGACTTTCCTGGCACGTTTGGCGTAGTTGGAAAACCGGTGACCCCATTTTGTACTCCAAAAATACCTCGTAGAACGAAACTGGTGTGTTAAGTTAGAAGCCGATTTGGTAAAGTTTGAAAAACTTAGTCGGCCGAGTTTAGCCTTGTTCAGAAAGTTCAAGAAAAATAAAGAAGAAATAAAATATAAAAAGGAGAATAATGCGACAATTTAACAAATTCATAGAATACCTATTATAAAATAGATTTACACACAGAATTGCACACACGAAAAAATAAGAAGCAATTTGGAGGGATATACTTACCTACTGTTCGTTTTTTAGGGTTCCGTAGTCAAAAAGGAACCCTTACCCTTACAGTTTCGCCATGTCCGTCTGTCTGTCCGTCCGCGGCTTAGCTCTGTGACTCTTAGTACTAGAAGGCTATAATTTGGCATGGATATACATTTAAATAAAATTTATTTATTAAAAAAATAAAAAAATATTAAAAAAAATGTTTTTTTTCGGGTTCCTCTGGTACACTTTAAGTGGGGGTATTTTTTTTATTCACGAGTCACGACTACCTTAAAGTGTGAGGTATAGTTAGATAGCTTTTTAAAAATATGGGGGTTTCCTAAAACCGTTTTTCGATGCTAGTGTACGTTTCAGAAATATTTCGTTTTAAAGTGCTTATTTTTGTTAGAGTCAAGTCCCCCACGAGTTGCTCAGCCCATAAAACTAAACGATGTTATTGATCTATCTAACTAGCTATTCAATTTGTTTAAAAGTTCAATTATTTTGTCCCGTATTTCCAAATATTGTGTTGTGGGACAAAGGTTGTTCAGTTTCATTGACCGAGCTGCCACCCGAAAAGTTTCTCATTATTTAACTAACACGCTAAACACATTAGTAGCCTGGAAGAAATTGCTACCGTAATCTTAATTCACTATTCTATCGATGAATGGTCTTTCGAAGAACGGTTCCGAGCTCCTGTTATACTGGTAGTGTTTCTGTTAGTACTTACCTAAAATATGTATGTCATTAATTATCAGGTGTTTAAAAAAAAAATTAAAACTAAATAACATTTAAAATTTACGTCCCCTCCGAAGGTCTCGAACCTACCTTGAATTTTCACGATCACATTTATAATATTTAAAATATTCTTCACCCGTACTACGTACCATGCATTGCTTAATTTGTTTGTCTAAGTTGATAAATGCAAACATGAGATCGAAGAAAGTGGGGGATCAAGTGTCCCCAGTCTCCCCTACATTATAGGTAGTCAGGAAGAGATCTCTTTGTAGAGATAAGCTCGCCTTTGCGATGTAATTTTTAAACAAAATAATTGTAAAAAAAGTTGTACGCAATCACCTTTTTTCACAATTCGTCAGTTTGATTCACCCACCCTATTAAGGGTGTGTTCCGAAATTGATAAGCGCTGAAATCACTTTGAGTACCCAAAACCGCGTACCGAATCACTGTCAGTGGGATTACGGCAGCCACTGTGACGTCACGGATTGCGTCATGACCGCCGCTAGCTTCCGCTTACGGCGCTCATGCTCCAGAGCGAAATTCTCGTAAGTGTAATGTCAAATTCGACTTTGACATATTGTTCATTTATTTTTAAAAGTTAAATGTTTCATGTATTAATGTGTCCTATATTTATTTGGTTGATCAAAATTAAAAACACGTTATTCAACTATGAAATGGCGATAAATTACTGAAATATCTTAAATCAATTAGTTTTGTAGGTTAGGGCTGCCAGATGTTCGATAGTAAAAGTATCGAGTAGGTCATGTAAACATTACGATAGTTTTGACTCAGGTACATACATAAATAAGATAATATCATAGGCAATCTGATAAAATATAAATATAAATATCAAACATTCTTTTTTGTATTTTTTAAATTTCATGTGCCTATTTACATCTCCATTTTAAAAAATTCGCATACCTTTTCTTATTTTGGGTACTAGCCATGCGAAAAGTGCTGTTTTCACAACTGTACGATACTTTTTTGAGTGGTGTTCATGCTTGTTTCCGTTTTGTACAGACCGTTTTTTGTGTTACCGTTTTGTACAGACAGTTTTTTGTGTACTACATGCTTGCCTTGGATAGGAAAAACTGTGCGAGCAGATTATGACTGTCCCGTTTTCTGCAGCCATTTTTCTTCCGTCCACGTTTTGCGCACTCGAATTTTCCAACCATTAGCCTTTTTGAGAAATAATCTCCTGCGATCGCCGGCCGCTGCCGCGGCACGCTCGCTCCGCTCGCTCATCTCCCTCCGCCTGTTGTTGATAACAGTCTAACCTAACCTAACCGAAGTGTATTCGTTCTGGGTTGTTTTTTCTTTATTGCAGGGGGCTGCAACCCCCGAACCCCCCCTTCAGTTGCTACCTAGTAAAAAACAGCAAAAAACACAAATTTACTAAAGTCGACCCATTATTTTGACATGTAATCAGTGGCTTAGAAAAACGCGGCGTACCAAAACAGTCGCGTTCAAAACTGCACGAGCACTTTTTGTACAGACCTGTTTTTAGTTGCAACTTTTTAGGCATCCTCGTATTGAATGAATGCGTATTCGTTGTAAACCACATACATCAAAAACGTGGCGTACAAAACCAGGGGCGGTCATGAAGGTTTCCCACTTTTTTGATACGTATATGAATTTAGAATTTTGCCAGTTTTGGTACGGTAATCAACATCTGGCAAGACTGAGTTATAAGCAGTTTCAGCGCGCTCAAACGCCGTTCCGTTTTGATTTGGTTCAATAGCCGTATTATCGCGATTTCTGAATCGGTACGCGAATTATCGCGTGCAGTACTTTGAGCCGTGAAATCTGATTCGGAATACACCCACTGTTAGTGGGATTACGGCAGCCATTGTGACGTCACGGATTGCGTCATGAGCGCCGCCATCTTCCGCTAACGGCGCCCCAGAGCGAAATTCTCGTAAGCGTAATGTCAAATTCGATTTTGACATATTGTTTATTTATTTTTAAAAGTTAAATGTTTGATGTTTAAATGTAAAATTAACGTGTTTTATATTTATTTGGTTGAACAAAATTAAAAACACGTTATTCAATTATGAAATGGCGATAAATTACTGAAATATTTTAAATCAAACAGTTTTCCGCACCCAGAGCCGTTAAAAACAGGAAAATATATAGTGGTTGTCAGTAAGGGTGTGTTCCGAATCAAACTGTCAGCGATCAGAAAATAAAAGATTGTATGGGTTTCGCCACTTTCGCCTGCTGACACTAAGAGCTAGCGCGTACGGGCGACTTTTGTCGCGGTGATAGTATGTCTCTCTCGTCAAGTTTACTAGAGTGCGAAAGAGAGGCACATAATGTCTCCAGTGCGCGCATAACGTAATTCGGTACGCGCTTTGTGTGTGCTAAAATCGATTTCAATGCGTCTCGGAACGCAGGGTAAGTGTCGTGAGTGAAGTGACAGTGACAAGTGTCAAACAATCTACGATTACGATCACTGTACTGCGACAAAAAAAAATAAAGAATATTATTATTTTAACAGCTATCTTTCGAGTAGGAACTACAACACAACTAGAAAGAGTAAACAAGCAGCAGTATATTTTCGGAATGCCGTACGCTAATCAACCTTCCGTGCATATCACAGAACTGACGGACGACAATGTAAAGTTTGTGGTTGAAGACACAGAGCTGAGCGTCGCGAACAGCATGCGGCGCGTATTCATCGCGGAGACTCCGACCATGGCCATCGACTGGGTGCAGCTCGAGGCCAACTCCACCGTGCTCAGCGATGAATTCCTCGCGCACCGCATCGGCCTCATCCCGCTCATTTCAGACGACGTAGTAGACAAGATACGCTACTCTCGCGATTGTATGTGCGCCGACTTCTGCTCCGAGTGTAGTGTCGAATTCACGCTCGACGTGAAATGCTCAGACGAACAAACCAGACACGTAACCACGGCCGACCTCAAATCTAGTGACCCTCGCGTGGTGCCTGTGACGTCGCGGCACAGAGACGAAGATCAAGCTGATTACGGTGAGGCTGATGAGATCCTCATTATCAAACTGCGCAAAGGGCAGGAGCTAAAATTGAGAGCTTATGCTAAAAAAGGGTTTGGTAAAGAACATGCAAAATGGAATCCAACCGCAGGTGTGTCATTTGAATATGATCCCGATAACATCATGAGACATACTTTGTTTCCTAAACCAGACGAATGGCCAAAAAGTGAACACACAGAGCTTGACGAGGATCAGTATGAAGCAGAATTCTCCTGGGAGGCAAAACCTCACAAGTTTTTTTACAATGTTGAATCTGCCGGGGCACTAAAACCTGAGAATATAGTGCTAATGGGTATTGTTGTATTGAAAAATAAATTGCTGAACCTTCAAGTACAGTTAGCACAGGAAGCTCAAAATGATGCATTAGCTATTAACTAAGTATTCCAATATATTAATTATTTCTTACATAAAAAATAAGTCCAAAAAAACATGGTATTATTTCAGTATCTTTACATTTCATTTTCAGGGAAAACTCCTCCAAGGGGAAAGCTTTTATTTTTAATTTATTCTGAAGACATAAAACCTTAATGATGATGATTCTTTATACTGAAGTTGACAGTATCCAAAAAAATGATAATAATACAACTGTCATCACAAACAAATTCAATAAAAATAACAACCTACATCAGTCATGTATTAAAATTTTATATTTTACAAAATATGTAACCACTAATCAAACCCCAACTCTGAAGACTTGCCATCCTCTCCCACAGTAAATTTCAAAGTTTTAGGATTACAATAAAATATCAGAATGGTTGAACAAACAAAAAGGAACCTCATCAATTTTGAACCTGCATATTGGCATATGACTGGGGACAACTTTCCTAAGTTTCATGCTAAACCGGTAAGGAGTATTCCTATTATTTCATTCCTATTATTTAACTTTATTGTATTAAAGACAGTATGTTACAGGACTTTCGGAGCTGGCATTACATCAAAGAGTATATTTGTACAGTCGGAATAACCATCAGGGGGCCGTTTCACGAAGCTACAAGTTACAAATTACAAGTACAATTCGACGTACATTGCGTAGACGATTAGAGAAATTAGGCGAATTGGCTACGCAATGTATATGAAATTGTAACTTGTAACGGGGCCCTGTTCACCTATATTGACAATAAAATTGATTAATTTATTTTATAATATTTATGCACTTTTACTGAATTGTGGTTTATTTAGAGTAGGAAATGAGTGACTAACCCTATTGACTAATGTTAAGTGCCTATTTTATTTGTGTTGTTGTGTGAACCAAATGTTTTGTTTTTGCCACTCATAAGGAACCAGTAGAACAAGAAACCAGGAGTAAAATAAAGGTAAAATTGCAAGATATTCAGGAAGCACACAACCGTATAAAGGACCAAGTATTGCTCACTCCAATAATAGTGAGTATGTGGAATGGAACAACCAATTATAAATAGTGTTTATTAAAATTTGTTATGTAGGTACTTAATCTACTTCATACGACTTTCAGGAAGCCAAATATATTGCTAAAAAGAATATGAACTTATTTTTTAAGTGTGAGAATATACAGCATACTGGAAGGTGGGTATAAACAATGTTATTAACTTTATTATGTCACTAGTAGCAAATGGGTAAGTTTGTACTTATATACTTATTCATTAATTCATTCTTAGGATCACGCTCCTATCTCCGAAGGGGTGAGCAGAGCTTTAGTGGGGCTCCCATTCCAAGGAGCACACATACATGAAAATCACGTTTGGCAATACTTTTGGGTTAAGATTCAGCATATACACCTAAATAGGTTGCCAGCCTATCGCTTATCTGGCGCTAAACCCAAATCCCTTACGTCGTCGTCGTCGCCTTGGTACGACACCCATAGGAAGACATGGGTTGATTTAATTCTAATGCTGGGATAACCAGACGGCGGCGATAGCTCTTCCCTTAATAAATAGTTGCCTTTTACTACACCCATGGGAATTGATGGGAAGACGGGTTGATCCCACCTCGTACTCATTATTGAATGGAAATTTCCATTAATAATTGTAAAATTTTCTTTATGCTTAGTTTCAAAGCTCGAGGGGCCTGCAATGTACTGACCGCACTCACACCTTCAGAGAAAAGTAAAGGTTGCATAGTTTCGGGAGGCAGAAACTTTTGTGAAGCTATGACGTATTACGGTCACCAACAGTCCGTCCCAATTAATGTGGTTGTTCCGAAGGACTGTCCTATCACCGACAGGCAGCGATACAAGGAAAACTACGCTATAGTCAAACTTCACGGAAACGACTTTAACGAAGCTAGTCTCCATGCACTCACTTATTGTGATCAGATCGGATCTAAATATATTCACGGGTATGAGTAATGCATTATTTGAAAGAATAAGAATAGAAACCGGCAAACATTGAAAAATTTAAGGGAGGCGGGACTTGATCAAGTTTTCATACAAAAAGTACGCGAGCGAGATCTTTTTATTACACCGCTCTTTGTTGGAAGATGTTTGCTGTAAACGTATTTAATTTGCATGTCTCTACAGTAGTTTAATTTCTAGCTTTCAATCTTTTATCTAGAATGTTGTCTATTTTAAGATAAGCATATAATTATACCTACAAGTACTACAGGATGAAATACCCGCACCTACTTATAGGTTTTTTGTCTGGCCTCAGCACAAAAGAAGAAACAGCTAGCATATACTTAGTGTGTTTGTATTTTGGGACAGTATTAATATTCATCTACCTTGAGGATTGTGGAGGGCATACCCACTCGAGGACCACAAGGGGGACCAACGAAGATCTGGTGAAAATGCGAATCTAAGGTCAATTTGGACATCTTTGTAGGACGCCTTTGTCCGTCCACCGGTAGGCGTCTTTTGCTGACGTGTGACGATGATGATTAATATTCATATTCTTACATACGTACTGCATATTATTTTTACCATATTTTCTATTTATCAACCTTACCGTCCCATAATGAAGTTTTATATTAGGTTGGACCGAACTGACTTGATTGCGGGCTACGGCACCATTGGGCTAGAGGTGATCCAACAAGTGGAGAAACTTGATGCTATAATCTGCCCCGTTGGCAGCGGAGGTCTGGTCGCTGGCATCATTATTGCAGTAAAAAGTCTCAAACCCAATTGTTTAGTTTACGTAAGTAGCATATCTGAATTTTTTCGTAATCTAATCTTTAGCAGCCGTTAACGGGCGCGTTCGAGCCAGGCACGCTTCGAGGCGGGTTATTTTGATTTGGTTAGTTTAAGTAAAATTTTGTAAATACTTTTACTGTTGGATTAAAACTATTTAAAACTAGATAGATAAATAAAAAAATCATAATAAAAAAAATCTTTATACAGTGATGTAAAGTCGATGGATGTAACAAATCCTGGTGTCAGAGAACCACCAGAAACACAGAATCATTTTAATTTTCGGATAATTTTATTTAGTCTGTAATATCCTAATCAAGTAAGTATAACTATTCGTTCATATTGTCCTCATCAGGATTCGAATTTAGAACCTCCGGTACGAAAGGTGAACGTTCTATCTCTCGGCCATTGGAAGAATATGTAGACTGCCATGTGTGGCTTACCGTTTGGTATTCAGCCATTGAAAGAATGTGTTGACTGCCGTGTGTGGCTTACCGTTTGGTATTCAGCCATTGAAAGAGTGTGCAGACTGCCGTGTGTGGCTTACCGTTTTGTATGCAGCCATTGAAAGAATGTGCAGACTGCCGTGTGTGGCTTACCGTTTGGTATTCAGCCATTGAAAAAATGTGTAGACTGCCGTGTGTGGCTTACCGTTTGGTATGCAGCCATTGAAAGAATGTGCAGACTGCCGTGTGTGACTTACCGTTTGGTATGCAGCCATTGAAAGAATGTGCAGACTGCCGTGTGTGGCTTACCGTTTGGTATTCAGCTATTGAAAGAATGCGTAGACTGCCGTGTGTGACTTACCGTTTGGTATTCAGCCATTGAAAGAGTGGCTTACCGTTTGGTATGCAGCCATTGAAAGAATGTGCAGACTACCGTGTGTGACTTACCGTTTGGTATGCAGCCATTGAAAGAATGTGCAGACTGCCGTGTGTGGCTTACCGTTTGGTATTCAGCCATTGAAAGAATGTGTAGACTGCCGTGTATGACTTAACGTTTGGTATTCAGCCATTGAAAGAATGTGTAGACTGCCGTGTGTGGCTTACCGTTTGGTATGCAGCCATTGAAAGAATGTGTAGACTGCCGTGTGTGGCTTACCGTTTGGTATTCAATTTCTACATATTTATTATCGCCTTTCCACATACCCGTACCTACTTTATTATGTATAAATAGCCGATATTGTAAAACGAAGGTTTTCCACCGACCCGATTCTCCTTTTCTGTACGCTGTTAACATACGCTAACGTTGTCTAGAAGAGACTGCTACTATAGCAAAAAGGGCTTCCTTTTTACTTTTCTGTTAAGTATAATATGTGTTATGTGTTTTTCCTATTATTCCTGTTTGGTGTCAATATTTATTGTATTGTAGGGTGTAGAATGTTCTTCTTCGCCGGTGATGACGAGAGCGCTGCAGGAAAAGAAGCCTGTCTTGATAGAGACAAAGTCCACCATAGCAGACAGCCTTACGACCGTCATTGCCGGGAACAACGCCTTCCACATCGTCCGAGGATACATCGATCGCATGGTAAATGGGTTAAGTTCACCTACCTACCTATGGCGGCCGGTGGAGCAAGTTACATTAGTCGTGCATCAAGAAAACAACAACAAGTCTCCATCCCGAAATCACTGTTTTATAGATGTATTTTCTTTCATGGAGTCTTGATCATGTCGTGTGCCTATCTAAGTATCCACAAAAATCCAAAAATATCCTATAATCCTATCCGGAACCTTAGGCATACACACTTTTAACTACCGCGGTGAAGGAAAACGTCGCGAGGAAACCTGTTGCACACTCCTGCAAAGAAATTAAAAGGTATGAAGACGACCAACACTTCAGGCACTCTTCAGGGTACGCGCGAGCTGTTGCTGATGATGACTATTTCACACAAACTGATCACACGATAGACGGTCAATTTGAAAAAAAAAACTTGTAAGGTTGTAGATCAAAAGTTGTTTACTATCCGAGAGGCTTTTCATTATTTACTCAACATAACACGTATGTTTATATTTCCTCTGATTCAGATAACTGTCGACGACTCGTTCATCACCCGAGCGATGATAACTCTACTGGAGCGGGAGAAGATGATGGTGGAAGGTGCAGGCGCCTGCTCTGTTGCTGCGATCCTGGCTGATAAAGTGCCGGAGTTACGTGGCAAGAAGTAAGATGTTTTACATATATTTTTTAAGTTATTATTCATTCAATATACTTACCTACTTATAATGCTTATGCTTGCGTAGGCAGGCATTAGATCGACGAGTCCACAATATCTGCAGCCTCTGGACTGGACACATCACGCATGATCAGGCGTATCAGAGTATTTATTTGTATTAATTCGTACCTATTTTAAGCATTGATGCACATTATTTAGCATTTCAGCCATTTTCAATTATTGTACCAGTACCAGTACAAAAATCGGCATCTGTAACTTGGACAACTAAGGTTTTTAATGTTATTCAAATAAAATTTTGTAAAGGTCAGCTAAATCTTGGCTAAAACTGATATACCCAACAACTTTATTGGGAAGTATAATTTTATACTAAAACATTATTCGAACGAGTATAAAAGACATCAACGCGAGCTGCTTTATTGAGTTTTACAATTAATAAAGACTGTCAAAAAAGCGAGTTGAAAACGTTATAATAATTCATAAAGTGCTCAGTAAAAGTGCAAAGTTATATATTAATTTGTGTTATAATAACTTTCCCTATAGTTTCTCGCACGATCTGAATGCAGCTCTGATAGATGTGAGTGAGTACTATAGCCACGAATGCATTCAGTTCGCGCGCGGACAGTAGGGTTATATCCATCGTTTCTTTCCAATAGTGTGGTGTGCATCCTGTCCGGTAGTAACATAAACAGCTCCCGCATATCGCGCGTGATCGACCGAGGTCTGGCAGCCGATGGGAGGCTTGTCAAGATCGCCATCACGCTGCCAGACGTGCCCGGCGTGCTGGCCAAGCTGCTCGGACGCATGAACGAGATCGGAGTCGACGTCAGACATCTACTCCCGGAACGCACCTGGCTGAAGCGGGACATCTATAACGTTTCTGTAAGAATCGCTCTTGATGTTTAAAATTTATATTAATATTGACTACCCGTGCCGGGACCAATAATGCACAAAAAAGGTACTCATAAAATAAAAATATCATCAAAACACCAATCAATCATCTTACTTTTCCGGCAATCAGGTGATTCAGCCTCCAATATTCTAACCAAATTGGGGACAGTCTTTGACAACTTGAATTAGAATTTTGTTTTTGTTTCTTATATTTTGGTGGAGATGCTGGGATAGCTGAACCGTATAAACTTTATTTTTTATAAAAACATGTAAATCCTGAAATAGTAATTCCTTTGATATTCTTAGTACTTAAAACAGTACTACTTTGTGAAAATAATAAACTTAGTAACTAGTAAATTTTAATGGTATGT
Organism: Carpatolechia fugitivella; assembly: GCA_951230895.1. Lineage (NCBI taxonomy): Eukaryota > Metazoa > Arthropoda > Insecta > Lepidoptera > Gelechiidae > Carpatolechia > Carpatolechia fugitivella. The sequence goes on along the minus strand of OX579662.1, from coordinate 6,305,992 downwards.
TTTCAGGTTAACATGGTAGTCGAAACATGCGACGCGATGCATTCAAAAGAACTGGAAAAGAAACTTCTAAAGCATTATCCACAGGCACATTTTATTATGGTCTAGTTTTGTAGTCCCGCGGTAGGTATATTTTTTTAGTAGTGTTAATTCATAAGAATCCCGTCAAAAATAAAACTTATAGAAGAAATTTTTATCTTTTATTGTACTTCAAATTATGACATGGTATGGTTAGAAATCGGAAATCAGAAACATTTATATTTAGGACATCACAACACAAAACACATACATAAAGAATAGTACATAATGCAACAGAAATGAAATGAAAATACAAAAACAACATACTTACAAAATTGCCCCTGTGTTGCGACACCCAGACAAAAAGGGCCTCACTCAGCAAAAGTAGGTTAGTAGCCGTGACGGTTATGACTGCTGATGAGGTATAAATTATGACTGTTGATGATGATGATGATGACCGTTGTCACAGAGTAAGTACGTATTTGGTATCTAAAGTGTTAAGCGATCTTTATCACTAAGTACCTTACGGAGTATTGCTCCTTGCACATTACAATATTGCACATTAGGTTTCAAACCATACAGACGAAAGATCCTGCTGGGTATACGCACAACAAGTAGTATCCCATGGCTATGTGTCATTGGGACTCCACCTACCTCGCCAGCCTTTGCATCCACAGCAGAAACTTTGCATCCATCTGAAACAGGGTGTGATTCTAGAATACCAAGAAAAAAATGATTTTTGAAGACGACACTCGCACCATTAAGCTCGCACTATACATTTCATGTCGGTTGTCTTCGAAGAGACTTCTGTAATCAGAATCATCACCAAAGTTCTGAAGCGCGTCGCCTCGCGTAAGCCTATCAAAACTCTTTATTCACCACAGGAGTGCAGGGAAGGAGATTTTCTTCTGAACCATTCATGGTTCGTTTAAGGTTTACTGTTTCTCTTTGGTAATCTTCTTAACCACCATAGATACCACTGAAACTAAAAAAAAAAAAAACATGTTACTGACATTTATTCTTCGTACCTGAAACATAATTTGGTAAACAAATTCAAACTTTAATTTTAGTATTTCTAAATTATTAGTATCGTCTATAATTTGGTTATTTCATTTGATTTAAATTGCTGTAGAAATGGTAAATATAATAATTTATTAATATTCCTAATTGAAATAAGCTACCTTCATTGGTTGTAAAATTTAACGCTTCTGATCTCTTCTGCTCCTCCGCTTTGTAGGCTTTGCCGATGCCGCTGTTGCCGCTTGAAAGTGAAATTGAAATCAGTCCGCATATTTTAACGTTCAACGAGATAAAATGCGCTGCAGACAGAAATGAAAATGGTATTATACATACGCCTTTATGTGTAAGTATCGACGACTGTAGAAAGATAAGCGAGAGAACTGAATTCTTCTATCAGCTTCTACTTAGTAACTTAAGTACTTGCTTGTATTTTCAGGAAGCCAAGCTGAGTAAAAATATGGATTATGATATTTATCTGAAGTGTGAAAACTTGCAGTACACTGGGAGGTAAGAAACGTCGTTATTATTCGTAGTGCCAACCACGATATGCCTCTTACGAAACTAAATTGCGCTCAATGTATCTAACAACAGCTGTGCTGAGCGAGGTGTTCGAAACTTCTTCTCTGCTAAGTTCCAAGAATTAACAAACCGAGGAGTGGTCGTGCCATCTGCCGGCAACATGGCGCTAGCAGCAGCATACCATGGTGGCATTATGGGAATACCGGTAACCTACCTACAATGCATTTAAAAACTAAACCGCTTGCTCTTAGTTTTTTTAATGTAAAATGGCATCAGGGTTTTCTTAATTAATTGTTTGCAAGATATTGTTATCAGAAGTGGGATAGCTCTAGTATAATGTATTATTTGCTCGTACTGCGGGTAGGTGTCAGTGGTGTTGCCAGACCGCACCCCACCCGCCATTGCGCAGCGCTGCTCGGAGCTCGGGGCTGATGTGGTCCTCGTTGGAGAAACCCTGGAAGACGTGCACACTTACACCAACAAGGTTTACCTAGAGTCCAATGAAGTAATATTAAGGTTTGTTAATTTATCTTTCATTCATATAGGTAAATAGTAAGATGTAGTGATAGTGGTAATTAAGAGAAATATAATTTTAGTAGGTACTGTTCTATCCAATACAGTTTACTAGCAGCCATTTCACACGCAGATCATTAATGCGTCATCTCTGTAGGTCTCTTTCAAATTTCATGTTTCACTAATATAATAATTTACAAATGCGAAAGGATGGATGTAAGGATTATGAAGTACGGATAACTAGACGGTGAACGGATTTAGATTGAGTTAGGTAGATAATTAGGACACTGAAACATGTAGACTCTTTTTTCCCGCGATAAATCATCAAGTTCCTTCTTTTTCGAGGATTTTGATCTTTCACCTATTGCCTCGCAGTTCGGACGATCCGCTGATGATGGCTGGGCTGGGCACGGTGGGGCTGGAAGTGGTGACACAAATGCCGGAAGTGGACGCAGTGATCGTGCCGGTGGCATCGGGCTCGCTTCTGGCAGCCACGCTTGTGGCCTGCAAGAAGCTCAAATGCTCCTGCCTTGTTTACGTGAGCTTAATTTTCGTTTTATGTGAATGTGACTGACGAGAACTTAATGAAGTTGTTTTCTTATTTTTCGTCGTGGCCGAGCAATCGAAACGGACACGATTGAGGTGACCCCAAACACGCCCCAGACGAATGCCTTGGACCTCAATTATACCTATTCATTCTTCAGGGTGCCGAATGCTCGAAAGTGCCGAAGATGATGAAAACTTTGCAAGCTGGAAAACCAGTGTCAGTGCCTTTGGTCCCCAACCTAGCAGATGGCCTTAACGTGCCTATCGTCGGCAATAATGCTTTCGCAACGCTACGAGGCAGGCTTGATAGAATGGTAATGATTTCTTCTTTAATACTACTACGGTATAGTCCTAATCTTGACTCACATAGGTAGAAGATGATCTGATTGGATTTTTTCCGCGGTAAAAAGTAGACTGAAAAAAGTAGATATCCTACCACACCGAACAAAATTTATTCAAAGTCTTTCAGCGAGTCCATTTCATTCATGTTTTCGAAATTCCGTATTTACAAAGGAACCAACTACTTATGAATAACGCTCCTCCTAGGTAGAGTGTTAAATGTTTTTTATGTTTCTTCTATATTTTGTAGGGTTTTAGTAAATGGGGATAAAATATTTCGAGAAACTGTACGGGATTCCCGCTCAGTCGTGAAAGTGGAGTACTGAGTTTATAATAGTGTGTATTTTTCCCCAGCTGGTAGTAGACGAGGCGTTCATAGCTCGCGCAGTGATCACCGTGCTGGAGCGCGAGAGGCTGGTGGTGGACGGAGCGGGCGTCTGCGCCGTGGCAGCCGTCATGCAGGGCCTCGTCCCCGAACTTAAGGGCAAGCGGTATGTGAAAGAAAATGTAGCTTACACGGCTTGTGAAGGCAACTTTCCGTTCGGTAAACGAATACGATACCAAATTAAAAAGGGGAAAACTTAATGATGAATGATTCCGTCCGATCGCGTCGTCATACAATACGATGCCAACGTATTTCATATTCATTGTTTTTTTTTACCGGTGATTCGCGGCGAGAAGTTTCGTCTTATTTATCCTGCCTTACATTTTTTAAATCTAAATGCGAAAGCGCCTGAAAGTTTGCTAACAGCCAAATATTACAAATTGACCGTCTGCTTATAGCTTCGTAATCATATTTTACTCGTAGGTACAATTATCTAATTCAATGCGATATTACAAGATAAATTGCACTTATGACAGTTCTGTTTTTATTCACAAAAGCGCCAACGACATTCCATTCCATGTATTAATAATTGCCTACTATAAACTTGAATGAAATGTTCCTTTCTGTGTCAGTTCGGTGTGCATCGTAAGTGGCGGTAACATCGAGTCAGGCCGCCTGTCGCGCACGATCCAGCGCGGACTGGGCGCTATGGGCCGGCTGCTGCGGTTCGCCGTGGCCATCCCAGACCACCGCTCCGGCTTAGAGAAGCTCGCCAAAGTAGTCTCCGACGAAAACGCTGTCCTCAAGAGCTTGGTGACCGAGCAGTTGTGGCTGCACAGCGATGTAGGAACCACTTGGGTAGGATTCAGTTTGACTAGATAACTACCAGACATGTAAAATGTGCATAACATTATGTACTTATATGGAACAGAACAAAATGTGTTCAGTTTCCTGGGCTGATCAACCACCATAGAGGGTTTGCACATTATTTAGTTAACAATTAAATTAGTATCATCCACATCTAAAATTATATCTCTCATCTTATATTTATTCTTTCAATTTGACAAAACTCTACTGATTCAAATGTTTTGGTTATTAGGCTAATGTAGTTGTGGAGACAGCAAACGAAGAGCATTCTACCAACATCAAGGAACACCTCCGAGAGATCTATCCCTCTGCCAAGTTTGCTGTTACTGATCTTGAAGAAAAGCGTAGAGTGACAGCGCATTGAACTATTATGGAAACTATTTGTGGTAATATTGATGTCCATTGTGGAATTAAAAATTGAAACCCAGAAATTTGTGTATTTTTTTTATTTTTTAGAACTTATCCATAACTTAAGCAACAGGGTCATCTCCCTTCGTCGCGCGTGTGTAGATCACCTGTCCGTGGTGTTGGACTACTTGCTTAATTAAACCTGTAAAAGAAGAAAATTGTATTTATAAAACAAATCCTATAGTTAAGATGTGTAAATTAAATTTACTGAATATCAGACTCAATATATCAGTTTGTAACTGTCATGATTTTGTCCAGAATAAGTAGTCATCATATCAGAAAATGGAAATTAATGTTATTGAAGGTGAAATTATAATTGACAAGAATATTTCTTTACTAGAGATAGATATTTAAAATAGATTACATAGATGTTTAAGAATAATAACGGACACGAATAGAACTTCTTTCCATACTTCAATGAAGTTAATTATAAAAAAAGCCTTTTACATTTCTGTCAAGGACTATTATACTTATGCCAATTTCGAAGAAACCACTGCTATTTATGCAAACTTTTATTCTGAAAGTTGGAACATAGCCTGAACTTACCTTTTTCTCTGAGCTCAATGAGTGCTCTCCTGGCGAGGGAGCCGCGCACCTTTAGCCTTTCGGAGACCACCGCGGGCGTGATGAGCTTGTACTGAGGCACTTCCTTGTACAACTTCTCGTAGGTAGGCTTGTCAAACAACACCTGGTTGTTCAACTTGTCACGGACTTTTCCTTTGGACCACTTCTGTAAGTTCAAACAAAGTGTGTAAGTAAAACAGAGCACATTGAGTGTGGTAACTAGATGTGTTTAAAATATGCCATCAGACTCAATATATCAGTTGTTTTACTCTCATGGTAATCAAGTAAGAGTTGTAATCATTTGGCTGATTAGGTAATTTTAAGCATTTTCACTTCACCTTTTGATCACAGACAGGGGCACAAGAAGAGTCCTAACATGGACAATTGGACACATAACCCCACTTTTGATGAACACAAACTTACTAACCTTCTTCTTGGCTTTACCGCCACCAGACCCCTCCTTCTTCTTCTGGGTCTTCTGCGGCTGCTTCGCCGAGGCTTTTGTGTCCTTCTTGGGCGGCTAAAATAATAAAAATGATTGTTGACAACTAGTATCGCCACGAGGTTATGAACCTAACGATGCGGCTAACTAATTTATTGGAAGGTGCACGCATTTCAACTCATAGCATGTTGATTTCCCGAAATAGTACAATATTTTAGAGTATTGCTTTTAAAGTAATAGTCACTTTGATTAATAATTTTCACGAAAAATTTGCAGCTGCACAAAATACTCACCATTTTGAAACCGGAAAGAAAGATGGAGCCTGGAGGGAGGGAGGGACACTGCTTCTATAGTCTATGGTATTTGATTTGACATCCATAGTGATGTTTCAGTTCCGGTTTTGATAGCGTTATCGGTTTAAATTGGAACACGAACGTTTCTCGTAATATCTCACTCACTCTCACTTCCTCTTTGTTCACTGTCCCTACGTTCCGAAACGCGCTGAAATCGATTAGAGCACCCGTAATCGCGTTCCGAATTACTGTCAGCTGACAGTGCTGAAAGTCTGAATCGGAATACGCCTTGTATTTCATTCACTCAATCAAAGATTGACAGATTTCTGTTTTTGAAGGCTTTGTGTTTTTCGTCAAATATTTGATTATTTATTTTAGTTAGGTACACTAAATAGTATTGAATTAAATGTAACAACTATTGACAAAATACATAAATAGTAGTGGCCAATATTATGAACAACGAAACCATAAAAAAAATATGGGTGATAAAATTCAGTTTGAAGGTTATCTATCCAAAGTACAATGTCTATACATTTCTTGTATTTCTTGCAATAAAATACAGAATTTATTGTAAAAAGCTGTTGTCGTCTAAAGGAATGGATATGTATGCGGTCAAGACTGCTCCACAGCATGTGATGAGGCTCGTTGCAGAGGAGCGTGTGGAGGATAACCTACCAGTAGTCCTGCACAAATGTGTTGTGATATCCAGGGAGCAGTACATACAACTATGCGCTGAAAATCTGTTCTATACGGACCACGGTGTGCTCTGGCTAGCCATGAAGATACCTCCAAAAATCAAAAGGAAATACAAACATAACAATAACAAGACAAAGGAAAACACTTTATTGAAATTCCAGTTTGGATTTTTGTCTTCTGAAATGTATAAAAAGATATTTACAGATGAATATTCAAGTAGTATTGATTGTGTTAGAATAGTGCCTGTAGTTGGTTCAAAATTTGTGCCTGAAAACATTGCTTATACCAATGAAAACGAATTTTATAACATTGTTCGATCATATGGGGTTGATGATACACAAGATGCCATAGTCACGTTTCACCCTGTACCATCTATTGAGGTGTCACCGAAGATAGCATCCATAGCTGAAGTGAGCCTCATTGTTAATGACTATGATTTATCTAATGATTTTGTAAAAGAAGTTTTGAACAATTATTTTGACGAACCAAAGCTAATAAGCATAGAAGATGTATTTAGTATAGAGCTTACACAAACTATTACTTCCAAATATCATTATAAGTACCTAGACTTAGTTGAAGCAGCTGGAAGGCTATTTTTCAAGTGTAATAAAGTAACAAGCACAGAAAATACAAGTGATTCTCTAAACAACCATGACAAAATTGTACAGCCATATTTCATAGTAAGGGGTGTAACCCAGTTGACTTTGGGAGAGAACATTCATATGATAAAACCAAGAGACGAGTACTTCAAGTCACAAGGAGCTGTTAGGGATTTCAGCTTTCTCAATCTCTGTCCTACTGGACTTAGACAAAAATTTGATCTCATGCAGGAAACAATTGCTCCATTTTTAACTGGAGATATCAGTAAGATTAATTTAAATTTGAAAATTTTGTTCAAAGTGTATGTTGAATTTTCATTTCTAATATTTTATTTTATTTTACAGATGATTTATCTTCAGTGATGTCAGGTCCAATTATACCAATGCTGCTCTTAACAGGCTACACAGGCTCTGGAAGGCACCTGCTTGTTAAAACTTTGGCTAAGTATAATGGTAATCTACCTTGTTTCCATCTTTACTCATCATCTATCTATTCTATATCAGCGCTTACAGCATCTGTCTTTAGACTTAGGCTCCCATGCCTGACAGCCCGCAGCCACCTGCATCCATGTCCACCAGCTTCCTGCTATCTTCATCTTAATATTTTTTTGTTTATTTGTTCACAAGAAAAGTTTTAGCATACATCATTTATTTCATTGTTTAATTAAAATAATAAACAATCAAATTACATATGTGCCTGTGTGTCTTCCATCATATTATAGTAAAATGGTATATTATTATTTTTAGGCATGAACTGTTTGCAAGTAGACTGCAATGCTCTTCAGAGCACAACTGCAAAACAAACTGAAAGTAAAATCAATTCTATGATACAAAAGGCCAAAGCAGCTGCCCCGGTCATTGTCTTATTAGACAATTTTGAGGTATGTATTAAACAATTATAATTATTAATGTAGAATCCTTATTCTAGATTTTTTTGTAAGTAATAATATTTACTTACAGGTGTTTGCAGTAGATCCAGAAAACAATGAAGATTGTAGAGTGATGGAGTACTTCATTAATACAATCACAGATTTATATCAAAATTACACAAAACATCCAATCATATTTGTTGCTATCACAGAGAGAGTTGATTTAAAACCAAACATTCTCAGAATGTTCTTAGAAAAGTTCCACTTGACAAGGCCTAATATTGAGCAAAGGTTTGAAATGCTCCAGTGGTTCGCTTCAGCCATGCATTTAAGTATAGATAATGACAGAAATAGTGATTCTTACAGTATTATAGATAAAAATAAAAGAGATAATTTAAGTAAAAATGCTAAAGATGTACTACACAGGGTAGCAGCAAAAACAGAGACATTTTTGTATGGTGATTTAGACACTTTACTACACTTTGCTGTGAGAGATTCATATTTAAAACAACATAGTGGTTACAATCAAATACCAACTGATCCAAATCTGCATTTGGTCCAAGAGGAAGACTTCAACTCTGCATTAGGTAAAATTACAATAAATAAAGGCAGTAGAGGCCTGTTAAAAATGGGCTGACTGACATTTATTAACACTGAGCACAAAAATTTGGCCATAATATTACACGTTTTTCAGATTCAATAAGGAGCTTACAGAGTCAACACTTGGATGCGCCAAAAATCCCAAAGGTCTACTGGGAAGATATTGGTGGCTTAGAGAAACTAAAGAAAGAACTTCTGAAAACCATAGAATTTCCTATCAAATATCCACATTTATTCAAGAACTCTACACTTAAAAGATCAGGTAAATAAAGCTTTGCTTGCCATAACTTTTTAACTTGAAAAATTGCAATTTACGAACGAATGAACAGTCTCTGTTAACCTGTAAGATAAGACGCTTCCCAATGTGCAATAACTTGTTGTTGTAGGTATTCTCCTGTACGGGCCGCCAGGCTGTGGCAAGACACTGGTGGCTAAGGCGGTCAGCACCGAGCTGAACGTCAGCTTCCTGAGCGTGAAAGGACCGGAATTGCTCAACATGTACATAGGACAATCTGAGGAAAATGTTAGGAAAGGTAAGGCACTCTTAGCGGTGACCCGAAGTTGTCTATAGATAATCCACTGATGGTTAATTTTATAAAATGATGATGATTTATAGTCGGGTTATTATAGGATGGGTTCTGACAGCTTCAAAATTTTTCATACAACGTTAACAACTTTTTAAAATAATATTCAGTTTAAAAACCATAATACTCGCCATAATAGCTAAAATATTAAAAAAAGTAAAGCAGGTAGTTTGTCGCCAAAACGAAGTGTGACGAAGTCAGAAATCAAATTCCAAATTTAAACAACTAAAAAAAAAAAAAATTACTTACAAATGTCTTATTGATACCAAATAAACTGTATTGAGTAGGGAACAAAATAAAGTATTACATATTTAAAAAAAAAATACTTTTATTATTATTATAAATATTTTTTATTATTTTACAATAATATTATATTGATCGGTTAAATGACATTCTTTCACCTCGTAGAGTCTATAAAATCTAGTTTTGATTCGTAATAAAAAATAACTTTATTTGAAGTCCGGAAACTATACAAATAGTTTCCGGACTTCAAATAAAGTTATATACGTACAAACATTTGTCTCTAGAGAATAATTTGTTCTGGTATATTTGTTGCCCAGTTACACTTCCTTTGAATTTTGGAACAATCGAGCTTTGAACCTTGTATTATTGTCGTTGTTCGTCAGTGTTCGAGTCGGCCCGCGCGTCGTCCCCGTGCATTGTGTTCCTGGACGAGCTGGACGCCTTGGCCCCTCGGAGGGGTGCCGCGGGGGACTCGGGGGGCGCCAGCGACCGCGTCGTCAGCCAGCTCTTGGCAGAAGTGGACGGCGTGGCCAGCGGGGAAGGTCAGTGTTGTAGACACATAAACTTCCACATTCTCTCACTTATCACTATCACATCATTTATGAAACTATGTATCCGCCGGCGATTACATTAACAGCATTACTTTCTGCAGTAAAAAGTAGCTTGTAGTAGTTGTAAGGTCAACAATAGACCTCTTAAGGGGCTTGTCACGAATTTTCCATGTTTTATCTAAGCTATATTTGACGTAAATCGCAATGTCTGTAGCTGAACTATGTATATAGTAATGTTAATGATATTTATAGTCCGTTGGTAAAAATGAAAACACGATGGAAATAATTTCATTCGATAAAATTATATCATAAAGTTCAGTCTTACAAAATTTTAAAAATGTTTTAAATGATTATTAAAAGCCACGAACCAACTGAAATTTGTCTCTAAATGTTAACCATAATTAACTTCATCCGTTTAGGTAAATTTTCTTGATATTGATCCATTTTTAATTCAAAATTTTAAAAAATTGTTACTTGTCACTTACGCTAATAATTCCGAGCGACTTCAAATCTTGTCTCCTTCACTAATTCGCAGCGCCTGACAGTGACGGCCGAAACGTGATGCTAGGCGGACGTGTGTCGCTCGCATCCTCCACCGACTCGCGCGCAATTCACGACTAATATTTTAAATGATTGGAGATTTGTTCCTATATTCGTGTGTATTTCGTTTTGTGATGTGCTGTATGTTTTTATTTAATATTAAAACAAAGTAAGACTTGTGAATAAACATATAAAATGGGCCACAAAGACAATGCTAAGAAAAAAAAAAAACAAAAAGGGCCAAAAAAATCATGCATTACACATGTTGGAAGTGAAAAGGTAAGAAATGGTGTGATTTATTTATTATTTTATAATTTACGAATTCTAAATTGCAATATTTATTGAAAAAGTGCTTATAAATTCATTGATCAACAATAGTTAGTCTATCTTTATTTCGCATGTCTAGTCCAAGACACTATGGCGTCTTGGGAAAGTCGCAAGAATTTCAAGTAATGATTTCTGTTTTGGTGGTACTTGGTTCGATCCTTACACCTACTATGGATGTTTCATTTTTATTTTTATTTATTTTTTTAAGAAGGTAGGTATGACAGATTTTTTAAATATTTTTACAGAAAACGGACGTGTGATGTAATTGAAGACATAAATGCAGAACATAACATTGATAAAGGCAGTGAAACAACCACTCCCGTTCATGAGATGTGTGTATTTATTTTTAGTGAGACCTACCTATCTATTAGCAAACTATTAGCAATACGACACGATAGGCATCGAAAATATTATTATTGTCTTTGCTTTGGGTAAGTATCCTTATTTCACATAATAGATGTAAGCCGCCGTGGCGTCGTCGTAATCAAACCAGATTATTGGTTTCAGAGTAGAAGTTCAATCCTTGTCGTTAGGTAGTTATTTTTTCTTTTTCTAATAATAATATTTTTTTACAGAAATTCGATTGAAAGAATCGATGGAATAAACGGGGACCATTTACAAAGATGACGAGTTCTGGAAAAAAAAACATGAAAGAGAAGTTGGTAAAATTTTACATGGATTGTTTATTACCTGAGCTTGTTGACCCGCGTCATCCACGAGGAATGCCAATAAAGGACCCACATTCCATAGAAGAAGCAGCAAAAAAAAGAAAGAAAAATTGACGTCTCGAAAGCAATGAGAACATGTTCAATATTCTCAATATTGTGAAAATTATACTTTTGATTACCCATCATAGTTATTTTGTTTTATTCAAAGAAACTAAATATAAATATAAACATCATTAAATAATAATATAAATATCATTAAAATAGAAATATAAATACCACTATTTCTGTCATAACGTAGTATATTATTATGGTTAACTGTCGTCGGTCGTCATCCGGCTTTTCAGAACACCCAAGTCTATAGTTGTCTTACTTTTTGAGATATTGTTACTTGTTTATAGTGTAAATACGCACTGAATAATAGGTAAAGTAGGTGTTTCACGTTTGTTAGTTTATAAAATTATTATACGTAGCTAAATCAAAAGTTTTGTCAATTGTTATATTTTATTCAATAAAAACAATCTTCTATGCAAATAAAAAAGAGAATAATCAAATTTAAATTACAAAATACAAAAGTATTTCAGTTTGGTTTAGTGATGGGTTGGGATACGAGCAAAGAATGAGAAATTGTTTTAAGAATGGCACAGATGGTGCTGGACGTAAAAGTTCTTTCTGATGTGAATAGATGGCGTCACTTAAAAAGGTTCGTTGAACTCGTATAATCCGTCAGCGCGGGGAACGGTGCGGGATGAAGGGAGGTGCGGAACTGGAACGCTCAAGGCCATTTGCTCACACCAGCCCCTTAAACCCTGGTGCTAGTGTTATGGAGTCGCCAAAAACTAGATGTCACTCTCCGACCGATTAAGTAAAAAACCAGGTCTAGTCTCAGTAGCTAACTTGTTCAGTACCGTACAAAACAACTAAAATTGATTGATTGATTGTTTTTTTTTAGATTGATTTTTTGTGATTTTTTTGTGACAATTTTTATTCGACTTATTTGTATTTTTTAGAAATTGTTAAACACCGGACAAAACAACAGAACTACTGAGTCTAGAGGAAAACCACGCTGTTAAGAACACAAATTCGCACTTATAATAATATTAGTATGATTAATTTAGCGAGCTTACCACTATAGTTTGGTTGAATAAGCATGACGTACCAGTGGCGAAGGGTGAAATTTTGACAAAGGTAAGCCGTAAGGGCGCGACCCACCTAACTGAATGACATGACTTTTGTTTTGTTTTTGAAAATGGAATTCATCGTTTGTACCTACGTCATGTCACTTGAATGCCCAGAAAAGACTAAATTTTAGGAGAATAAACTCTGTTCTAGATGTGAATCAAGAACAGAATCGTATTTGCATTAATACTTTAACGTTTCAATATAATTGCCGCGATTGTCCGACTCTGGTCTTTCATCGTGACCACGAAATGGTAATTCTTGCTTTCCCAAAATAATAACTGTATCAATGAAACGTTATAAACACTTTTAGGTTTTCGCGGCAGATATGTGTGTTATCAATGGAACGTTTAATTAACTCACGACTACGATCCACATTGTGATGTGAACCTCAAGTATTTGAAAAAAATGATTTGATTCTGCTATTCCCAAATTAGTGGAAGAACAGTCAGCAGCTGCGGATGTGTTTTTCAGTCTGAATGTGCTTTTTGGCTGAGGTTGTTAAATTATTAATATCAGTAAAACCCGTGCTACTCCAAACTGAGTTCGAATCAGAGAATAATAAACAAGGAAAGCAAAACATTTTATTAAGTTTGCAACTGCCCGTCATCCACGTATATTATCGTACAAAGATGTGTGAAAATGTTTAAAAAATCCATCTTGCCTCTTGCAATCAATTGTCATGTTTGCAAAAGCGCGGCGGCGCGGCCTAACTGAATAACATTGAAGTTTAATTGCTAAGCAAGTAGATAATTACTCAGTTGAACAGCAATCATATTAATTAATGTCATAATAGCATTCGGAACTCACAACACTCACTCAACAACTTACCGTATTGAACAGATTGTGAAAACACAGTATGTTTACAAACAAGCACACACCAAAATAATAATGGCGGACACGTACTAATTGAATGTATTTTATCACCACTACTTCCCCGTATTATCTTGCAAATAGAAAATGACTGATATATTCATTATGCAATTGAAATTTTCAATTTTGCTGTATTACCATCACCTTTCTCGCGTATGCGATAACGCATTCGGTTTTCGTTGGCCTCGGAAACGTCGGTCGGAGCTTTAGAAAGAGAAAGAAAGGTTAGGCTGATAATTTTCGGGTTACCCAGCGGCCATTACTGGCCAAGCACGCGCGAACGACCGATTGCCGATCGGGCGAGCGCACGATACATTGCCGTGTTTACAGAGCGTCGTCCGCCTCGACTTGTATTAAAAATTACAATGTATCTTACGCTTGTGTGTTTTCATGAAGGTAAATTACTAGTTCTAGCATTAGGCTGTTGGAGCGATTTCTGAAAGGTAACCCGATGGGAATCGGCATGTATGGACCCTTCGCCACTGTGACGTACAATTATTCACGACTTTATTTCACTAAACACTAAAATTACCTCACTTTGTGTTCGATTTCAAGCAATGAATAAGAAATCTTAAACTTTCGCGGTCATTTTCATAACATTTATGAGGCAGTCGGGCTTACAACATAAATATTATCGCGGTAAGCCCGTAAAATGTTTCATAAATGTAATGAATAAGAAAGTTCAAAACTACGTCGTTTGCAGACGCGGACACATCTAGCTTCGTGTTCATAATGGGCGCGACCAACCGACCCGACTTGTTGGAGCAGTCCCTGCTGCGGCCGGGTCGGCTGGACAAGCTCATATACGTCGGCCCGTACTGCGGCCAGCAGGAGAAGACTAGCGTGCTGCGAGCGCTCAGCCGGAGGTATGATACAACATTCTTCTTTTAAAATAGAATAGTTTTTTGTTAATAACACTATTGCACATTTAAATATACACAGGATTACAAATCGTTGTGTTAGTTTAGAGACTAAAAGAAAACCAGTATTCCGCCACGGATACGGCTTTTTTCCTAGTGTTGATTGGCTTCGACTATTGATATTGTATTAATAAAGGATGATGCTTTTTTTTCTTTGAAGAGCAAAGTAGAAGAATTAGTAAGAAAAGAGAGAACTTTTTAAGTAAGCGAAGTTTTTAAAGATACGAATTCTAAATATTTTTACTCTAATAAAACATACAACTTTTCACCTTTACCAGCGGATGTGTGTGTAATCTTCAGTTTTGAAAAATCGATTAAATTAAAATATTCTGAACACAATTTGTTTCCAAAATTAAATAAACAAAAGAGTTTCTAGGAATAAGCGTAATTTGAATTTCTCTCACTGAATATAAGTTTTTATTTTATTTTTCTAACCTGAGCTGTCCCACTGCTGGGCAAAGGCCTCCCCTTTTTTTTTGTGCCAAATAAGATAATTTATCGTTGGCACAATATAAGTTACCGCTGTGAAAAATCGATATTACTCTCATGCTGAACAAAGCAATGTAACTTTGAATTCGTTTGCTGCAGTTCTAAGTTGCGTGCGGAGGTGGACCTGTCGCAGGTGGCGGCGGCGCTGCCGGAGCGCTGCACGGGCGCCGACCTGCGCGGCGTGGTGTCCACCGCCCGCGCCGCCGCCGTGCGCTCGCTGGTGCACAAACTGCGTTCCGGTGAGCCCTAATATTACACACCGAGCCCAAGCTGCAGTAGGCCTAAAAGACACTAATCCTTAAATTGCAGATACTGAACCCTATATTGTTGACACTGAGCCCTATGTTACAGACATTGAGCCCTGTATTACAGGCACTGAATTCTACATTACAGACATTGAACCCTACATTATTATATGACCTGAAAATTGCAGTATTCCGCCGTGGCTGTTGTAAAATTACAAATTATAACCGTATTGCACAACAGCAGCTCAGCTCTCATTCCGGTGGGTCGTCGGGGTCAACCAAACTTACTTTGTGAGGCTCCAGTTTAGTTACATTTCAACATTGCAGGCTGAATCACCTGATACGAAAAGAGCTACGTCAGTTTGATTGAGGTCACTCAATCACTTAAGGGTTCGTGAGTTCGATCGTCGACCTGACAACGCGCGATAAGAAGACAATTAGTACTGTTAGTAATGTGATAGCAAGTCATTTTGGTTGCAGGTGCAGTGAAAGAGAGCGAGTTGAGTCCGGATTCAGTGATTCTCGGCGTATCGGAGTTCTACCAGGGAGTGGAGTCTTTCCGGCCGTCGGTCACGGACGAAGAACTCGCCTACTACGAGTCTTTGCAGTCACAAATGTGAAGTATTATTACGTGATTAGTCATTACGCGGCCTTTTAACTAGTAGAAACAGGTTAGCAGGCTATTCGTAATAGCAGGCTTAATCATCATGCTGATTTCAAAGTATACGGGGCGTACTACTGTAATAAGAAATTTCGATGATTTTATAAATAACTAACGGTCCGCCCGCGGCTACGCTCGCGTTGTGTAAGATTTTCCCTTTTTTGGGAATAAGACTTTCCCGTAAAAAGTATCCTATGTGTTAATCCAGGGTACAAACTGTCTCTATTCCAAATTTCATCCCAATCCATTCAGTAGTTTTTGCGTGAAAGAGTAACAAGCACCATACATCCATACTTAAAAACTTTCGCGTTTATAATATTAGTAGGTAATGATTTGAACTTTGTTTAAGGATTTAAAGACGGCTACCTGAACTGGAAATCGAACCCACCACAAATAATAAAAAAAAAATCTGTATTTTTATGATGTCGATCGAAAGGGTTCATGACGACATAATATATTTGTGGTCAGTTTGAATTGAAAGCTGCTCTTTCGACGATAGTTGCATTTTGGACCATTACGAAGCAAAAAGGAGGGTTATGATTTTAGCCGCTATATGTGCACTTAAAGTCGAATTTACAATAAAAATACAGACCTACCACAGAATCTGTGAAATGGCCAATATTCTACGGCGATTAATATGGAAATATCATAGAACTGTCGTGATTGGTTGAATTGAAATACAAATATCCTCATGATCCTCAATCTCTTGACAAACTAGAAAGATTAAGAAGTCTTTTGAATTCCGAAATATGATCCTGTATACTACCGACTACTGAGTATATTATCGTAGTCGGGATTTAGTTTTTAAACTTATTTTTTTTCTATCTAATGCCTTCACTATATGACGCGATTTTTATAGAACCATCAGGGTTCCGTTTGGTCCTTAATACCTATTTATAGAGTAAAGCTTTTCTGTACGGAGAAAGATCGCATTTTGTCCACACATTATCGTGGCAAGAGGTAATTTATCTCTCATTCTTGTCCTTCCTTTTCATAACCTCAGTGTAGGTTTCAGGAAAGGCTTCGGCATCGACGAGACAGACATTTTCATATCTTAAAGGAGGTTTTAGTGTAATCTTGTCCCTCAGGTTGTATCTTCCACCCTCATGTTCTGCAGGATCAAATGAATCTGTTTCGAGAACACTATGTTCTTCTGTGAAAATTCTTCACCATTAACATGTTCTTCCTGAATTGGAATGAAACGTTGGTCCGACCGGTGCATTGCCATGATGGTTACGGCTGGCGGGCTTCTTTTTTCTCCTTTCGACTTTAACGGTGAAACACGCTCGTCAGCAGCAAGCGGCGCATATTCCGGTGTTGTCGCCAACTCAATACTGCCAACGGAAGCATTTTGCGCTCCGCGACGCGTGTTAACGTTAGAAGCCACGGATGACCTACTTACCGAATCACTACGTTTTAATGATAATAATTCGGTACGCAGATCCGAGATGGCAGATTCCGAAGCCTCTAACTTCAACTGTACCTCGGCCAAGGTCGCTTTCAGGATTGTAATATCCTTCAGCAGCCTGGTTACGTCGACGTGGTCGAAAGTGACGGGAGGCAGCTTATGTAGCCGCTTCGCCACGAAAGCAGGCACGTAGTCAGGGTCGGTCTCCTTCAACAGTTTTATGATGTCTTGGAGACTTCTTTCGCCTTTCTCATCCCTCCTGCGAGACGGCATCAGGTCGGCCTTGCCGAGCATCCGGTAGAGCAGCTCCTTGCCACTGCAGATCTCCTCCCGCTTGAAGTTGGTCTTGCAGATTTGCAGGATGCTGACCTCATCCATCGTGTCAATGGCGTGCTGAATGAACGCCAACAACTCGTTAGCCATGAGTTGCTCCGAGCCCATAGTGACGGTATCGGGCGGCGGCTTACCGCGCAAATTCGCGAACTAGATTAATTCGTGTCTGGTGCTGAGTTGCGGAACGCGACCATACTCGAGCTCGCATCGCACTGCACTGTATGCGTACCTCAATGTTTCCTACTCCAATACTCTGCAAAACATTGTCATTGTCAGCACCCTCCACATTGCTTTGTATCTTTGAACTAAAATATTTTTCATTTGCAACCATGTAAGACGTTGAACCACTATCCACAATGAAGTCAGTATTGTTGACTACTGCCATTAAGCTAGAAACATTATGATGCAGCGATCAAGCTCTTGCTAGACGGTCCGGTGTCCTCCTACTTCTTGTTTCTTTTAAGTTTGAAGCACGGAGAATGATGACTTCAGTGTAAACGTTCATGCAAACTTTTTTGAATGTTTCTACCTTCATATCAAAAACTTTCATTTCCTCTGCGTAATTGACATTAGACTTTAATTCCACCAGAGTGAACTGGGCGAGAACGCTAACGTATACTTTGTTCAATTCAAGAAAATTGCGATTAGACGGATTGATGTCGAGTGCACTTGTTTGTTTGCAGTAGTCAAAGTGTAAATAGTTGCATGCTAAAGTTTTAATGAATTTTTCTGTTTCCGGTTTAAGCCTGTGCAATAACGGCGTTTCTGACTGAAATAATTCAAATAATACATTAAAGTCATTGAGGAGTTCAAGAGTATAGGACATGAACTCTAAATAAAGTTTGGTGAACTTATTGTTCAATGTCATTAAAATTTTCATATCTTAAAGGAGGTTTTAGTGTAATCTTGTCTCTCAGGTTGTATCTTCCACCCTCATGTTCAGCAGGATCCAATGAATCTGTTTCGAGAATTATATGTTCTTCTGGGTCAGAAAATTCGTCACCATGAACAGTTCTTCCTGAATTGGAATGAAAGAGTCAGTATTGATTTCTCTTTCTAGGACATGTTTAGACTGAAGTTCAGTTTGTTCTTCTAGACGAGACTCTTGCTAGACGGTCCGGTGTCCTCCTTCTTCTTGTTTCTTTTAAGTTTGAAGCAACGGGCTTTGGTATGTCCCTGCTTTTCCACAATAATGGCAGACCACCTTTGTCGACACAGGCTTAGTAATAAAAGCTGCATTTGTACTTTCTTTTCCATTCTTCCGGTATTTATCCTGCAATAGTCTGGTCCTGACAACTTCACTCGCTATTTCACCATTCAAAAATACAGTTTCCAGGCCAGACACGAGACTGTCAAATTCATGGGGTAAACCGCTAAGTAGTATCTCAGCAATCTCATATCGATGTCCTCAAGCTGGCGCACCTAAGTCATTACTGCATCTATGTAGATAAGTATATTGCGTCATGTCATTGTATTTAGCGTAATCGATTCTGTATAGTTGTCGCAACAGAATGACACGGCGATAAATACCTTTGTCAGCAAAAATGCGTCCAAGCTTATCCCAGGCTTCCTTCGATGTTTAAAGCCGTGGATATGCTGAAAGAGGTTCGGTTTCACACACAGCGCTATTCTAGCAAACGCTTTTTGGTCCTTTGCTAAATAAACAGGTGAATTTCCTTCAATACAGTCCCACAGTGAGTCCAATATGAGTGCCATCTTGACCGAGAATTTTCATGTGGTATAGTTGGAGTTTACTCCTTGCCAAGTCCTGACAGTAAAAGCTCTGCAACTTCCTGGTCGTCAATTTTCTTATTAATATCAGCAAGTTGCTGAACTAAGTCCAGCAACTGCATGGAGTACACGATGTATTCTGTCATCAAAGAAAACGTACTGAGCTCGACGCGATGGAGTTTACGTAAGAACATGACTTTCCTCGCTAGACCGGAGTTTTCGAACACCTTAGCCAAACTGGTCCACGCTTCTTTGCTGGTTTTGGAGTTCTGTACATACTGGTGACAGGTCGATTTGACGGAAAGACAAATGCGGGCAAAAGCACGCGCATCTTTGTCCGCGTCCTTGTCCTCACCGGTAACATATTTCCATAATCCCTCAATGATGACAATATTTTTGAGGTTAAATTTCCACGAGCTAAAATTGCGGTGGCTATCAAGTTTCTCCACGTTATATCCACTGAAGCTAGCATGGTGGCGTAACTACCATCACCACGTTCAGACATCTTGACACGTTTCTGGGTTCCAAGTAGAGTATGCTTGGAGGGAAGATGTATGTGATTGTGGATCACGCTGAAATAAAACCGCCGCACAGTTCCGCTTTGCTAGCTTCTTTATTACCACAATAGAAAAACAGCAAATACAGTGAGATATTGGTGTCGATTCGGCATACGCCCTACTAAACTAAAATTAGTCCTGTCACTTTCTATCATTTTTAATTGAAAAGGGACCGAAGATCATCGGTTTTGTTTTTACCCGACTACGGCGAAACAAAAAGGAGGGTTATGATTTTAGCCGCCATGTATATTACTATCTATTGCACGTTACTTTGCTTGCATTACTTCCATAATTATTGCACATAATTTATATGAATAAAAAACACGTTGCAGATGTTTGTTTAGGTAATCAACGCGATTGATAGACAACATTGATCTAAAGGTCTCGTTACCGGACCATAAAAAAATAGCCGGCCAAGTGCGAGTCCGACTCCGCACTGAGGGTTACGTACCTTATGTAGTTTTGTTTGTAAACAGGTTAAATTCCCCTATTTCAAGTTTTATTTAACAAGTGGCGGCTTCTCTTTACAACTTTGCACTTAAGAGTCGAATTTACAATAAAAATACAGACCTACCACAGAATCTGTGAAATGGCCAATATTCTACGGCGATTAATATGGAAATATCATAGAACTGTCGTGATTGGTTGAATTGAAATACAAATATCCTCATGATCCTCAATCTCTTGACAGTCTAAGAAGTCTTTTGAATTCCGAAATATGATCCTGTATACTTATTTACTTAAAAACTTTTTCTTTTTGAAAATAATACCACAAAATAATTCAAATAAAAAATAAGTAAAAAAAAAGTAAGTAAAGTAAAAAAATAAGTTTAAAAACTAAAACCCTGAGTATATTATCGTAGTCTGATGAGCGGAGTACGGCTCCAGGAGCTGAAGAGCCGATTGCAGCGCAGTATTGATTACGTCAACTCTACGGCAGACCACAGGACACGATGTATTGGTACTTTTGTTGAAATAAACCACGATCGAATATTAATGTGTTCACTTTATTTCCATAATACAGTTCCACATCAAATCGTCAATTATTACAATAGGATTCATGTCGATTCTTGTAGAATAAAATAAATTAGGACGACACAACACAGAACAATGGTTTTTGGCATTCGTTTGAAAATTGTCACTGAGCAGATTTAGTAAAGGACGCAATTTATACAATTTATCAAAATTTGGATGTCCTGGTTGAGGTTGCTGAGTATTGTCATTTAGATGCAGTGCTCTCAATATTTTTTTGGAACGTTTTATAGGCATAACACTGGCTACTTCTTCTACCCTGAATCCTCGGTCGGTTGACCAGTATAAATCTATTTGTGGTAAAATGTGATATCCCATTATCACAATCATGCCTAAAAAAGCACGAATTTCTAATTCTAATTCGGGTTAAATAGAACAAAGGTACTTCCGCGGGTTATCTCAGGTCAGGGCAGGAGATGAGTGCGCGCGCGATGCTGGCCGGATCGAGACTCTCCGGTCGGCCGGGTCCTTATAAGCGTGCGCCTCTACCGCCCGCAGCCCGCCTCACGCGCCGCCGCCTTGCTCTCACAGGATGACTCATCACAACTTTAATTTAATTAAATAGTTGATACCTGCTGTTAATCGCGTGACTATAATTCCTTGCGCCTTAGCATCCAACTTCTGCCATTCCTCGTACTTAGTTTTATCTTTGCCTGGCGCAGGTTTTTCGGGACATGGTCTTGATCCGTCCACTACGTCAATATTATAGTCCCACAGCTTTCAATATTACCTTGACTTCAAGTCATCCAGTTTGAGCTGTTTTCTAATGTGATCGCGTTTGAAAACACTGAATAGTTGCTGAGGTTGCTCTCGTCCATCTTGGATTTCGACGCTTGACCGCGTCCGTACTTTACCGTACTTATTCGACTTATACTCGCTCGCTATCTTTTCTTCCGAGGTTAGAGGGGCTGAGCCCATAACCTTTTACAAAATGGGAGAAAAGAAAAGATGTTTCATGACAATATTTGTATTTTATTTTAATGGTGTCAGTTCCCGCAGCGAAACTTAAATTTAAATTTAATCTTGTCACTTTCTGACCAACGACCATGAAAAAGGACGGGAGATTGTTGGCTCTTCTGAACGTCAAATTTTATATCACAAACGTCAATTTTAAGCAGGATCCTAAAACAAGCCGTTTAAAATTACATGGCACACGTTAAAACTTGACATTTGCGCTATAAAATTTAGCGCTCACAATGGTTGACAATCTCCTGTCCTTTTTCATCGTCGTGGGTCAGAAAGTGACAAGACTAAGATTAAATTTAAATTTGCGGGAATCGACACCAATGCCTTTATCGCATAACAGAGTAGCGCTAACCAAAGAGAGAGACATTTTTTTTAATAAGTACCAAAAATATAATTTTGCCATTTTACAAGCTTTTATTTAGTTTCACCTGTCCCGTTGTCTGTCTGTCTGTCTGTCTGTAATCAAATCTTGCAAGTTAAATTTGATCCACTTCCCAGTTTCCGATTGAGCTGAAATTTTGCATTCATGTATAAATCGGATGACAATGCAATATTATGGTACCTTGGAGCTGGTCTGATGATGGATACGGAAGGTGGCCATAGGAACTCCTCTAATACAGAACACAACCTAGTCGTGTTTGGGCTCGTTAGATTTGTATTAACAAGATCTTTAGTCATACGTGATATCCAGGGTCTCATGATGGAGCCGGAAGGTGGCCACAGGAACTCCTTAAATACACAACACAACCTAGTCGTGTTTGGGCTTGTTGGTTTTGTCTTAACAAGATCTTTAGTCATACGTGATGTTCAGGGTCTCATGATGGAGCCGGAAGGTGGCCACAGGAACTCCACAAATACACAACATAACTTAGTCATGTTTGGGCTTGTTGGATTTGTCTTGACTAGATCTTCAGTCCTACGTGATGTCCAGGGTCTCATGATGGAACCGGAAGGTGGTCACAGGAACTCCACAAATACACAACATAACATAGTCGTGTTTTGGCTTGTTGGATTGGTCTTGACGAATACTTTGATACTAAATGGTAACCAGAGTCTGATGATGGAGCTGAAAGGTGGCCATAGGAACTCCGGAACGACGCAACTCCATCGAGTTTAGGCCCATTTGATTCGTCTTGTCGAGTACTTTGATAGTATATGGTAACCAGGGTCTGATGATGGAGCTGGAAGGTGTTCATAGGAACTCCGTAATTAAACGACGCAACCCGATCGAGTTTGCGCTCATTTGATTCGTTTTGACGAGCATCTTAGTTGGCGTGAATATGCAACTCCAACAGATTTGGGAAAAAGTTCGTTCCGTTTGTTATGAATGTGGATTATATTATGTCTGATTGATTAGATGGATGACTTAATGCCAAGGTGAGCACGTGCCGAGGGCTGAATGGTATGAGGGTGTATAAACATTTCATATCGCTAACGTTGCGCCTCAGGGTACCAGGGCGAACCCTGTTGTACTGAAGCCCTTATCCCTCTACAATGGACCTCGGCAAGGATGGCATTCACATAATACAGCCTAAATCAATTCAATTTCCTGCTAAATTTAATTACGGCACAGCTGAAAGAAGAATGCTTCCGATTGTCTTGTCTTGGGCTTCAACTGTGCACAAAATGCATGGAACTACTGTAGATCATGCTGTTATTTATCTAGGCTCTAAATTATTTGCTGCTGGTCAAGCTTATGTGGCTTTAAGCAGAGTTAAGTCTTTAGCAGGACTTCGAATCGAAGAACTTGACTGCTCCAAGTTGACTTCTAAGAAACCTTGTAATGTTGATGCATTAAAAGAAATGGATAGAATGAGAAATGTTACAAATAACTAACTAGTGATTACATAACTAATTTAAACATTATTTTACCCTACTACAAACAAAAAAAAAGAAATATTTAAATATAAATAAAATACATAACTTTAAGTGCTCAAAGCAGCACATTATTATGTGAACGTACTACGGACTACATAACGGAAAAACGCTGCTACGCGCTACTAACTACGTCGTAGTAAATCTCGAATTAAACATACTAAAAAGTTAAAAATAAAATTAAAGAAAAAAAACCTTTTTTAAAAACAAGCTTTTATTATTTGTTAAGAAAATGTACTAAAAAGTTAAAAATACATTAACTCAAATTAGAAGTATAACACTTTATAAGTTCATTGTAACCTTTAACGATAATTAAGCTTCTTCGTCTACGACAAAATAATTCCATATCGTAATCATATATTTTTAACACCAAAACTTTACACCTTAATTATTAAATCTTCCAGTTTTTATTATAGTCTCAATTTTATAAATAATAAAAGCGTGTTACATTTTGATGGTATAATTAAGCTATCACAATGTAACACGCTTTTTTATTTATAAAATTGGGACTGTAATAAAAACGGGAAGATTTAATAATTAAGGTGTAAAGTTTTGGTGTTAAAAATATATGATTACGATATGGAATTATTTTGTCGTAGACGAAGAAGCTTAATTATCGTTAAAGGTTACAATGAACTTATAAAGTGTTATACTTCTAATTAGAGTTAATGTATTTTTAACTTTTTAGTACATTTTCTTAACAAATAATAAAAGCTTGTTTTTAAAAAAGGTTTTTTTTCTTTAATTTTATTTTAAAACTATTGTTACAAATGCGACTAATAAATCATCAGGCTTCGGCATGCTCTGTCAATGTGAATTGACCGCTAGAGTACTCATACTCGTCAAACTTGCGTCAAACAATTCAGCAAATCTGAGGTTTAGAACAAGTTCAGAGAAGTCGTGCCGCAGTGAGATTTGCGGGTGCTTGAGAGTAGAGGGTAGAAGACTCTTGCAGCTAACTTCACAGCTGTGTGCGAGTACGAATGTTTTGGCGGTTGAGTGAAATTGCAACTGCAACGTCAGATCGCATTAGAGAGGCAGACAGACCAGACCGTTACGGCTCCAACTTCACTCAACAACATTAGTACTTATTTTTTAAGAAATTTGTAAAAGACAATAGCCTATTTACCAAAAAATACTTTATTATGTTAAACAATGTTTACTAGTCTATTTTATTTATTGATTATGTTAAGATTAATAAATTGTTACGATACCTGGGTAATTTGTTTTTATTATTATTTCCCCTGATTGATAACATCAAAAATTTATAATAACCTTAAGAGCCACAACTGGCCACGGGGCCTATACATAGGTAAACACTCTATGTTACCGTTAAGCGTAAAAAGAGGGAAACAAGTTGGCCCTTTCATACAAAACCACGCAGTCAGCTGATTGATTTCCTATGAGCATTTATGAGATGTTTAGACGAATGTGGGACGCGTTATTGACAACTTATGTTCTTGAGGGAAAGAGTTTCATGAATTGACCGCTTTAGGGGTAGGTATATTTGTAACACTATGTAGAGGTCTAAAGCAGCTGAGATGCTAACTACCAGTCATTGCTGTAGCGGTACATAAAAATAATGGTTAAGTACCAGCGGCTAGCTGAAGAGATCCGCCAGGTGTGGAAGCAGTCGCAGGTACTGATCATCCCACTTATCATCTTTGCGACAGGAGTTGTTCCTAAATCACTTGCCGAGAACGTCTCTAAGCTGGGGCTCTCGGTGAATGTCTCAATGATAGGAACAAAATTAAAAAATCTGTTATTATCGACACCGCGGCGATAGTACGCCGCCACTTTCTTAACGGCGACATCTTGCCATTGCCCGATGTCGTCGCCAAAATTAATTTTTAAAGTGATCGGTAGGAGTTTCCCCAATAATAATAAAAAACAGATTTCTAAGTCGTGCCATGCGATTCAAACGCAGCAATGTAATCCGAAGTAGTCACTAGTTCTAGGAATGAATCGTATGTATGAATGCAGTCGCAATACTTTATAGAGTTTGTAAACGGCCGAAATCGCCAGGGAGCCCCTTAATTTTTCTTCTTCCTAAGATTAATTTGCTGTTGCAGTAATGATTTACCGTCTCAAGTGCGACCCAAACTCACCAATGCCATTCGAATAAGACTCTAGATTGAGCCAAATCTAATGGCAGCTTCAAAATAACTACACTCAGCGGCACATCTAACCGCCCACCCTATTTCAGTAACTTAACTCTTATTTCATGGTAATTTCCTACTTGAAAACCCATAAATAACTTAATTTTTTCTTCTTCTTCGTGTCAATGATTACGACAATGGCACAAGAAGCAATCCGCTCGTTTGGACGCCTATAAGCTCGCTGGCGACCATTAGGAGCCTTTAAAGCAATCACTGAATAAAATGTTCCGCCACTGCTCCATTGTCCAGTGCAAGTGTTCGCGAGCAAATTGTAGTCTAGCTCTCCGGTGATGTACCACTTAATTTTTTGTTAGTTTTACATTAAATTAAACACATTGGCACTCCTTTACTAAACATTAAACCTTCTTGTTAAGTGATTTAAAAAAATCTCGAAAGTTGACTTTTTTTCGAACTTTCCTTTTTTTGTTGGCGTTGCCGGTATATGAATTGTCTGCAGAAGAACCAGTTTCATTACTTCCATCCATAAAAATGCCTCTGGACGCCATAGCAGCAGCAAGAGCGGTTGCTTTAGCTGATGTTGGGTATAGTCAACGTCGGATTGGTCGGATGCTTGGTGTACCTCGACCTCGACGCTATTAGACGCTTTAGTGAGACTGGTCGGTACACTTGGAGACCTGGGCAAGGGCGTCATCGGTGTACGTCAGCTAGAGATGACCGTTTCATTGTGAACAGAGTTCTGAGAAATCGCTATACTACAGCTGTGGAGGCCCGGAATCAGCTTTTTGAAGTACTAAACGTCAGTGTAAGTGAACGAACAGTAAGAAGAAGATTGGCTGAACGAAACTTGATAGCACGTCGACCTGCAAAAGTCCCCAAACTGGAGGTACATCACCGGAGAGCTAGACTACAATTTGCTCGCGAACACTTGCACTGGATAATGGAGTGGAGTCCAGGATTCCCTCTCGAGGGCTTTACCCTCGTTCGGTTAAAGGCTCCTATGGTCGCCAGCGAGCTTATAGGCGTCCAAACGAGCGGTTTGCTCCTTGTGCCGTTGTCGAAACTGTTGGTTATCAAGGAGGCTCAATTATGGTATGGGGAGAAATTTCTTACGAAGCACGCACGGACCTGGTTGTTGTCTCCGGAGGGAGTGTGACGGCTATAAGGTACGTGGAAGAAATTCTGCAAGATCATGTGGTACCATTTGCACCTTTTATTGGAGAAAATTTTACTCTTATGCATGATGATGCCCGAGCACACATCGCTGGAATAGTGAATGAGTACCTTGATGAAGTCGGTATAAACAGATTACCCTGGCCAGTCCTGATCTCAACCCTATTGAGCACATCTGGGACAAACTGAAAAGACGTGTGAAAAGACGAAATCCCGTGCCTAATACGCTCAGGGAGCTCAAAAGTGCGATCCTAGGGGAGTGGCACAATATTCCACAGACAGATATCCAAGATATCATGGACGGCATTCCTGGGCGCTTACAAGAAGTGATTAGAGCACGTGGAGGTAATACATTACTGATTTTTCTTTATTTTTAGGTTTTAATTAAAAGTTAAAAAAAAAAACTCTTCTCTTATTTGTGGACTTTTTAAAAAAATCGGTACCTAGATAAAAAAAGGTTTATTAAGGGAGTCATAACGAGTTTAATTGATCGTAAAACTAACTACCACGTAACATTTATGCGTTTTCAATAAGGAAATTACTATTAATTTATGAGTTAAGTAAATAAAATAGGGTGGGCGGTTAGATGTGCCGGTGAGTGTATATTTTTTTAAATGGATTCACATCTGTGGATTCGGGTCTAGTACTTGTCCTTCTTTCATCTTGTTTACGAATTACGACACTCCTTGTCAGTGTCCAGAAGACCTTTGTAAAGTCATAATATTAAATATTAGTAAAAGCCAACAATTTTTATAAATATTGAATTGAATTGAACCAAAGTAACACAGAATGTTGTTAACGTGGCCGTCTTTCAACAATATTCGCATGCTGCTCATGGCGTTTATGCCAGTGGTGATTTTCTACATGATATGGCTGGTGAACACTTCTGAAGCTATTCGAAGCGAGGAGGGAACTCTGTTGGACCTCGTGTGTTGGCCTGATGGCAACGCCATACCGGTCATCATAGCGTGCGGATCCATCATTGCCGTGGTTATTGAAGTAAGTACAATATTATGTTCTTATAGCCTACCTAAGACCAAATTGCTATGTATATCAAGGAGGTCCCCTAAATTCTTATAACAACATGCCTAAGGGCGCGCGCCCTTTCATCAAGTCCTCGAATTCATGACAAACTCGAAGAAGGACACTAGATAATAAGCTCAAAATCTACCTGTCTAATTATTGATGCAAAAAAACAACTGTATAATAGCTTCTTCCTGTAACAGTTGTATGGATTATACCAACTGTTCAAGGCGGGGCTGTCAAAGCGTGAATGCAATGTGACGAACGGGCTCTTCTACTACATCTGGGCCGTCATTATTATGATCATCATATTTCTGGCCATCATGTTCTATTCTGGACTTCAATCAACTATTATACGAGGTATCTTATTTTATTACTTACTCGTATTTATAACAACTTACAAAAGTAAACGAGAGTCACGCCAGTCTTTTTCATCATGTTGACAACCCACTTTATAAAACCTGGTGTTAGTGATATACCACTGCCACTGATGTACCTACGGCTTATGTAACGACTGACTACTTCTGTAATAGCTGCCGGGACCCAAGGCTAAACGTGCCTTCTGAAGCATGGAATCATCTTTCCTTTCAGACAATCTGGCAATTCAGTATGCAGACTATAAAAGTTTTTTAAAATATGTCCACCCTCTCACAGCTGAGCCCTCTCAAGCGAGATGCGACATGTGGCGTGCTCGAACACCGCTCCCGGATCCATTTGTGCCGCTTTCTGAGAGTCTACTGACTGAACATAGATTATCATGGCCGATCTGGAAGTCTTTAAATCGACTTCAGACTCAAGTCGGTCGGAGCAAGGAAAATACGTTCAGGTGGGGATTCTCAGAAAACCCAAACATAGACTGCGTGTGTGGAGCGGTTCAGTCCATGGCTCATTTAGTGTCCTGTCCTGCCTGCCCTGTCACCTGTTCGCAGCAGGAGGACGCCACAAATAGTGCAGTCGAAGTGGCTAAGTTCTGGGCCAGAAAGATTTAATTTGTCATCGACACGCAAAGGAGAAGTATGCAATGTCCTTACCAAACTAGGAAGTCACACAGAGATTATTTTGACAGTGTTCCCTCAGGGATTCGAACATGGAACCTCCATAATGTGTCGAACTGGGGCCCCGCGCCGCTTTACCTACTTACTTTGTGGTCGAACGTTCGACCGCTCGGCTCGGCCACCACAGCACAGGGTTGGGCTCACGTCAGTGATAGATTAGTTAACGTTTTTACCTTCAAGAGTGTATTTCACTTATCGGTACACTAATTTAATTATTTTATTTTTTAAATATTATTAAGTTTCCTGGAGTAAGTTGTTCAGTTCCCAAACTTTGTCCAACATTCTGTTTTTCACTCTGTATTAGCATTGTCATTATAGTTACTACGTAAAGTTATCTGAGTATGTCTGTCTATGTCTACGTTCGACTATTTATCTCTCACTGCAGCGAAAATAAAAGGCGGCATAACGAAGGCGATGCTGCGGTACGCGAGCCACTTGCCATCGAAGGTGGCGATCGACCGGCTGCAGACCAGGTTCCATTGTTGCGGCCGCGTCAGCTACCAGGAGTGGTTCTATATCACCTGGTACACTACGGGCAACAGCGTCGATGCTACCAACCTGTTAGTGATTTAAACTTGAGAATCCTCTAAAAGAAGTATGTACCTTATACAGATTTTGCATCTATTAAAAACGTTTAGAGCAGTGGCGTAGTGTACCTTGGAAGGGCCCTGTATAAAAATTAGTTGGGGGGCCTAAAAGAAGGGTAAAGATTTCTCACAAAAGAAACAAAAATTTAATACATAAATTAAATGCTGATTGCTAAGAAAATAAAGAAATTTTGGGAATTTTTTATTATGGGATTAAGTGACATTGTGGATAACATTTTACTAATTTTTGCTTACACACGTTTGGGGCCTCTGTAGTCCGGGGGCCCCGTATCATTGATACGGCTGATACGGCGGTAGCTACGCCACTGGTTTAGAGCCCCACGGTGGGGACATGATGTGCTCATAATATCGTTAGAGCGGTTCCTAGAGTTTTCCTTTCACATAAAACGTATCGCGATGAGGTCTCAATTTCACATCACAATTTATAGTCAGCGAGAGACATTCTGGCAGGGGTTCTGACAAACAGCGATTTTTGTGTGTGAAGTGGATCGACCAGCGTGGTCGAATAAAACTCAGCCTGTCACGTATTGGAGGGAACGTATGCGAGCTGATAAAAAAATCTACGGACATGGGGCGTGCATATTTTTCTTGTTTTGTGATCGCCCGTTACAATTAAGTAAAATACATGCATTTGATGTGTTGCACAGCACCTCGAACAACAAGTTTGTAGCGGATAATGTGCCGTACAGCTGCTGCTCGATGGACGCGCTTTGTCCCTGTGTGCATCACCGTATCACCAAGCCAGGCACGATCTATAAATACGACCCTGCTGTATGTTCACCGATATATTATAATTTACTTAGGCTCTAGTTTTTTATAGATTGTATCATTTGCGTTGTTCTAAGTCTGCCTTTTTACTTTTTTTAATGGTAGCGCTTGTGAGCGCTGGATGCTGGCAGCGCAGGACCAGTCTTTGTGGAGATTATTCCGGAAGGATTTGGTCCAGCAGTGAACTTAGCGCAAGTCGCATCGTAGTGATATCTTTACATGCACAGGGTGGGGTAGGGCAGTCACAATCACAATAACTTGATGGCAGAGTTGTTAATGGATTACCAAAGCCTCTAACACGGCTCATGTGATGACTACTTCAGTGGATAATAGCCAGAGCAAAAAATTAAATGTGCCTTTCAAAGCACGGAATCATCGAAGAAATCGATAAGTAACTGTCAATCTTCTAGAGTCAGAAATAATCCCATTTTGCTTTCTCATTACTAAGTAAAGTAAATAAGTAGGTACCTAATGGCTGACGATATCCACCAGGCATGATGACTTTTGTAATTCACAGAAACAGATGACGATCTGGCGCGATGGCTGCGAGGAGAAATTAATCACCGAGATGATGAAGGTCTCGTGGCGGTTCAACGCCGTCATGGCTCTCATCATCGTGGCCATGGTGTGCACTTTATTATTTTTCACGTGCAGACTTGACAGCCATCTGGTTGATTGATTGAATTGGATATTCCAGTCGATGACTTATTTCGGCTCATAATAGTAACTTTCTTTCTGGCACGTTAAAAAAATATATTCGGCGGGTAAAATAAAATTGGTATTATTGACAAGATTTTTTGCAGTTTATATTAAAATGTTGTAATTAATGAACCCTGCAGATATTCCAAGTGGTAGCTACGCGTTACCTCCACACGGCCTACAGGAACGGCTTGCACATCGGCAACCAGATAGTGTCAAATGCCTACCTCCTGCGGTCTTACTCACAGCCGGACATCCTGCACAGAAACCCCCCTCCAAGATCGAACAGGAGAAAGGTTTTCCGGAAAAGGAAACTGAGGCAAACGAGGACTCTGGAGTGGGTGGCTGGCGGGTATAGGAGGAGCAGGTGAGGACCGAATATACAGAAACACGCGTCGCGTTAAAAGCTATTCACTACGATTTTCTGTGTTGGAGATGTCATGGTAGGCAAACCCACCCCGAAACATATCCAATTAATAGTTTATCTGCCGAGGTCGAAACCACTGCCAACCAGACTGTGTAAAATTTGAAGATAGATGGAACTATATCCCAATAACACTGTTTCATCGGTAACCTCTTCGATAGTCCAAGGTTTGATACGACTTAATTTTTATCAAGTTTAGACTAATCATGTATAATCTCTACGCAGCAGATTCACAACCTCCTCAGTCTCGGACCTGAATAGTTCCGACGAGCTGCTGATGCCCATTGACGAGTAAAAAAGAGTTTTATTCATATGCGGAAGGGATATTCTTGCGTAAAAGAAATGCAGATGTACGTACACTATACAGTACAGATTCATAAGTGGAGTCAAATTACGCCCGTCCATACTTTTATGTCGTTCGTCTATAAAAAATATTTTTTTTTATAAAGTATTTTCCTTTCGATCTTTGCTGTTATAGATGAAGTGTCGGAGATTGTATCTACAAGGATAAAAAAATACGAAAAGGGTTATAAGTATTATTAAAAATATATAGATACAGACGCACGTGATATGACTCCACTTATGAATCCGACTGTACGTACATGATTTTATAATATAAACGAACTGTAGTTGATTTATGTATAAATCTGTATTTGATAAGAAGCACCCGTTTAATATATATTACAATTTATCCATAATTTACACATTCATTCATTCTGTATAATAATGGTGGACTGTCTAAACCTAGACTATACTAATCTACTTATTTTTATGTTCTAAATTATATAAAATCTAGGTACCAATAAGAACGAAAATTGTATCATTTAATCATATTATTTGAATGGCCATCCGGGCTACATCATTTCACAATTTGGCTGATTTCCCGAATGTTTGCCAACGGGGCGACAATTGCTGAAAGGCTTATTGTAACCATACATACATAACCATTTTTACAAACATGCGGTTCGTATATTAGAAAAAAAAAAGTTTAATGTATCGTTTTCTATATTTTTAACCGTACGGAAGTACACACATAAAAAAAAAAGATCACTAACAAGCTAATATAATATAGCTTATCAAGGAAAGTTCTAACTTGTGATAAAAATACCCTGTTTGAATTTAAAAATTAAAACCATTTTTATTTTTTATTAACAAAAATTTAGTAATTAATCATCATGTAATTGTAACAGGAATTTTAAGGATTTCGATTTTTCAAAGTGATCGCAAACTTTTTTTTATGTGTGTTGTGTAAAAAAATCCGGGATACGGTATATTAGTGGATGTGGTCATGTGGCACACACACGCTGGTTGCGTAACCTTGGTTTCATTTTATGTCATATTCTCACGTGTCTAGTACCGGATGAATTCAATAAAATTCAGTTTATTAAGCTAAAATTTAGTGAAGTGTATGTAGGTATTCAGATATTTCGAGAACAATATTAAAAAAAAAAGTTTTGACAAATGCACGTATTTTCCTATAGATATTAGACAACCCTTGGTTAGACTTTCAACGGTACCACCCTTACCTAGTCTAGCATCTACAATCTACAAATAAAACTTAAGTTTAACGTATCAAACATACTTATTTACCTTTTCTGGCTTCTGTATATAGAAAACGAATCAGAGGTGCTTGTGTTGGTTATTTATTATCTGTGGAGAATTTGTAGATCTTATCGGGTTCAGCAAGTTCCTTGATGCGGTGGAGATTGTTCCACCAGAGCTTGAGACGGTGACGCCGCACCATGTTGAACCATGGAGTCATGGGAGCCTCGAGGGTAGGGATAAATCTAAAGAAAAAGATAATATTGTGTGGTTGGTCTAAAAGTAACGTTAGTAAAGAAAAGATATTATCTTTGTGCTATCCCACTTCTGATGTGGTACAGTCAGCAAAGTAAATATATAGGCTGCTCGAAACCGATGATGTTTTCTCTCCCGTTTTTATTGTTCTATTAATTTGGTCCACTAATGGGACAACAAAGGAGACAATAAGTAAGAGAAATAATCTCAGGTGATATTTATAGTTTTACATAAGATTTTATATTTATACTTGTCGCCAGTATTATAGTACTATGTACTTGTACGTACAGTTTATTAACCCGCCTCCGTGGCCGAGTGGTCGAGATTTCGACTCCCATTACGGAGGTTCCGGGTTCGATTCCCGGTGGGGACACTGTCAAGTAAAAATCTCTTTGTGAGACTTTCCCCAGTTTGGTTAGGATATTGCAGGCTGAATCACCTGATTGTCCGAAAAGAAAGATGATTCCGTGCTTCGGAAGGCACGTTAAGCCGTTGGTCCCGGCTACTATCTAGTTGTTACAAGAGCCAAGTCAGTGGCCTTTGGTGGCTCTATAACACTGACACTGGTTGGTGAGGTCGGTTGTCGACCTTATAACCCACACGATGATGATGATTAACCCGCCCAATCATACGCGATAAAGCATAAAACAAAAAGAAAACTTCGTTGGTTTCAAGCAATCTGTATAGACAAAATCCAAACCTAAATGGAACTATGACTACAATATTTTTGTACATTTGCTTTATTATTTTAGTTTAAGATTAATGTAGGTGGGTAAAATGTCAATCTCAGGCGACTCAGGAATCTGACCTTGTTCCAGCTATAAATCACTTACGCGTTGAACTCGTCCTTTGGCACGAAGCAGTACTCGGAGATCTCGTTGGAGTTCGGTTTGACCTTGACATCGGCCTGCAGGAACAGAATGTGGTCCACCTCATGCTCGCCCCACACGCCATCGCCTGGGTCGTGATAGTGGATGCGGGTCAGATACGTGAACTGCTCAGGGTCCAGCTACAGATTATGAGATAGGGAAAATTACTACATAAGATCCTCTCAGGTCGCAGTGATCTTTGGAACTAACTTACCCAAACCATTCCCATGAAAACATTATCATACATAGTCAGATGAACAAAAAGAAGCCGATTTGACTAAGATGCTCACAATTTAAATTTAAATAATATATTTTCTGGATAATGTAAAGTAATTTGTTTCAAAATAGTCAACCTAATATTGCATGTTTTTAGATGCACCTCAATATCAGGAAAAACAAAAATTCTAAAAGGAAATATTATTTTCAAATGATGATTCCAGCGACATGAAAATATAATGTGCTGTAATATGGTTTTAATTATGATACGAACAAGCGATTATAATTAATATCATCATCATCAACAGATCATAAACATCCCCACTAGATACTTAATCAAATCAAAATTCACCAACCATCTTCCCAGAGCTCCGACTACGCCAAATTTATTGCTAAAAATGTTTTATATATTTAGGTTAATTGTTATCAGTGACATGTTATTCATTATTTCTTATGTATGAGTTATCTCATCATAATAGTTTTAACTAACGAGCTAACCTACCTGATCCAAGGGTATGCCTAGCTCCGAGTTTAACCGACGCCGAGCAGCGGTGATGACATCCTCCTGTTTATCCTCGATAAGCAATGGATGGCTGCAGCACGCATTCGTGTAATAATCTGGATACGTCACCTGAAAACGGCGAATGTTGAGTTAGAACCTTTTATTTAATTCTAGCGGTCCGCCTGCGGCTACGCTCGCGTTGTGTAAGATTTTCCCGTGGGAATAAGTAAAAAGTATCCTAAAATCAAAATCAAAATTATTTTATTCAAATTAAGATTTTTACAAATTATTTTCGGCGTCAAAGCTATCATGGATGGTACGTTCACTACCAGTGTACGCACGCTGTGGGAAGAACGGCCAGAAGAAACTCCACAGGAATCATACCAGGGTACAAACTACAAACTACAGGGTACAAGGTACAATCTTTATTCCAAATCCCAATCTGTACAGTAGTTTTTGTGTGAAAGAGTAACAAACATCCATCCATACTTACAAACTTTCGCGTTTATAATATTAGTAAGGATTATTGATGCGCTAAAAGAATAGGTCAAGTATGATGGAAAGTAATAAAAAAAAAAATATATATAACATGGAGCTATTACTCGAAAAAAGATAGCTGGGGGGGGGAATCAATTATTCTTATTGCCAAATTACATTTATAAAAAAATATAATCTTTTGTGAATTAAGACAATGTTGTCTTTTATAATGATAAACTTTATGGTTGGAAAATCAAGAAAGTTTAAAACTATATAGGTTCCCAACTACATAAAAAAATAATATTTTTATATGGACGTAGTTACACGAAAAGGATCCAATCCACAACATTGTCAAAAATGACTTTAGTACACAAAACTGACAGCAAATAATACCAATCGTCCCATAAATATACTATTAACAATAAAAATTTTTTAATGTTTCTCACAAAACATAACACGTAAAATTATCTTGAAACAAATACCTTCAATATCTGAAAAGTAACTTCAAACTTCAATATCTGAAAAGTAACTTTGTGTGGATTGGATCCTTTTCGTGTAACTACGTCCATATATAAAAAAACATTGTGAATGGTTTTTGTAACTTTCAGAGGTCTAAACAAAAATTTTTATTTACTTTATTAATCTTTGATATCAGTTACCTATTATGCTGAAAATAAATACTACACATACTTTTTGGCTGGATCTTCTCTGCAGCAACATGTCACCTCTTTTATTGAAAAGGAAGACGCTGAAGGCTCGGTGCAGCGGCACCATGCCATCTGGGCCAACTCTGTGGCACTCCCGTTTGGTGGCCGTGCCTATGAATGTGTCCTTTTCATCCACCAGCAAACAAATGTCCTTATCTAAAGCTTCAGCCTGTTAAGAATGTCAGAATTGTTTATTTTAGTAATCTATTACGCAGTACAATTATTTAATTCGGCATTGAAAAATGCAGTGGTGTGGATGCAGACCAGAAAACTTATTTAGGGACATTATGGAACCAATTTTGTGGTAATGGTTTTAATAAGTAAAAACCAGAAAGAAAACATCTTTTCTTTTCAGAGTAAGTAAAGTTTAAGTTCAAATTAAATATTGACAAAAATAAGTGTTATAATGGAAAGAAAACTACTACTACGTACTACATATTTACGAAATAAATGAAGGTTTTTATTTTAAAATGGACTGAAAATAAAAATAAAATTAACTCCCCTGTAAAAAAGTATAAATAGGTACCTGTAAAGGATGTAGTCCATCCTTATCTTTTATTTCAGGCTCAGGGTTTGCTGTTTTTGATGATAAGAGCCTCCTCTCCAAGTGTAAAGTGCTCCAAAAGGCACGGTTCAGGCTCCGAACGAGCATCTTTAAACAAGATTCACAATATAATGCAGAAATTTTCCATTTAAACTTTTAAATGGAAGTTAGGCTATTTCAATGACAATGAGGAAAGATTGGAACAAAGATAGATAAGTATCAAGCATGTATTTGTGTTAACAATGGCTATAGAAAATTATAATATTCTAGATTTTGGTATGAGATACATAGAAAACCAAACAATACTAGGTTATAGATTATTATTGTTACAGATAACATCTGTTAACGAAATATCTAATAATTATAAATCAAAAAATAAAAAATGCACTCTGAGCATTAAAGTAAAAACCAGTGAAAAATTTCGTCGATCTTTCACAGAGCTTGGTGGCATAATTGGTAATGCGTTCGAGTCCTGTCCAAGATCAACAAAATTTTTCATTTTCTGCTTTATAATTATTAAATATTATAAGTAGTTCTGAATAGAAGACTGATTTATAAGCAAAGGCCTCTGTTTGTAAGCAAATATTGGAGATTTTATGATGTGGCCTACATTTCCTATTTTTGTAATATTTGGCTACTTTCACTATTCTAATTTACATACAGGTAGGTATGGTACCAACCTACCTATGGTGCATAATAGAGTTTATTTAATATAATATTTTAATAATGGCATTTTATTTTCCTGAATTATTTAAGCCGTAAAAGTGTTAATAATTTGCCGATATAAGCCACAAACATTTCGTATAATTGAATTCAGAATTACCTTGATAGAAGTTTTGTTATTGTATTTTGCGCAATGTTGGATACTCCTACGTTATCGCATATAAAGAAAAACTGTGATATTTATATGAATTTTCACAAAATTCCATCAGCTGAGCGAACAAATAGGCAACGTACTGTCAGTGTCAAAAAATAAATGACGTTTTTTAACTTTTTTTTTCGAGCAGCTACAAGCACATTTTATCCTTGGCGACGACGCGGTTAATTTAAAAGTTATTTGTAACATGAAATAAAAATAACTTTTGTAAACACTGTCTTGATAATTGATCAAGATAGTATTTAACCATAACATTTTTATACTGATTTATTAGCATAGATAGACAATTTACTATCAAACTAGAAAATGCACCAGTCTTCGGTGCTATTTTGGTAACCAAAAGTTTCCTTATGTGCAGGAAGTGAGCGCGCCCAAAATAGCTTTGTCTAACCAAAATGCATCTACTCCAGTTGCTCCAATGCAGTGACTTCTTAAACGTTGTTCGTTCTAAATAAGTGTTTGTTATTAT
Organism: Carpatolechia fugitivella; assembly: GCA_951230895.1. Taxonomy (NCBI): domain Eukaryota; kingdom Metazoa; phylum Arthropoda; class Insecta; order Lepidoptera; family Gelechiidae; genus Carpatolechia; species Carpatolechia fugitivella. The sequence goes on along the minus strand of OX579662.1, from coordinate 6,267,873 downwards.
AAGATTTTATTTGTCGTAATGTAAGGGTTTAATGTTTAAAAATGTCTAACGTAAAATTAGCAATACGGGTGCGGCCCTTTACAGACAGGTAAGTACAAATTACCAATCTAAATGTTATATAGATATGTGCAGTGGTTAGGATATGCTGCAATATCAACTGCTACACACTTGCATTCCGAATACAGCTACTACTAACTGCTACGGTATATAGGCGCAAACTGGTGCTGACTAGCGTACCTGAAATCGGTGAAAAATTCAAAATTCTATGTTCCAGTGCCTGTTTAATTTTAATTTTATTATTTCAGAGAGTTGAAATCTGAGAAGGATCGGACCCCGGTTGTTAGCATCGTTGACGATCATACAGTAACGATTACTAATATTAAAGTAAGTTACATAAAAAAAATTACAACTATATTTTAAGTTTTGTTTCTTAAAATAGTATTAAAATTATTCTTTTAAATTACTTGCTCAGGTGAATGTGTCAGGCGCCGGCGACAGTCGCGAGCGCGTGCGCCGGTACTCTGCCGACTACACGTTTGACAGCGCCTGTCCAACGAACAGCTTTGCGTATGCTTCTCAAGAGAAGGTTAGCGTCTTTCCTCTTTCAAGACACAAATCAATCTCTGCGTTTGAAAATTATGGGAGAAGTGATGGCAGTCAGACAGACCTTATACAATGAATATCATTCATTCTGCTATAGTAATAGAACAAAGGAGCGACAAAGAAATTCAGAACTTGATTGTACGTCAAGACTATCTTGGTAAGGTATTTGCGCATATGATGCAGAAGCAGATGAAACCGTGTGATCACACGGACTTGTGTTCTTACCTATCTTACCTCTTCTGGGTCAAATTCTAGTCTCCACTGCAGCTTGGGAAAAATGCTATCGTATGTCCGAAAGATGTCCTGCAGATGTCCGGCTGTTTTCCTCTACAGGTCGCATTCCTCAACCGTTTCACATGCATTTTTTGTCGTCTAAACGTCGTCGTTTAAACTTGCGAGGCCTACAGCTCACAGAACCACTAGTAATTTTATTTGTAATAAAAATAAAGTCCTTGCAAACAACCTTTTTCACGGCAGGTGTTTGAATCCATCGGGCGGGAGGTGGTGTCGAGCGTGGCTCGCGGCGCTTCAGCGTGCGTGCTTGCGTACGGACAGAGCGCCACCGGCAAGACGCACACCATGATGGGGACGGAAGACCAGCCCGGGCTGATCCCTCGCCTCTGCAGGGCCTTCGCCGAGGACACGCTGGATATCACCGTCAGGTAAGCCACTAAACAGAATGTAACTAAACAGGGATACCAACCCGAAACACCGCGACATTAGCTATTTATGAAACTGAACAACTTTTCCCAAGGAACATGGGTTGATTTTTTGTGTTGGTACCCCTGTTTTGTTACACCTCTTACCCATCTCTTACCTAGTATAGCAAGGTTCATACGCCAATTACAGTCAAACAAGAAAGTGGTTTACCATTTTTTATTTGTTTCCTAGTAAACGAAAATTTCAATAAGGTTTGTCCTCGGTATCTGACAGATGGACTGGAAATGATAACAGTTTTTTGTTGTTCTTTAATTTATTTGCAAAATATGATACTTAACTATTCAATCAGGGTGATAAATATTTTTTTAGCCGACTGTACCACCACGATTTATAGAGTAGTACAGCCTCCGTGGCCTAGTGGTCGAGATTTCGACGCCCATAACGGAGGTTCCGGGTTCGATACCCGGTGGGGACACTGTCAAGCAAAAATCTCTTTGTGAGACTTTCCCCAGTTTGGTTGAATCACCTGATTGTCCGAAAAGAAAGATGATTCTGTGCTTCGGAAGGCACGTTAAGCCGTTGGTCCCGGCTACTATCTAGTCGTGACACGAGCCAAATTAGTAGCCTTTGGCGGCTCTATAACACCGACACCAGGGTTTGTGAGGTCGGTTTGTCGACCTTACAACCCACACGATGATGATGATGATGACGGCCGCGTAAGTCACTTAACATTATTTAAATTGGCATGCCATGGACTGATTACCTGAACCACTGACGAGACGAATATCATCCGAGTTGATGCGAGGGTTTATTGTTTTATAGAAGTGACTTGCTTCAGAACCTGTCTAAGCCTATAGAGAAAGAATGCAGTACAACATTAAAGCTAACATTGAAATTACTTATTCGAAACTTAAATGAAAATAATACGCGATTGAAATCCAACGTTTTCATAGTACTTCGAAATAGATTGTTTCATTTTCATTGTCTAATGTCTTATGCATTCCGTGTGAAGACGCCATAGATTGTGTTCGGCGTTTACTGCACGCGATACTGACTTGACTGAAGGAAATGAGTCTCGCCCGCCGCTAGTCGTTTATAAATCGCACTTTCATAAATTCCACATTGTACTGATTGAAAAACCCTTCGGCGGGGATGTATATGAGCTGTTGATGATGATGATGCAGTTACAATTGTTTAGCACGGTTTTTGTTGGTATTCATTAATTTTACAGTGTTCATGTGAATCAAAATGTAAATTGATACACTAAGTTTGGTACCTAATATTTATAAATTATAATTGAACTGTATTTTGTGTTATTGTTCCGTGTTTTTTGTGTGCTATAACGTTTATTTATTCTAATTACATAGTTGTATGTTGTGGTGTATGGAGGTTGCTTTCTGACAATACTGTGGTACTACTTATGTCCGTCCGTCCAGTCAGTTAAAAATTCACCATATTTTTATTGAAGTAAAACCAACATCATTTTAAATTATGAGTACTAGGTGCAGCGATATTCCATGAGTATGCAATAGCATTTAATTTTATGAAGAACATCATAAAGTAAAAGTTAGATGAAATTTATTGTAGAAGGGGCCTAGTTTTACGAGTTTCTAAACTTTTATCAACACTTTACTTGGTTGATATTGTTTATTGTTCTTGTGTAACTTGTGTTGTTGTACGATTAACTTTGAATGGCAATACTTTATCAAGGCTGTTCTGGCACGCGAACCTTTGTTTTACATTTCTCACCCTCTGCTCGATCATGGGTTATCTCTGCTAATATCGCATAGTGTTTACTCTACAAACTTATATGTTGATGTGGGTAAATCGAAGGGAAGCAATATGCATTGGAACGCCATAATAGCGGCCTTGAGAAACACAATCCACACCGCCAATAGATTGTCGTGTCGATTATCCCTCCACGTCGCTACTTTCTTAAAATCTTTTTGTCATTTTAATATACACAGTATAGTCAGACACAGTAAATAAAAAAATGCTTCATTTTATTTTGGATGTTTTGTTTTGTGTTATTTTGTGTTTTCATTCATTCATTCATAAAATAAAATGCACTTAATTTCAGATATAACGTATAGCACTTACGTATCTAAAACTGTGTGATGCGGTTATTGACCTTAACTACTTATATATATTATTTTTGGAATCATATATCCTACAAACGAATAAATAGACACAATATGTATACTAAACACAATAATATATATGTAGTTATACCTACTTGTAAAATACAATGCTACGAATGCATTCCTATTGAGTAGGTGTGAGCAATAAGGCATCATGTCAGCTTACTAAGGCTTCTGCCGCACTCAGTTGAGCTCGCGTGGGGACCAGGGCGGGCGGCGAGCGCCGCCGTAACGCTGCCCTGCTACGTACGTACAGTACACATATTAATAAATATTCACACAAATGTGCTTATAATATAAAACATTACCTTTTCCAAAATTAAAATAATATTCAGTGATGTTAGGCGTGCGAAGTGGAAATAATTTCAAATTTGTCGTTATTTTCGTTACTTTGCTGTCTATACTACCTATTTCATATCGCAATTTTAAATTCGTAAAGAAAGTATACACTGCTCTTAGTAATTAAGAATAATAGTTTTCATTAAGTACTGTTTTGTTTTCAAGTAAAATAAGTAATAACGGTGGCGCATTCGCATTTCTGCTTCACAATTTACTTCGAACAATTAACTATATTTGTGTGAAGATTTTAGCGGTTGGAAAATGCATATAGGTAAGTTTATAACAAGGTCAAAGCAAGTAAAATCTTAATATCTACTGTATTAATAAGCATATTGCAAGATAATTACTTTGAATAGAATAGAACAGAACAGAAACCCATGGCTCGTGCGCTATCATGAAAGGAGCATCCATCATCAATACTTTGATTAAGGGTGAAATGGTTCTTAACTATAGAGCAAGTCACCCGTCTGCGCTCCTCGCAGACGTCCCCCCTTATACATACATACATACCCATGGCTCGTACTGATTATACCACGCTATACGCTAATAATCCACTTAGTATTATTACGCCAACGCTGCGCCACCTTGTTTACATTGATTAATTGTAAAAAAACGGAATAACACGCACACATTTATAATGCATCCATTTGGGATGCACGCACCCCACACCGCACCCCGGTCCGTTCCTTAGTTTGACGAGACTCGAAAGCTATGCTTGCTCACTCGCTTTGCTATTTATTCTATGTGTTATGGTAACTTATGGTGTATCTAAAGATAGTTAAAACCCTTGCTCAAAATCCAGAAATCTCGTTTAATGGGGCAAGGCAATGGAGATTATTGGAATAACCCAGAACTACAATAAATTGGTATAGAAAGCATAGTCCTATGTAGGAGTAGGCATTTCTTTCCTCGTAGCACTTTGCTACGCTTGCTACGCCGTAGCATAGTTGAGCAGAGGTTGTTTGTTACCTTTTCATGTAAACACTGTTTATTTGTGATTTTGTTATTATTGTAATGTAACTAATCGAGGACTAGTGTTAGTGTTTAATTTATAATACTTCTTGTGTGGAGATCTCTGTTCATTCTTATTACAATCTTTTTCTTTCAGTTCTCTAATAATAAAATAATTTATCTTTGTATAGAAACCCTCTCTATCAATATTATTATGAATTGTAAATTAAGTATTAATAAAACACACGAGGATAAAGTGTTAATGTATACTTACGTTGTACTAAAAAGTAAATTAAGTAAAAAGTACGTTTTTGATGCAGTACAATGCACATATTATATCAAACCATGGCCGTTGCATGCATTGAACCCCATCGTGTCATGTAGATACCTATTTCTTTTAAGTACAAAATGTCTGCTGTCCATTACTCTGTATCCAAAAGCATGCTAGTTTGACTTGCTAAGGAGGCAAGCAATGGACATTTGTCGTGGTAGAGCCACTTCAAGCCCAGCATAAAGCAATTCACAAAGAAAATTGAGTACGAATTGAAAACGCTGCAGGCCAACTTTTGATTTGAAATCGCAAATTGCTCTTTGGGAAATGAAAAAACAAAACAACAAACTTATTCAAAAAGTAGTTTAGCTATGGTGCTAAAGGTAATGGAGATTTCGTATAGCGTTTGTTAATAATTTGTCCTATGGAATGGAAGCACCGTCACACAAATAATATGAACAATATTGTATTACGTACAACTGAAATACACAAACGACCAGGCGAATTATGTTTTTATCTTAGCCCTTGCCTTGCTTGACCGTGGGCCTTACGAGGTTAAAAACATTTCTCTTTGTACGATGATGATGATATGTAAAAGTACCTCCGAAGTGAGAGTACGAGAGCGGACTTCACAAACCTTACGACATCGAATACAACGACCCGTTTGTAGTGGTTTATGCTGAAAGAAGAAAAAAAAAAGGAAGTGTTGTGAAGTGTGTTAAACGTTATTTTAGCACAATTTATACTAAAATAAATAAATAATAAAAGTTTAAAAAACTAAAAAACACGCTTTAGTCACGTGATTATTTTTTTCGTATCCCATTCAGCAAACCCTTTCATTTAATACCCATATCATAGGGGTGCATTTCAAATAGCCAATCCACCATCTTGGATGTCCACCATGTTGGATTTAAGTCACGTGACTATTTTTTTCGTATTCCTGACAGCAAACCCTTTCATTTGATACCCATATCATGGGGGTGCATTTCAAATAGCCTGTCCGCCATCTTGGACGTCCGCCATATTGGATTTAAGTCACGTGACTATTTTTTTCGTTTTCCTGACAGCAAACCCTTTCATTTGATACCCATATCATGGGGGTGGATTTCAAACAGCCAGTCCGCCATCTTGGGGAGGCCGCCATATTAGATTTGTAATGACGTTTCTTAGCTATTCATGTATTGTCATCAGAACTCAGAGCGTGTGCAAAATTTCATCCTAATCGAAGACCGGGAAGTGGGTCAAATTAAGATTCCAAGATTTTCTTACATACATAGTTACAAGTGAAGCTAATAAAAGTTAAATAGATTTTAACCTACAGCTTACTTGAGCTTACTCGTCATTATTATTTGGAAAACGATAACTAATGCTGTTGCTGATTGTACCTTTATCTCTAGGGTCTTGTTTGATGGATGTTTTGCAAATCGTTTATTTTAATATTATTTACCTCATCAATCAAAAACTTCCAAACAGCCTCATTTGCACAACCATTCTAGTTCAACGATTTTAAACTAATTCATTTTGTTTATAATTGTTGTCGTGACAAAGAGCTGTTAGCTTTCGTCATTTTATACGACTTCTAAAAAAGACGTCCTGCCTGCTGAACCTAGTATTATCTATTCTGTGCTAATGATTACCGTAACTAAATGAAATAGGTTTTTAACGCTAACGATCCTACTTATAGTACTTTATTCTTTATATAAGCTTCGTTTTTGCCAGTTAGAGAGGTGATGGTAAATTGGATTCTTTCCTTCCCAAAATTGGGTTATATGAATTTGACTGTACCATTTTTATTTAATATTAATTCTGTTTATTTAGAAAATAGGATCCAGAATGTTTTGAAAGTTAAAGGAAAGTACTAATAATTTTCCATAATATTCACCTTATGTTATTTTTTAGGAATTTTCACCTTGTGTAATTACAATTTTGTACTTATATGTTTGACCGTAAGTTAGAGCAAGAGCAGTCACAAGCAGGAAAATATATAATCCTTAGCTGAGAATAAAATACGAATTAATAAGCATGGTTTTGCTTAATAAATAATGTGTGTTTGTGCAGTTTCCTGGAGATATACAACGAGCGAGTACACGACCTTTTAGCAGGCGAGCCACTGCCCTGCCAGTCCCTACCGCGCCGCCGAGGGAACACGCGGAAAGACCTCCGCGTCCGAGAGCACCCTGAACGCGGACCTTACGTACAAAGTGAGTAACACTCTCTCGAATAGCTAGAAAACTAGAATGCCCAGTGTGTGGCAAACTAGCAGGGCAGCTATTGTACTAGTATATTTTTTTCTGCGCTAACTGCCTTGCTATTCTCGCCGCTCTGCAATGCGCGGTTAGACCTGCGTATGGGAGGAATTTATTGAAAAGACCAGACTGTATAGGATCTGACTTCTTATGAATTCTTTAGAAACGCTCTCTCAAGCCCATATAAAATTATAAAAATTAAATAATAAAATTCTGAGCGGACACATTTTTGTATAGCATATTACTGTACATTGGGCAATGGATTGGAGACGCTTCTAGAAGATGTGCGGTACGGCGAAGCTAACTGACTTGTAAACTACGTCATCATTTGTATTGCATTTGAAAGTGACGTTGACTGTCTAACACGGTTCGTTAGCCCTGTTCATTATTACAGATCTTCGCCGCGTCGCGGTGACGGACTTGGAGACACTCCTGTCCCTGGTGGAGGAAGGAGCCAGGAGAAGGCGCACCGCAGCCACCAGACGCAACTGCACATCCTCGCGATCCCACGCTCTTCTGGAGCTGGCAACACCCACATCCACGCTACATCTTGCAGATTTAGCTGGCAGGTCAGTAAAAAATATTATAAAGGCAAATAAAAACTTTTCTTTGTAGTTTTAAGTTAAAATTCAAGTTAAAATTGTTAGCTACTACGTGTTTTGGTCAAAATTGACAAAATTAAGAAAACACCACTCGATACACAGTTTTATTCTTCAGTCTTTATTAAATGACAAAAACAAAATCTATGTATTTAGTTCCCGAACCGCCATAAGCACTCATGTCATGTGTGTCGTTCCATCATAGCTTGGCCTTCCTATCCAAACCTTCAAGACCCCATATCAAGAATTGGCTTACAAACGGCGCAACTCTCTCCGGATGCGCTATATGAACATCATGGTCACCTTTCACCTTCCTGACCCTGTAGTTCCCATAGTCGTCCAGCAAGAATGGCATGTTTTGGTGCAGGTTATTGAGGATGGAATCTTCAGAGACGATGCCTAAAGTCGGCGTGGAGAGGGAGGTGTAGAGAGCTCTAATTTGGTCATGATTAAAAGGGGGGCGGACGAAACGGCTCCAGCGCGGGTCAAATGTGAACCTGTGAAAAAGATCATGATATGACGTATCATCATCATGAACAGCTCATATACGTCCCCACCGAACGGCTCGATATACGTATATTACAACTAAAATTACCTAGAATGTTAGACAAAAGTTTTTTTTATAGAAAATTGGCAAGTGTTAATATCGACAGGACGTGTTTTCTCCTTCGGTTACTGTTTTTCGTTAACTATTGGTCTCATTAATAAGCTCAAGGTCGCTCAGCGTGCGATGGAGAGAGCTATGCTCGGAGTCTCACTACGTGATCGAATCAGAAATGAGGAGATACGTAGAAAGACCAATGTCATCGACATAGATTTTAGGATAAGTAAGTTGAAGTGGCAATGGGCAGGCCATATATATTTTAATGTTTGCTACAAAAGCAATTATTCTTGATAGCTTGTGCATAGCTCGTATTGTGTAAAAAATAAAGTTGAAAAACAAGTATATATACCTAATTTGACGTTCCCCAGCTGGTTCAGACCACCGTTCTATGGTTGCGCGCGCAAGCTCCGGAGCGAGCTCGGGCCGGTTCTTTGTTACTTTTTCTATAGCCTAAAAATACACCATATTTTATATTTTTCAAAAAAAAGTAGTACTACTTAAAATTATTTTAAATAAGTGCTTACAATAAGTAGCATTTTAGTATTGAACAAACAGGTGAAAGTATATTAAAGAGACGAAGAGAGAGAAGAGAAAAAGAGGACCGACCTGATCCCACGTATATTTAGGGATGTTATTTTTGTTTTCATCTTTATTTTCAATCGATTTATAATTATTTTCATAATAAATCTTATACCTGCAAATAGAACGAAAGAGTGAATAAGTACCTTCAAGTGCAGCACAATTTCTACTAAAGCTTTGTTAGTTGTATTCTACTATTGCTCTCCGTTATCAAGCCCGTCACAGACGGAGCTATAATATATATTATAGCCCGAGACAGCCAGCTCTCTCATCACCACTCACTTTGTGTGCAAAGCGGGTGTCAAGCAGAATGGCCGGTCACTGATTGATTGCTTTGCGTGAAAGTGAATGGCAACGAGAGAGCTGGCTGCCTCGTGCTATAATATATATTATAGCTGCCGTGTGTGATGCCCTTCATACCAAGCCTCTCACCCCGGAGACACGGCGGCCGGCATAGCACTTCTTGTCTCGGCTGTACAAAACTTCCCTTTTTATGGCAGGTCTTTTTGTTCTTCGTCGTGTGGGTTGTAAGGTCGACAACTGACTTTACAAACCCTCCTGGTATCAGTGTTATAGAGCCAGCAAAAGCCACTAACATGGCTCGTGTAATGACTAGACAGTAGTCGGATATCAGTCAGTGCAGTCCTGACCAAACTAGGGAAAGTATCACAGAGATTTTTGCTTGACAGTGTCCCCAGCGGTATTCGAGCCCGGAACCTCCGTAATGAACATCGAAATCTCGACCACTCGGCCACGGAGGCTATTAAAAAATGATAGTTTAAAAACTATGACTGACTACCTGTTCTTACTTCCACTCTGTCATTTATTATTTCTGTGTGTGCAATAAAGTATATTCATTCATTCATTCATTCATTCATTCATTCATGACTGAAACTGACACGAGGCATTTTTTTACCGCGATTAGCGTTTTTTTTTTTCATGTGAACTGCACAATTGCAATTGTTAAGATGCATAATAGCGTTGAAGTGCCAATATGTACTGATTTAAAACTCACCATTCTTCCAAGGGTATCACGGCAGACATCGATATTTGATCAAGCTCAATAGCGCGAACAATTCTACCTGGGTGCGCTAGGTTGTAAAGTCGCCCTGCAATAACATTACAAATACTTTCTTTTTTAAATACTTAAAACTAGAAGTTTAAAGGTTACTAATATCAAAAACTACACAGATTTCATATTATCGACAACTGGGGACTGGGGAAGGCAAAGAGGATAAAAACTTAAAGCACTAGATACGTTTAAGAGTCAGGAGTTCTATATTCAAGCACCTGAATGAGATGTGCAGGTTTCCTCAAGATGTTTTCCTTCACCGCGCACCGTGAGAACTCCAAGTACATAAACGGGATTTAAGCTAGATTTCCTGACGTATATGAATGGAAAATTCGAAAACAGATTAGTACGTGGTTGGGGTCGCACCCGCCTCTCTTGGACGGGAAGCAGCGTGAGCGGCCCAAAGCCAAACTATAATTGTTTTAAAATGCTTACATTATTTATAATACTTACATTATTTTATTATAATATATAAGTTGCTTTGGTGCGCGACTGTGTAATTTTTTTATACATGACCAAAACTATATAATCGAAGCTGAAAGAGTCAAACTCTGCAGCATGCTCTGAGAGAGGCTTCATCCAGCAGCAGACTGCCATAAGCTGTAATGAGTTATTTAAATACCTGTACTCGCACCCATCGAGTGCCCTAGAATTATAAAACGTTCCCATCTGTGGTGCCGTCTTACGATTTCTATACAGTGAGTAAAGTCCATAAGAGTTATGCTAAAGCCTGGAGGGTAGTGATCTGATCTGCCCTGGCCAGGGAACTCCAACCCTGAAAATCATAATAATCTTTATTATCGGAATAGCTGTAAGCTGCGTAGTCTAAAAACTTAAATGGTCTTGCAAAAGAGCAGCATTATATGCATAAGTAAGCAAAAGACATATTTCTATATATTAATAATTTTATTATAGAAGAAGTCAACTAATCTGTCATCACCGCAAGAATAGAATATCCTCTCAGAGGAAATAAAAGACGATCGCTTCGCTAAGCGCGAGGCGACGCGCGTCACAAATCTTTGAATATCCTACGTATTTGTTGAAGTCAAAATCACCACAAAAGACCACAAATCGGGCGCGTTAAATTTTTTCTTCCGTCATGACAATAGTAATTTATCTAGATATCCTTACCAACATAGTAGAAGTTTGGGGGCAGAAGTCTCAGCAGTGGTCTGAAGCTGGCTAAGGAGTCCCCGGAGCCGTGTACCACCAGCACTGGAGGGTTGAGGCAGTCACCCCACGCTACTACTGCAAAAATATATTACTCACTACGAATAAGGAAGCTTCCTTACTAAAATAATCGACACTTGAAAAAGTTCGGGAAAGTTAAGGTACCTAAGGAAATCAAGTTTCTATTATCCTACTCTATGCACACACACGTGAAGCGAGAGGCCAATCGTTGCAAGTTTAATGCGCGCCAGGGAGTAATTTACAATACATTGCCGATTTAAGTCACACAGAGCCGTGCCGGGGGCGGTCCGGGGCCGGGAAAGCGGGACGGTGCTATGGCGCGGCATAGCGCCGTCCCGCTTGTCCCGGCCCCGGACCGCGCCGCTTCCGCTGTGGGCTTGCTAGTGTACGTTTCAGAAATATTTAGTTTTAAAGTGTTATTTTTGTTAGTCAAGTTACCCCCCCCCCCCGCCCCTCCAGCGAAACCATTCTATTTGAATGTGAAACAATTAACAGGTATTGTATATTGTATGTATAGGTATCATTGTTTGCGTGCTATTTAATATATAAAAAACATCAAAAGGAAAAGTTTATCGAATAACAGACCAAGTTATAAAATGTATACTTGTACAAGTAACAAATTTGGTACTTACTACTGCAAATATCATAATTTTTTTTTTTATGAATGTTAACTGTCTTAAACAGGCAGATACTGTGGAGTATGCATGCTCGTGTTGCAAACTCCGTGCTTACTTTGTGGTTGTTTAGACGCTGCTGGCAGTTTATAGTTTGCGTTTAATATAGTAAAAGCATAAAATAAAGTTGACACTCAAAAGTGATCTTCATGGTGTAAAAAATATAAGATTTAGAACAGAATAAAAAATACCCGACGCTGGCAAAATGTCCCCAAAAATGGGTAGACGGTTGCTATAAGAAGAAAAAAGAAAAAACAGAATAAAAATATGAAGTAAATGCAAGTCCGTGTTGTTATTATAGTGATTATTATATTATATTCCTCGTTAGCGTGATCAAGATGTTCGTTGTTGCTGTTATCGAGTGCTGCAATCCCGATCTGTGTTACACCCCCATACCTTGTACCTACCTAGGTGTATTGAACAGCTACGGAACCCTATACTTTGTGTGGCCTGACACGTGCTTAGCCAGTTATTTTATTTGGTTTTATTTACTTAAAAGTGGTGATGTGTATAGGAATTGCATGTTTATTCTTTAATTATCAGGTTTACATTTAATTTTAGAAAAGTAACGAAAGAACGTAACGTAAATAAAAAGGAATGTTAGGTGATTTTAAACGAAATTACTTACTGCATATTCGTCCCCAGGGTGCTGGTATAAACCATTCATTTTCAATAAGTTTCATTTCTAGTTATAATTACTCAAACACAACAAAATAAACATCAATTAGTAATATCGTTCATTTAGGAAAATAAATTAATTACAAACTCTACATAAACGACTTTGTTTTGTTTTTTGGACTATGCCTTGAAATAAGTAAATAAATATTAGCAACATTTATCACATTATCACACGGTATAGGCAGGCACCACACACAATTATCAAGTTTTATCGGTAGAAACATCGACCTACACATCCAAGCTGACGCTCGCGCTCATTTAACATACGAGAATACAGTACAACAGTACAGGGGCCGTTTCACGAAGCTACAAGTTACAAATTACAAGTACAATTTGATGTACATTGCGTAGACAATGAGATAAAACGATAAGGGCTTCCAGTTTTGGCGAATTGGCTACGCAATAAATATCAAATTGTAACTTGTTGCTTTGTGAAACGGGGCCCAGGTTTAAAGTCCATCAGCCAAATTATACTTCGAATCGGATACACGTTTACAAGACTTGTTTGTTTTATCAAGCGAGAGTCAAGATATTTGTAGTTGAGATAAATAGCTTCAGCATTTGATAACTCTATCAAACATAGACAAGTATCACGTACGCACTTGGTACGTATTTATATCAGTCTATTATAGGTAGTACATTGAAAGTACTGTCAAACTGCCTTATCAATAGCCTTATCTAAAGAATACCAACTTGTTTATATAGATTTTTAAAAATAACCAGTAAACAGCGCTTTATTACGAGCAGCGGGTGCAGAGCAGAATCTTCATATTTTGAAAGTATTTACTTACTGTATTTATTTATTTACTTGCAAACATTTTATAAAGAAATTAATACTGAATATACGTACGCAACACTGCCAATCTATTATGCAGGGCCGACTTTCGGGGCGCGTAAGACGCATCTACTCTACTATGCAGTTTTTACTTGTTACTTATTTAAAGAAAAAAATAATAACCTATGTACTTAAGCACAGAACCTATTATTACAACTAATAATAGGCGGCTTCGGTCGCGTGTGGAATAAGACTTTTTCCCGTAAAAAGTATCCCATGTGTTAGGTTCCTTGAGTACTTCAAGCGTGAAGGCGGAACAAACATCCAAACACATTTTAACATATTGGTGAGATAGTATAAAATCCGACCACGAAAGTCACCTTGTGCCTTAATTAAGCTAAAATAATATCAATACAAATAAAATATTTAAGCTCACAAGCAATGTCAGGGCGCAATCCATTTTTCCTTTAAAAAAAAGGGAGGGCCGACTTTGGGAACACAATTGCCGGAGATATATAAGGTGCCCCGTAATTAGTGTCAAATATTTTCAGGCCTGAAAGTAATAGTCATAATAGTCACGCGTACAAAAAATATTTCGAAAATATACACGTTAGTTTAAAAGTTTTTATTTTCTAACAAAAAATATCATCATTAAATATGACAAAAAGAGATCACCCTCTGCATGTACACTCGCATTACTCTAGATACGTGTAAACACACATCAAACGCGTGTGTGCGTGCATGAATGCAAATGCAGTAGTGATCAGCTGGTTGAGGGTGATGTTTTTTATGATTAGGTAACAAAGTTGTTTGGCTTAATTACTCGAAAACTAACGTGTCAATAGATCTCTCATCCATATTTTTCCACATTGTGCGGTCATGTGCTTTCCGCACCCAGTCTTTCTCTGCAACTCGCGTCAGATCGTCAGACCATCTCGCAGGCTGCCTTTCCACATTTCTGCGCCCAGTCCGTGGTCTCCACTCCAGCATTTTCTTCCCCCACCTACCGTCAGACCTACGACATATTATGTGGCCTGCCCACGCGCACGTCCACTTTCTTTTAGCTATTATTTTTGCTACATCGATTAGTCTAGTTCTTCTGCAGATTTCGGTATTCCGTACCTGATCGCGAAGCGTAATGTCCAACATAGCTCTCTCCATAGCCCTTTGAGTAACTTGTAATCGGTGTACCAGTTGCCTGGTGAGCGTCCAAGTTTCGGCTCCATATACCATCAGTGACTGCATTGGCTTAAGTTAGATGACTACCTATATATCCAAATAAATAAAAATAAAAAATAAAATAAAATAAAATATTTTATTCGTTGTAACAGTTTTACATAAATATTAAGTGACCGGAGCCTCCTTTTAAGTTTTATAAAACCTGTGATAGGAGGCACCGCTCTTCAATCTAACGAATTATAAGTAAACTTAAAACTATCATGTCTGTGTACGTGTGTGTATGTATTAGCAAGTCGTGTTAAGGTGTTGTATGTGTTTATGTTGGGTGTGTGTTGTGAGTGTTAGTGTTATGCATGTATGTGTTGTGTGTATATGATTATATGTAAATGTGTCTGTATATGGGGGTGTATGTATATGTAGATGTAGATGTGTGTGTATGATGGGGGATAGTAAGCCCTACGATACTATCTTGGAATCGGTTCCCACAAACTTTGTGTACATGTAAATATCCTTTAACTCACAGTTAGTATTTTTACTTTTTGATGTTTATTAAGTTAATGATTATTTTATATTGTTTTATTATTGTATAATGTCAAGTAAATTCTCTGTCTCTTCATAATTTTTTGTTTCTAGCCATTTAGATACAGTATCCCTACAGTCAAAATATGTTCTCTTATATATATATAGTTCCTTATTTAATACATTGTATAAATAGGCTGAGCGTTTGTCATATTGCCGGCTGGCAAATGTGGTTTTCGTCCTGGGTACTTGTACAACGGTGTAGTTTCGTCTTTTCTTTGTAGTGCTAGGATCAAAAGGTAATGTCTTATGTTTTTTTAGAATAATATTAGATATGTATAGTTTCCTGACTGATAGAAGTTTACTAATTTTATAAAGACTTTCAGTAGCAAACCTTATCTTTTTGAAGTACATCACCTTAATTAAATTGCGTTGTGCTCGTTCTAACTCCATGAATCGCGTTTTTGCGGCGCCACCCCATATAGGAATGCAATATTTTATAACAGACTGCACAAGTGAGACATATATTACTTTCAGAAGATCCCTATCCAGAACATCCGTGTGGTATGATGGGTTTCGTGGACCAGCCTCCATTCTTGGCACAACATGTCTTAACGTTTTGAATATCCAAATCAGTTTTCTGATTCTAGAAGTCACATATTCAAGATGCATGTACCAAGAAAGCCGCTGATCCACAATAACTCCCAAATATTTAGTATGCGATACTTTTAGGATTTCAGTACAATTACAATTTTGTTTATTCGGGATGTTACAGTTATGTATTTTTAAACTAAATTCTTTATTGGGTTGCCCATCGTTGTAGATGCTGTAACATATATAATTAGTCTTGGCAGTGTTCAGTGTAAGAACATTGTAACAAAGCCATTCGCTAACTTGTTTCAGTCCCTGCTCAGCAGACTCTTTGACAGATTCCCAGGAGTTGCCAGCGAAGATAATGGCAGTATCGTCGGCGTACGAAATAATTTTAGCATTTTTAATATTCATATTACAAAGATCGTTGATGTAGATTAGAAATAGTGTTGGTCCAAGGACGCTTCCTTGAGGTACGCCAAATTCTACATCCACATCTTCACTGGAGGAGTCCCCAATTCGAACTCTTTGCTTTCTTTCTGTCAAATAGTCTTTAAAAATATTAAGCGGAGTTCCACGTATTCCGATTCTTTCTAATTTGTGTACAAGAATAGGGAGGGAGACGGTATCAAACGCTTTCTTTAGGTCCAAAAATACTGACATACACTTTTTGCGATTATCAAGGTGATCTACAAGTAGCGAACTAAGTGTCAAGACTGCATCTTCAGTACATTTTCCCCGTCTGAAACCAAACTGGGAAGGAGATAATATCTTGTATTTTTCTAAGTATTTTAGAAGTCTTACATTCAGTAATTTTTCTAATATTTTAGAGATCGCTGGTAGCACAGAAATAGGCCTATAATTGTTGATATCGTCTCGCTCCCCACCTTTGTAGACTGGCGTAATAATAGATCGTTTTAGAGGACATGGAAAAGTACCGCTGTCGAAGCAGAGATTAGCAAAATGAGTTAAAATGGGTATAATCTCAGACTTTGCCAGTTTTATGAATTTTGTTGGTATTTCATCCCATCCGGATGCGCTATCTGATTTAAGACCCATAAGAATATTGTTTATCTCATCATGGTCAGTATGTGATAAAACAAAGGAGTTAATTTGGTTTGGTAAGTTTTTTAGATAGTTATTTTGTGCCCTTTTCTTAGGATGCAATTGCTGCGCAAGGTTTTTTCCGACATTCGCGAAATATTTATTGACAAAATCTGCAGATTCTGATGGAGTTGGCTTCATATTAAGTAATTCTAAGTTTGTGTTTTTATTTTTACTCGTGTATGTGATACTTTTAATATTTTTCCATAGTGACTTATTATTTTTAACCGATTTCGCTAATTGTTCTCTATCATGTTTTCTCTTAAGTTTCTTTATTAAATTATTACAATAATTTCTATATCGTTTGTATATTATTTTATTTACGTCATTAAATGGATCACTGCGAACTTTTTTTTGTAAATTATTTCTGTTTCGTATACAACGCAATATACCAGGAGAAATCCATGGTTTAATATTGCGGTATTTTTTGGGTATGACTGTGACTAGCGTATTATCTTTTAGCGTTTCCCTTAATTTAAATATCAGACTATCTATTACAACAGCAGGATCATCACAATATAAAAGGTCAGCAAGATTTTTATTTTTTAATTGAGTTAGAGCTTCTTCAAAATTGATGATTATTTTAGTTTTACTTGCAGGTTGATAATTTTTAAGCTTTGATAGAATAAGTAGTGTAGTGAAATGGTCTGTGATAGTTGTATGTAGTACAGCTATAAATGCATGTTGCTTCGTTTTATTTATCTTTAGCATAAAATGATCTAGGCAATTCTTCTCCCTAGTAGGTATAGTGTGTCCAGCCAGTATACCATAGACAGATAACGTGTTCAAGTAATTGGTTCTATTTTTTAGTTCATATTGGGGTTCTATTGGTTTAGGCTTTATATTAATATTTATGTCACCTGCAATGATTATGTTTCTATTTATCGAATTCAGTGTTTCTAAGTGTGTGCTTAATGAGTTTATAAAACTATCTGCATTAAGATAAGAAGGAGATCTGTATATACATAAAACGGTGTTATTAAATATTTCAAGCTGAAGACACGATGCCTGACATAGACTTATTTCTTTAATTTTGTGATTTAGTGTACTTTTCACATAAACTACTACCCCATCGTTCTGGTTTAGTTGACAAGCTGTAGAATAAGAATGATAGTTCGGTAATTGGGGTATAGGTTTATTAGAGTTTATCCTGCATTCCGTTAGTATAATGACGTCGGTATGAAAATTAAAGTCAGATATATTAAGGATAAAATCATCCAAATTTCGATAAACACTTCTTATATTTTGGGAAACTATAGTAAAGTAATTTTTTTTTAGTTGTATGTATTTTCCAAGCTCGTTAATGTCACATTCAATTGAACGTGCAATTTCTAATTTGTCTATTTCATTTATAGTTTGCATTGTGTCACTCATTTTCACCAATTAGTAAGTAAGCGCGTATAACAAGTAAGTAGATATTGTTAAGATTAATTAAACTATTGCTAATGACATGGCTAGACATTTCAATGAGACAAGAAGAAAGATAAGTATAGTTTTGTGTAAAATTTTTGTATACTAAGGCAAAGGTCGAGTTTAAGTATATAACTAAATGTGAATATGTTAGTGTGTAATTTGTGTGTGTTATTATGTTAAAAGGCGAGTATGTAGAGGTTAAGCAATTGTGGTATGTGTTACTAATGTTTTCAATGTGTAATATTAGTACAAAGTTTGCGGTATCAAATGACAAAAAGACTTGGTGTTCGGATGATCCAGCATGGCAGAAGAAACAATGTACCTACTTACTTATGCATTGATTATAGTAAACAACATTATGAAGATGCTATAGTCTCGTGGAGTTTCTTCCGCTTTACAGGGAACGCACACCGTGTAGCGCCAACCATATACAATCTTAAAGTCGATTCTTAAAATTTTTAAATTTTGTAGTATCTTACTTCTAATGAACACTTTTTATGTTCAACTGCTATTTTGTAGATATTAATGTAGTTCAAATGCATTATCCGTCTATACAGACCCATAGTGCAATCTGAAAGGCGTCACAGACATCGAAGATAATATAAGTTTTATATCGTAAGTCTCGTCGTCGCCCACAATATTTATGCAGATGGCAGATAGGCAAAGTAGCAAGACGCAGTCCATCTGTCTTTTTGTGGTTTCTAGTGTACATACCAGAATAATGTTGCAAGTCAACCTATGATATTTATTATGACGGAAAAAAACCATGCAATAAATATATTCCATTAGACATTTTAAGTTGTTAGGTTGCAATCGTTACGGGGCGAAACGTAATGTTAACGTTATGCAACTGTTAAAAACCGGCTCTGACCCACACAGGGCTTGCAGCAATGACATTGCCCGTCATTGGTTGCTGCAACAGTGTGCAGCAACTTATGACTGTTAAATAAAAAAATATATGTACAATGAATGGATTGCAAGAAATGGGAATCAACGTTAAGGCGGCTTTGTACAGAGGTAACAATTCGAAACAAACTACTACTAAAATAGTTCTGTCATCTTTTATATAAGAAAGGAAAGGGATAGGCAATGAACATATTTTTTTACAATATCAAAAAATTCCAAATGTCTGTACTAGAACACAGCCTCCGTGGCCGAGTGGTAAAGCGCTGCGGTCCTCTCATATCGGAGGTTCCGGGTTCGAATGCCGGTGGCGCATGTAATAACTTTTGCTAATAGACGGGACTACAACGGCTTAGCGGTGGTTCAGCCTGAAAAGTCTTAACCAAGCTTGGGAATGACTCTCATGACCGGGACTCGAACTCAGGTTCTATCGCTCGCCTACGGAGGTGGTTATAAGTTGATTTAGCAGCAACGGTTTTTTTTTGAGAATAGGTATGCCTACGAAATTATAGGCCAATGATTTATTATTTAATTTGTTTTATAGTGAGAAAGCAAGCTGGGAAGGCTGCGGCGGCGGAAGACAGAAGGAAGGAGCCAACATCAACAAATCCTTGGTCGCCCTCAGCAACGTCATTTCGGCACTTGGTTGGTACACCATTTTATTGTTTGAGCTTAGTATGATTAAAAAAATATACTTATATTTCCTGAAACATCTCTCAGAGTAATTTTGCACCTTTATTTTATAAATTACTTGTGGTCCGCCCGCGGGTTCACTCGCGTTGTGTTAGTTTTTCCGCGGGAAGAAGAATTTTTCCCATAAAAATCTTATGTATTAATCCAGGTTACAAAATACTTGTATCTCCATTCCAAATTCAATCCAAATCCGTTGAGTACTTCAAGCGTGAAGGCGAAACAAACATCCAAATATATTTTCACATTTAATATATAATAATATATTAGTAAGATTAGTAGTAGAGTTTAAAAAAAACTTCAACCCTACCTTTTTCACTAAAAAACTAAAAATCCGTTTAAAGAACTATCTACTGACCTTAAATCCAGTAGTTTAGGGACTACGTAGATCTGTCAGTTTCTTCATACAGAAATACATACTTTTATACACGGTTTTCTAATAGATTTATCTGTATGTATTTTCCCAGTGAGTGGCGGGAGCCGCGGGAGGTTCGTACCGTACCGGGACTCGGCGCTGACCTGGCTGCTCAAAGACTGTTTCACGGGGGGCGCCAGCACCTTCATCATCGCTAGTAAGTCAATTCACAAACTCTTTTGAGGTAATAGCGCCTTTAAAAATGCTAAACTGTTCTTTTTTGTCACTAGTATCACTCACATTTTTTTGATTGCATGGTTTTAGATTTAAATAAGTACAAAATCTGCTTTATGTCAAAAACCTTCACAATTTACATACGATGAAGAACGCGTAGCATAGTACCATAGATTAAGTTCTTATAATTAATATTTTTAGATTATGGATAACGCACAGCATTACACTGTAGATTAAAGGTAGACACCATCATTTGTGACTATCGTGCTCATAAACCCATTACCAAAATAGGTAGTAAATAGGTAGGTGGTATAGGTAGTGTTTTCTCTTATAAGAACTGTAAGTGCGAGTGATAGCTATCACCGATATGGTCCCTGACTGTTACATATGTTGGTGTTTACTATAGCAAATTTCCTCGTAGCCGTGTCACCTAGCGTGGCTTGTTATGGAGAGTCAGCTTCGACCCTTCGTTGGGCAGAGAGGGCCCGGCAGCTGCGTAAGCCACGCGTCCTCAACTGTGGTCCCAGCACCGCTTCCCGCATCGCTTTGCAGGCACAACTCAACCAGCTCTTGGATGAACTAGCCAAACATCACATTCGCTATGTAAGCTCATCTTCATCCATAACACAGACAACAAATGAGAAAAGCTTCAAAGAAATTAAACAATATTATTATACCTACTTACGCACTGTATAAAAAATATTCTTATTTTTAACACACTCTTCCGCTCTCTCTCTTTTTTACACAATGTGGATTTCAGTTAGAAAACTATAAACAAGAGATTGAGATTGGTTCTTTATTTATTAGCGTATTTATTTGGCACACCGATCAGTGAGTTAACATTATTTTATTTTTACAGAATCTTCAGACGGGGAAAATCATATACGATGAAATTCATTGGACACTGTATACGAATACAGATAATTTACATACAAATAAATCTTTAAATACATACGCAAAGATAGGTAACATACTGAACATGTTTACTCCGAAGACAGAGGCCCAACATTCTCAAAACTCTGAGTCTACAGCTTCATCAGTAGCTAGCGGTAGCTCAGACGTTATCAATACAATGGACAAAAATATCAAAGAAGAAATTACCAAGGAAGTAGATAAAATACTCACACCAACTTTTGAGAGAACCAGAAGTGGCAGTGATCTTGAAGTAATCGCTCCTTTGAGGTATAGAAGAAGACAATACAAGTCACAAGAAGTGTTGCCTATTGAGAAAACATTACATGTTAGTCAAAGTACAGCACAACCATCACCGACTCAGAGTCAAGAAGATATAACTGAAAATCGAGGTGCTGAAAAAACGAAACCTTCTGTACCTATTCTTTACGACAATCAAAGAGCAGAAATTGTGGCGTCAGTTACAGAAAGACTTTATTCAAAACTAAAGAAAAAAGAAGAGGCAGCGGTGTCTAAGGTGGAAAATATGGTGGATAAAAAGATTATGGAACCACTTAATGAGTTAAGAATTTGCACGAATGCCCGTCAAAGATTAATGGAAATAAGCCAGAAGGCAATGAGGAACAAAGGTAGAAGAATAGGCATACCAGCATATACACAGACACGTTATACAGTTACTAGAGTTAAAGATCAAGGCGTTGATGTGCAAAGTGATTTAGAGTCGTACATTCTGAGGCAAGATCGACCTTATAAACTTCAACGTGACGTTGCCACAGAAACAATACCCATGACTCCACGCTGTAAAGAAATAGCAGTTGGACCCAGATGCTCTTCCTTAAATTACCGAGACAGTGGTACTATTACAGACACAAATAAGGTAGTTCACAGAAATTCTTTTATGATGACAGATGTTGTGTCAAAATCTGATCGTTGTTCGCAAACACTCGTTGTGGCTCCACCAAGAAGAAAAAAACGTGCAGGAGTACATATGAAATGCAATGATATTCATCCATGTTGTATGGATGAAGGTTGTGTCCCATCCGTTATAAGCATAAACATATCGCAACCATATGAACTGGATTCGGAAACACAGAGTTCTGACGATAATATAGACAGTCCGAGTTCTGACGATAAATCGGAAGGAAAAGTCGAAATAAGTGAAGAGAGACCAACAAATGTATCAACGACACCGGACTTATTGACAAATCATAACAATGTTGAAACAAGTGCTCATGAAGATAGTAATTCTGAACAATATGAAGAAACAGAAAGTTTACACTATGAAAGGGTAGAGAAATTAATAGCAAATAACGTGAATATTTTACCAGATCCAAATGACAGACAAGGAGATGTTGATCTTTTCAGTCATGTCAATACATCGAACGCTACAATCCATGCTACAAAAGACATGCATACTCGAAAACACATAATTGTATTACCTACTCAAAATCAAGACTGTATTAAGGAAGAGAATACTATATCAGGTGATGGCAAAGTTACGTCTACTTTGGAATGTAAAATAGAAGACGCCTCATTGAATATTGATAACATTTTGCCAAATCCAATTTGTTCGACTCACCAAGATGAAGAATTTCCTGAAGATCGATCAGAAGATGTTTCACTGCCACGAGTCACAGTCGTGGCAGCTAGGACAATTAATCAAGAGGAAATGAGAGATATGATATTAGGACGTAATGAAAACATGTACCCCTATAATATAGTCCTTTCTCCGCCTCGTGGAAGAGATGATACGAAAAGAATCGTAACATTTAAGGATATTGAAAAAAATCCGGTGGTAGAAGCCGAGTCTAAAAATTTCGCGAGATTTCCGAATAATGAAAACGATTCGAAATCTTATACTTCTGATTCAACATACTCTGAAATAAGGGGCGTCGAAAATAATAAAAACGAGTTTACATCATCTTGTTCAGATTCAACGGACTCAAGTCAAACAAACTCGTTTGTTTGGAAACGTTGCAATAAAACTAGCCCAAATAAATCCATCTATACTCCTGTATGCAAGAATAATTTGATCAGACACAGGACTGTTAATGCTAGGTCAAAGTTTTATAAGGATTTTTTAGGACTAAACGTCGATTCACATGACATTAATATAGGAACTTCTAGCGAAAACACAGAGTTGGATGATTCTCAATACAATTTTCATCAAAGAAGAAAGTACTTTGAGGAAAAATTTAAATCTGCCCCAAATACAAGCCGAAATTTTGATAGGTTTCATAAGAAATTACTCAACTCTTGTGATAATCTTGATGCAGCAGTGAGCAAGTATGAAAATTATTTGACGAATTGCCACGAAAACAAGAGGAGAATAGTTCCAACAAGGACACCAAAGGAGTATTTACAACATCTAATTCATTTGAGGAGAGAATTTGTCAGAACGGAATATGATACGAATACAACGGACAGTTCTGTTGGATTAACACGCAAATAGCTTTATGTAAGGTTTTACGTATTAAGAAAAAAAAGGAAATGTACTTGCTAAAATTTTAATTAGTAAGTGTAAAATTTGTACTGTTTTATGGTTTAATTTTATTTAACACATATTTCATTTTTCAAAATAAAATTACTTAATGCATTACGAAATTTTTATCTTATTAAGTATTAATTTAAATAAGTGTACATTTGCAAACGGCATAATTATTGACGTAAAGACGTAAAGGTATTTATTATTAAATTGGAGATTGTTGTACTCGGGCCAAAAGTTCAAAGTTAACCAGAAAGCCAATAAGTTAATCGTATATCAAATTGTTTTTTGCACGTGAAGAACTATGTATGTTATTCAAGTGAAATCGACAAGAAGATTGCAATTCAACAATTTGAAGTTCATTACCATCCTTTCTACATCGACAAGTTTTGTGACCTCAGGTTTATGTAAGTTAATTTTGAAATGGAGGGCAAGGTCGTTAAACATCGCGGTCTGCTCAATGCTACAAATAATGTGACTAGACTAAGTGAATGATATGAAAAATAAAATGAAACATTTATTATTATAATGATATTATTAGTCAGAGCACTCTGATTTTATGGCGTACGGCGGCGTGATATTTTTTTGAATTATAAACAATAAACCCGCTTATATATGCTACACTGATAATTTGAGTGTATTTAGTGTTTAATATATAGGTATAAAGTGTGTGTGCATTCATATAGTACTTGCATATGTATGAGATTTATATAATGAGACTTTTAGAATAATTCTGCAGTTTTAAAAAACTGTCGTTACTTCTCAGCTTAGCGCAATCACTGCTAGGTTTGACCCTGACTGCAACAACTTGAATCCATGCGCTTGCGTGCGCTGCTGCCGCCGCCCGGCTTCCAATCTCGATCGTATCAGTTGCATATTGGTGGCGCACATGCGTGTGCGGTCTTAGAAGCGGTTCCAAGTTTTCTAAACCCTACCGCGGTATATCGAATATGTATACCGCGAAATAAAATCAGTTTTAAACACAAAAATGGCTTTTCTAGACATGCCAATATTTATAAAATTTGCATTAGTTCTTACAGTATTTTGTTTAATTTATTTTTGGTTTAAATTTAAGTTTTCTTACTGGAAAAGACGGGGTGTCATTGGCCCACAACCAGTGTTTCCTTACGGAAACCTGCGAGACGTGATTAAAAGAAAAAAACAATTTTTTCAGCCGTACTGTGATAGTTATGTGAAGTTTAAGCACCTGCCTTATGTTGGAATGTATAGTTTTAATAAACCAGTGTTGTGTATAAATGACCCAGATATAGCCAGACTTATTTTGATCAAGGATTTTGATAATTTCCAAACGCACGGAATATTCTCGGGAGGAGCAGGCGATCCGCTCGCTGGTCATCTCTTTAACATGCACGGCAATGCTTGGAAAAACCTGCGTGTGAAGTTGTCTCCATCTTTTTCAACGGGCAAGCTAAAAGGCATGTATCCGTTAGTGGAGAAAATAGCAGGAGAAGCTCTAGTATATGCAAATCAGATGCGTTCAAACGGAGAGACAATTAACATGTCGGAATTTTACGACAGATACACCATGGAAATTATCGGCAGTGTCGGCTTCGGGATCGAGTGTAACGGCTTCAGAAATCCTAATTCAGAATTTTATCTCCGTGGTCACGAATATTTCAATCCCAAATCAATTTACTGGTAAGTAGGTCAAAAACATGTTTATGATAAATAAACAAGTGTTGCCCCATTGCTGATCTTGAATACAATTTTTACAGGACATTGACCCGAGCAGTAGCATTTTTCGCTCCAGATTTTTTCAATATGTTAAAAATAAAAAGGATCAATCCAAAAATTATTAATTTCTTTTCGAGACTGGTTGAAGAGATTGTTGAATACCGAGAAAGGCATTCTTACAAGAGGAATGATTTTCTTCAAACTCTTATCGAGTTAAAGAACGGTCACGTGAACGAGGACTCAGGTAAACGTGAATGAAGGCACACACCTAGCTTGTTTATCTTTAATGTATATTAGTTTACGAAACTTGTGGTCAAGTTTTGCATACCACAAACAGCGGGTCTGACAGAATCACGACGACCTTAGCGAGCCAAAGTGTGCGTAATGTTACACGGGCGGTTAATCTTGACGTAATTCCTTGCAAAATTGCGAAGACTTTACGAAACTATCTCGTTGGTTGTGTTCTCAGAATATAAATACATGTATATTGAATTGATACGCTTATCGGTTACGGCATTTCGATCAAGCCCTTACGGTTATAAACCTTACATAAAGTAAAAGTGTTCAATCTATTAGATAGGTTTATTACAACTAAAGTTTCGAAAATTATTGCTTAAGTCTTATAATTAATGGGTTAGTAGTTGTTTTTAATTTTGTAACTAACCGGTCGGCAAACCGAGTAAGTTTCTTGAGATCTTTTTTTTATCACAACATAAATGTAATTTTGAATTCTTATAAGTGGAAATAATTTATGCATCCATCAAATTGGTTTCAAAGTCAGTTAAAATTTCAGATGATCCTACATTAAAGTACCCGTTCTCAATGCAAGAAGTAGCGGCAAATACAATGCTATACATGTTTGCGGGATACGAAACTTCCGCCACGACCGGTCAATTTGCAGCTCTCGAGTTGGCTCTCAACCCTGGGGTTCAGGAGAAGGCCAGAGATGAGGTGATCAAAGTTCTGGGGAAGTATGACGGTGTATGTACATACGAGGCACAGAGCGAGATGTTGTATCTGAACATGGTATTGGATGGTGAGATACTGATCGATAGTAATTTTGTAGATGTGATTGGATTTACTCAGATCCTTATGGAGATCTTTGAGGAAAGGCCTTTTGTCTAGCAGGTGATGACGTTTTACGGCCGATATTAGATGATTAGATGACTAAGGCCTGTATTTATAAATCGCTATTAAGTATGAGATCGTGATTAAGAGCGCACTTGATACGCAGGACTAATTAATAAACGTCACTTAAGTGCGTGATCACATTTCAGGTTTTACCTAAGTAGGGCTTGATTAATAAACGTCAATCAGCACTCAAGTAAGCACTTGAGAGCTCACTTGAGTAGGTATTTTGTTGATTGTGCAACATTGTTTTAACGTTTAAGATTGTAAACCTAGAATAATATATATTGTTGTACTTATCATTAATAAAAATATATTATTATTATATTATTATTATTATTATTGTGGTCTGGAGGTAACTTAAGTTCCGGATTGTTATGTCAGTTGTGAAAAACGAAGATGGCGCTCGAAAGTATTTTAAACGAAATCGACTATTATGACGAACTGGACCACTACGACGACATTTTTTGGCAGAATCAATTCCGTTTGCCTAAAGAATACGTCCGGGATGCTAAAAATCCTTTCGAAATGGTGCAAAAATAGTTTGAAAAACGATACAATTCTCACAAGATTCCGTCTTTTACATTGTGTCGTTGATAAAGAAAGAATCATTTATTTAGTAAAAAGTGATAATGGCGGTCTTCTATTTTCTATGCGGATAATGTATTTCCCGCCATCTAACTCCTTTTTTGAATACGTATTTTCTGCTCTGGGTACGAGCAATGGACAAAATGACGCGAATCCCGCGCGTACGACGTTCGTCGCCTCCGCCGCGCCGCATTCAGGGCAACAATAGATAGGTACCTGCCTGTGTGTCTGACGAAATAAAATTATAAGACATCTCTATAATATTAATCCCCCCAATCTATGCCTGAATAGAATACCTATTCACTCAATGAACACTTCTCTTGATTGAAGATGACATGGTACCTATCCATTGCTAGAAAAATCTTACTATTGACCACGCCTGCCTGGTGAGCCCAGAGGTAATCTACTACTACCAAGGCCTAGATGTATTTCTTTACCTGTAATGCACTATTTGTAGACCAAATCAAGGTAATGTAAAATTGATTGCCTTTAATTATTGTTATTTATGTGCAAGTTAGATAAAATAAATGTGAAATAAATATCTGTAAGTTCATAAAATAAATAATTTATTTATTCAAAATAAAATAACAAGTGTTAATTAAGTAGGTGGGTGTTGTGGCAGTCAGAGCGTTCTTGTTTCATTGCAACTGTGAACCTTTTTCATAATATTTCTGAAAAATAATAAAATTATACTTTTATTCTTACAAGCAATAAAGAATCATCTCAGCCGAGATAGTTTTAATTGTTGGACAAACACTCAAGTGTTTTAATTTAAACATAACCTAAAAAACATGGCTAATGTTTAGAAACAGAAACTTGTCCATGATTGGCATATTCACTACAAGGTGTGTTTTCTGTGGAGAAGAACAGCCAGAAGAAAGTACATTATAAAGACTAAAATGTATGTACATAATTCACAAAATTGTTATCTTATATTCATAAATGTTCAGCTAATGTATAGAAAATAATGGCAAAGGTATACGAGGGCACAGAATTAATTATAATACTACCGGCGATGACCTGCCATAATGTCAAACATCAGACCTCATCTAACTTTGAAGTCAAAACATATTAACAGGTAGGTAAGTAACAAACTGTGCATTGATGGTGTATTGGCTAGGGCCGCTGTCTCTTGTCCGGGAGACATGGGTTCAATCCCTACCACGTACCAATGTGCTTTGGAATTTCAAAATCATAAGTACGTTAAGGTTGCCTGGAAGAAATTGCTACCTTAGCAATAAGGCCGCCTATCTGTACACCCTTTTATCTATCTTCTGTACTTTCAAGCTATATCCTTGTGTGCAATAAAGTATATTCTATTCTATTCTACTTTTATTCGATGCTCTTGCGGTGAAGGTAAACATTGTGATGAAACCTGCACGCACACTCCTGCGAAATAATTCAAAGGTTGTGTGTGAAGTTGACCAACCCGCACTGGGGCAGCGTGGTCGATGATCACCCTAATTCTGGGCAGGCTCCAGCCCCTCGGTGGGGACGTATGTGAGCTGTTGATGATGATGATGAAGTAACAAACTAATGAGATTTCTTATAAACATCATGAAAACAGCTTAATTGAAGCTTATGGTTTCCTGTTTTTACAAAATGAAAGTTAGTTTCTTACCAGCTATTACATTATCAGTTTTAAATAGATTGTCTGCATGGTCTTCAGTGTCAATCAATTATTATTTGGTAGATGTTTCATTATTTATATTATTGTACTGAAGTACTTTTTAGCTGCATCTTATTTTCTGGTTTGTTATTGTTTGTTACACCTGAAATGAAATAATAGTAAGTAGAATGTTTGAATAAGTAGTACATAAAATAAGTAAAAATGTTCACCTGTTCTCGTGGGGGTTGTATTGCAAGGTCGGCAACTGACCTCACTTTGATGAAGAGAAGTACCTATAGGTACATGAGGGAGCCTATGTACCACAGGTATCCATCCAAGGAAGGCTTTTATCACTTGTTGATTTAATTCCAATCTTTCGCCATCATTCATCACTGGTGTAGTGTAATATTTACACCTCGAACCAACCACGATTTTATAGATAGGTACCTTTGTTTTATACACTAAACAAACAATAAACAACACTTTTTTGGCGGTGAACTGAAGTGAGACTTTTTGTTAATTGCGAATATATTTACAATTTTGAATACTAAACTGAGTTTCAGACTAAAACCTAGTTATAAATTCTATACGAAAAAATACGCAGCAACTTAAAACTAACATTTCCAAGAGTACGTACGTTCCAAAACGTGCGACCATCACTCGGGAGTGATAGTTCTATTCTCTTCTTTGTCTGTCCTATGAGTGCGAGCGAAATAGACTGTTCTCAAGTAATCGTTTTTGCCGTTTTGGAACGCACCGAAGGCTGAGTTCGATCTTAGATTTAAGTTGCTGCCCCCAAGAGCGATATCAGCTGATACGCTCTTGAATCAGCTTTATTAATTAGCATTTACTTAAGCTCGACATTATCAGATGAGAGCGATATCAGCTGATACGCACTCAAGCTCGGTTTTGAGTTCGATTTATAAATACAGGCCTCAATTATGTCAGCAACAATCATGAATTTGTTTACTATTTACCTACCCCAAACCTCTGTAGGTAGTAGCCAATAAACTGTCTTTGTTTTCCAGAAACAATGAGGAAATACCCACCTATGAGGGCTTTATTTCGGAAATGTACAAAAGACTACACATTACCAGATAGTTTAAAAATTGAGGAAGGCACGTTGGTTTTTGTGCCTAACCATAGCATTCAAATGGACCCGGACATATTTCCGAATCCAGACAAGTTTCTCCCGGAGAGGTTCACACCAGAGAATAAAGCTAAGATGCATCCATGTCACTGGATGCCTTTTGGAGAAGGCCCAAGGAAATGTTTGGGTTAGTAAAAATAAAAACTAAGGGTCGGGCCACACTTATCGACGGCGATTGACGGTTTGCCCATACAAAACGCGCACTTAGTATGAAAATCCTTTCGCCACGTCGTCGATGCGAAAGGATTGCCATAGTAAATGCGATCGCCGTCGATAAGTGTGGCCCGACAATAACAGAAAAAGACCAGAATGGATTTGATACTTATCTAGAGTAGATTATGCAAATAGGCGGCTTTATTGCTAAGGTATCAATTTATTTCAAGCAACTTTAGGGCTCAGAAAATTCGAAACTAAAACTCTGCGGGATAGTATGTTGCCATTAATTTACGTACCTACTTTAAATAGATGGAAGTAAACAGGAAATGCAATGGCGTATCTTTGAGTAAAAAAATATTATAAAATAATGGTGTAACAAATAGTTCCGTGTCTTGATGAGCAGCAATATAACTACAGTAATTATTTTATATTATTATATCAAAGCCTTCGTATGAATAAAAACTAATATTTCGTAATGAATAGGATGTAATCTGACATGTCGAGGCAAAATAGGGATAGAGCCTTCACCCACGATCTATGCAGGTACATAAACAACTTGAAGGTTGGTTAGTAATATTACGGGTCAAACAGTGTAATTGGTTGTTAATACATAAGTCAATAATAAAATGACGTGATTCAAAAAGGGTCGTCGCCGTTAAGAGCTTACGAGTATAAACACTACAAAAAGTATTATTTGATTTAAAAACTCACCAAACCTTTTTTCTTTTCTGATAAAAGCTTTAAAGTTAAATATTGATTCATTTATACGTTAAAATAATGTAACCAACATTATAATATTCTATAGAATTAGAAGGCATATCTGCATAACGCAATCTGATTATGTTTAAGTGTTAGCTAAGTTTATCGCTGGTTTTATTACTATTCTAATTGTGGGTTGGTGTCTAACAGCTGAATAATAAGCTAACTTAGCAGGCTGAGTTAGCAGAAGATGTTAACCAGCAATAGTTTATTATACTCGAATAGTGCTGAAAAGTATATTCAATACATCACATGCTCTATTTGGTTAATGGCATAGTAATGGATATGATCACAAAGTATTTGTATTTGTCTCCGTGGATATGATACAAGGTGCGGGGCACGGAGACAAATATTTGTCTACGTGGTGTGGGGTGTCTCCCTTTTGTACCTGGCAAGATTATATTATAGAAGCCTAACGCGTAGAAAAGGTAAAGTCGTCGGTGTTTTGTAGAAAGGGCAAAACCGCCTTTTAATTATTAGGCGCTTTCGCCCTTTCTACAAAACACCGACGAAGTGCACCTGAAGTATATTTTATTATCTTTACATGACTCGTATGTTTATTTTGCTTATTAAATTTGTTTAACGCTCTATTATATTTTTAGGTCTACGGCAAGGATACATTCAGTCAAAGTTAGTACTGGTGAAGTTGTTGCACAAGTATGAACTGTTGCTGGACGAAAGAACACTGGTCCCGGTCAGGATCAAGGCTGGATCTATGGCTTGCGCAGCCGAAGGAGGCGTGTGGATCAAATTAAGGCTGTTGAAACCGAGACATTAGCAAAGAATAATTAACCGTAACTAAGTTTATTAACAAGACTACTTGGTCTAGCTAGTAGATTGATAATGGCAGGCGTCGAGTAGTTACGTCCTATCCTACATTTAAAGTTCATGTATAATTTTTGTTTTTATGAGAAATGTAAGGGTTACGAGATTGAATGTGTTTTTGAATGATAACCTAAAATAAGTGCATAGAATAGAATAAATTTTAAATTTTATTTAATGTACAAAACACAAGATAGCTGCTATTAAAAAAAGTCTGATATCGTTACGTCCTCCTGCGGGTCCACAAAGTCCAATTTCGAAGTAAACTAACGAGAAATAATACGTTAAATTGTAAATGGTTGGTTCAGTTCACAATTTTCCGTAAGTTTATAATATAGCGAATAAGATTATAAACTAACGGCGTTCCCAATCTTACGGTGACAGATACGACCTGTGACCAAGGAATTAAAAGTAAAGTTGACTATCTACACTTGTCGTGCCTTTGTTGTCGTTATATTTCCAAGTTATTTGTCATCATGAATCTTGCTATTGGCTGACGATGGACAAATCTATAGTCGCGTCGCGATTCTCTACATTACACTGTTAAATGCAAAGGTTTATTTTCTGTGGTCAGGCGTTTGCCTGCTCCTAAACTGACCAAACTGTGAGCGAAGTTATGCAAAGAATCCTTGAATGGCCAAACATTTCTATTTGGAAGTGAATTTTTTAACTAAGGTCTCTATGATGAAAGTAAAACAATATTTTAGTATTAAGAAAACTTTTGTTAGCGTTGTTGAACAATTTTAGCCCATGGCACAACTTGGAAAATTAAATATTTACTTAGAAATCCCTAATATTGAGACTTAACTCCTCGAGTGGCAGATGCCATTATTAAGTTTTCGCCGCGTGTGGCAGCCGACCTCCTTAAGGCTAGTGTCAAAAATTGCACAAGTGGCATCGCCATTTTGCAAAAAAACTGCACAGGTGGCAGGGGGCTCAGAAGGCGGGTCAGAAATTACTTCTAAAGGTTTTTATAAAAACAAAATTTTCTCTAATTTTTGTTTGGAATCTAGTGAATGTTGTATAGTTTTGAAATCCTAATGAAATAAACCAAAACATTTACCAAACAGGTTAAAAAAGATAAATATAAATTAAAGATAAATTTAATCATGCAACTGCAAGTTGAAAATAAGCATATTGATTTTGTAACCATTTTTTTTCCACGAAACGTAATTTATAATTAAAACATATTTCCCTCATTATTTATATTTCATTTTGTTCACTATAAAAATACATATAACAAAATTATACCCTTTATAGCAATTTTTTACAGTATGATGATGATAGTATAGTCACAGAGCTAACGAAAACAGGCTCTTTACCGCTCGACAATAGACAGTAAAGATAGATGTTTTTTTACCGTGTGGCAACTTGTAGAGCAAAATATCACTTTTTTATTTCAAACACGAACTAAAGTGACACTTGAGAAGACACGAAACAGCCGATAAGCCGATTGCTTCGTTTTGAAACACATATAACGAACGTGGTCATTAACTGTTTCTATAGACAGAAAATCTTATACAAAATCCGTAATCTTCTCGTAACGTTCACTTGAACGTACTCGAATAATGTTATGTGATATTCTGTCCAAACTTAATTACGGAGATTTAGTCTACGGTCCACGTCTTCTAGTTAGAACTCAACGTCTGGGGGCCATTTCACGAAGCTACAAGTTACAAGTACAATTTGACGTACATTGCGTAGACAATGAGATAAAACGGTAAGAGCTAACAGTTTAAGTGAATTGGCTACGCAATGAATATCAAATTGTAACTTGTTACTTGTAAATTGTTGCTTCGTGAAACGGGACCCTGGTGCAACGGGTTAAAAATGCGTGCACTCGATTTTGTTTCAATGTTCCCCCACGTAGCCATATAACACCTTTTCTGAACAGAGCCTCCATGTTAAATATGGAATCACGTAGAAAACTGCATTTAGCATGTCTTGTTTTCGATGTAGTTAAGTTTAAAAATCCAAAATATCTTCACACTAAGCTCAAATATTCAAATGTACATACATACGAAAGGTATGGCAGAACTACACGTGCTCCTTTTGCTGGTTACAAACACAGAACAGTGGCGTTTGAAGGGAGTTTTCGTCACCAGGCGATGAGGTGCTGGAATAATATTCCACCCTCTTTGCGTCTTGTGGCGACTAAGTTCACCTTTAAATAAAAATCTATTAAAAGCTCACCTATTAAATAAGCAAATAACGGGAATCCCCAAACACTTCACGCTTGGTGGCTGGTGAATCTAATTTCCGCAAGTATATACTTTTTGTGATGTCTCTCACCTGTCTTTCACTAACTAAGACACAAACTCAAATACACATTTCATAACAAATCAAATTTTACTCGAATACACAAACACTTAAGTAACTCGGATCGCAGCGCGATCTTCAGATGAAACAGGAGGTAGCTGAAAATCAGTGTTTGCCCTACAAGTTGGCAAAATCTACACTTAACTGAGCTACAACCTGTTTTTTTTTTTCATTATGTACCCTCCCAAATATTATGACTGTTTTTGTTTTAAGATTGATTGTGTGTAGATGTGTATTTTAGAAATAAAAATGATTTTTCTTTCTATCTTATCATATTTTATTAATTAATATAAAAATATATATTAGTAGCTGACGATTCGCGAAGAAAAAAACAGAATCGGTTGAAAAACGAATTTACAGTGTTTTTTTAAAGTTTCAATATGTCTGTCTCTTTCAAAAACGATTTTTTGTATGGAGATTATTTGGCGTTACTAACAAATGACGTCACAAATGGGCCTCTCTGTCTAATCTTGAATTCCAAACCTTTATAACTCGGTAAATTTTAAAGATAGCAAAAATTCTTTTAGTGTTCGATAGCAGAAACTAAGAAGTTTGGATTTATAAAAATAAAAAAAATAGTCCGATCCCCTTATAGCATCTTATTTTCAATTCAAAGGCCTAATTTTAAAAATATCTTAAGAATTTAATCTTGTTTCTCTTTTCTATCTGTTTTTTTCGGCTTTTCTCTCCTAATATCTTCGCGCTGATTGGGCTCTTCTTTGGTTTGAGAAGGTCCGGGTTCTTCCTTAACTTCTGAAGGCAACAGGTCTTTTGGAGTTTTATCTTCGTCCTTTTCTACGGTGGAATCTAATTTTTTACCCATTATTGTTTCTTTCGATGAAATTGAAGGCGGTGACTCTTTTGATCTTTTGCCTTCGTCTATTACTATAGTGGCATCTAGTTTTTTATCCGTTATTGTTTCTTTAATTGAAGACGGTAGGTCTTTTGGACTTTTACCATAGTCTTTTTTTATAGTGTCATCTAGTTTTTTATCAGTTATTGTTTCTTTTGATGAAATTGTAGACGGTATGGCTTTTGGACCTTTACTATCGTCTTTTTCTTTAGCGTCTTCTAGTTTTCTATCCTTTATTGTTTCTTTTGATGAAATTGAAGGCGGTGTGGCATTTAGACTTTTACCATCGTGTTTTTCTATAGTGTCATCTAGTTTTTTATCAGTTATTGTTTCTTTTGATGAAATTGAAGGCGGTATGACTTTTGGTTCTTTTGATGAAATTGATAGCGGTATGTCTTTTGGACTTTTACTATCGTCCTTTTCTTTAGTGTCATCTAATTTTTTATCCGATATTTTTTCTTTTGTATTTACAGCTCTAACAACCATTGCGTCTTCATTATTGGCTGCAGAATCTACAATAGACTTTGTAAATTTTATTATATGCGCTACAGGAGATGTTTTTGGCTCCAGTCCATATTCAGAGTCTTCTGATTTTGCTTGCCATGCTTTTTCTGGAAGAGGTGTAAGTGTGTCTGTAGTTGATGGCATTTCTTTATAATTTTCTTTGTCAAGAGGTTCGAGCGTGTTTTTAGTTGGTTTCATTTCTTTTTTGCTTGCATCAGGTGGTTGCGGTGTCATCATTGTCGATATGTTTTCTTTACTCTCTTGTTTTAAAGGTTTCAGTAAGTCTAGTACTACAGGTTTAAGTGTCGATACCGATGCTTTTGGACTAGATATCTGTACTTTTTGCGAAACAGTTTGCTTTTTAACCTCTTCCGTTTGTACACCTCTATTACTCTGTTTCGATTTAAGTATCGGAGGTTTTGGTCCCACTGCAGATAGTTCAGAACTTAAAGTTGATGGCGTCATAAGTTTAAAATTCTCTACAGTTACTTTATGTTCCAAAACGTGTCTAAAATTTTTAGCTAATTGTTCAGCCTCTTCTTGATTGACGATTGATTCTTTTTCACTGCTGGAAGATGAGGTCCATATGAGCGAATGTATATTTCGCATGCCTTGTTGTCGTTTTATATCGTTTACGCTTTCTGCGACTAATGCGTTTACAGGGCTTGGTTCTGTACCAATATTGTCTACTATACCGTGAAGAAGCTCAATTATGAATCTGTGTTTCTTAGCAATGCGAACAGCTGCCGACTTTACGATTAATTTACGACATTCGTCTGGCACGAGTGCCATTTTTGAGGTGTAAGGAGTCGTCTGAGATAGAAAATGTAGAGTTTCTCTGCTTGTACCAGCTATTAAAGTAGTATCAGCATTTGATGGTGGTTCTGTTCCAAATCCTTTGTTTACGAATCGTACTTTCAGAGACGTGTTTGACATCCGACGAGGGCTACTTTGTTCATCCTTACTCGAGAACTCATCAGTTCTTATGTGTTTCTCATGGCGTTCCTAAGCAAAAAAGTATTTAAAAAAAACAGAAGAAACTGCACACTTTACATGTAAAAATAAAATAATACGTAACGTATACTTATTATACTACCTCCTACTTATAAAATCAAATACTTACCAACATCTTTTCGATATTTCCGCGGAGTTGGACTTGGACTTTAACGAGGCGGAAGTCAACGATTAGGATGATGCGGAGTAGCGTGGTGAAGGCAGAGCCGACCCAGCAGAAAGTGTGTATCCAAGCTGACATGACGGTGAGGCGTGTGGCCTGGTACACACCGCGGATTCGCCGCTCATAAGCCAGGGTCGCCACGTTGATTGTATAAGAGCATCTGAATAGATATAGAACTGCGGTCAGAGCGCTTGGCTCTCGATCTGGATGTTCTGGGTGAAGAACTGTCTAACAAAGTCACTGTTATTATAATCACGTCATTAGAACACGCAGATTTTTAGTGACAATAAAACATTTCGGAAATAAAACTGATAGATTTAGGTATCTGGAGCAAGTGATGATCATTTCGGCGAAATGTTTGTCTGTCTCGGAAAAATCCCTGCTTAACTTTTTATTTCAAAATTGTAAAAATTAATTAAACTCCCTTATTTTCAAGATTTCCCTTGTAAATTTAAGTTATTGTTTTTTTTTCTTTTATTTCGCACGCAATAATACCAAAAGCGGTTGTTATTTGGTTTTAAAGTTAGGTTTAGAGTGTGCAGCAAGAATCGGAAGCTATATAAAGTTCTGGTCGAAAATAGTACGCATCGGGTGTTCGGCTTTGTCCCTGTCGTACTTGGCAGTCGCGAGTATTTTTTCGAAATGGCTGATTTATGTTTTTTTTACGTTTTTACGTTTTTAACTAGTCAGTTATTGGAAGTTTTTAAAATTTTGGAGTTATGAGGGTTGAAAACGTAAAAAAATCATAAATCAGCCATTTCGAAAAAAAGACTGCGAAAAAAAAACAGTATATTTATCGAACTGCTCACAAAATTTCACGAGAATCGGTTGAGAAACGCTAGCTGTAGATAAGAACATACAGATGGATAGATGGACATACAAAAGATGGACATACAATATAATGTCCTGAAGACCGAAATGATGGTTTTCAGAGCTGGGAGGGGTCCGGATGTCGTACCGCCGGTGTTTTTGAATGGTTCGCCGATTCGGGTTGTGGGGACTTTCAAGTATCTTGGGCATATCCTGACTGAAAGACAGACATACGACGCAGATATGGAGAGGGAGCGCAGGTCTCTCGAAATGCGTTGTAACATGCTCGCTCGCAGATTTGCACGCTGTACTGACGAAGTTAAGGTGACTTTATTCAAAGCTTTTTGTCAGTGTTTTTATACCTGTCAGCTTTGAATAAAGTTCACCAGGCAGTCGTACAGTGTGCTAAGAGTACAATACAACAACGCATTTCGGATATTATTCCGACTTCCGCGATTCTGCTGCGCAAAAAGCATGTTCGCCGATGCCAGAGTCCCTGACTTCTTCTCCATACTGCGAGCGCGGACCGGTTTCGTTTCGGGATCGTCTCCGGAGCAGTCCTAACTCGAGGCTGTCTGTGATCGCGAATGATTTTGACAAGCCGTTCATTAAACACTGGTCAGTTATGCACCGTTGTGAGAACGGGAAGTTTTTAAAATGAATTTAATGTTAAGGTTTTATGTAACGTATTTAATTTTATTTTATTTTTATTTTTATTCCAAATTATATTTCTTCTTTTATTGTACTGTATTTTGTATATGTATGTTATTGTCTATGGGTGTATGCCTGAAATAAAGATTTATTATTATATGGGGAAACTTCTTCAGTTCACCTTTAAGGGGAATTTTGACAACGACATCGGCCAATGGCAAGATGTCGCCGCTTTTATGTTACAAGAAGGTGGCGGCGTACTATCGCCGCGGTGTCGATAATAACTGATTTTTGAATTTTGTTCCTATCATTTACCGAGAGCCCCAGTTTAGTGAGGTTCTCGGTAAGTGATTTAGAAACAACTCCTGTCGCAGAGAGGATTAGCGGGACGATCAGTACCTGCGATTGCTTCCACACCTGACGGATCTCTTCAGCTAGCCGCTGGTACTTAACCATCTTTTCATTGGTATACTGCTGAACATTGTGCGTGTTAGGAACACCGATGTCCAACAGCCACGTCCGTTTTACCTCTTTTTCCATTAGGATGATGTCCGGCCTGTTATGGACCATAGTCCGGTCGGTAAGGACTGAGCGGTCCCAGTAAAGTTGGACATTACTGTTCTCCATAACCGGACTCGGGCTGTACTTCCAGTGCAGGACTCTTTCCTGCAGCAGACCGTGTTTTAGTGCCAGCTCCTGGTGGACGATCTTCGCCACGTTATTGTGGCGCTGGGTATATTCAGTCCTAGCGAGAGCCTGGCAACCACCTGTGATGTGCTGGATGGTTTCGGAGCTTTGGTGACATCGTCTGCAACGATCATCTTCCAGTCCTGCCTTGATAATATATTTAAGGTAGTTCTTTGTTGCTACCACCTGATCTTGGATCGCCAACATAAAACCTTCCGTTTCAGCTTCGCCTCGGCTAAGCCAGTTGTTCAACGCTTCAACATCAACATGTGCCTGCTTTAGATCGTTGGCGAAACGGCCGTGTAGAGGTTTCGCAGCCCATTGGCAAAGTTTAGCTTTTAAGTAATTAGCGTCTGATTCTAAGGGCGATATATTATCCGCATGAAGGAGATCGAGAGGTGTAAGTCGGTCGTCAGCTTTCACTACGGTCTGGTGCAGAGAAGAGGTAGTATTTGCTAGGAAATATTCTTTCAGACCCTGAATTTGTTTGGCACATAGCCTACTAATATCTACTAATCCCCTACCGCCATTAGCACGAGGAAGGGTCACTTGCTCTACCGCCGACTTTGGAAGGTGATCCCGGTACTTAGTCAGCATGACACGGGTGGACCTTTCCACCTTCTCAAGTTCGGTCCTAGGCCAACTGACCACCCCGAAGGTATAAGTCAACACCGGTATGGAAAAAGTGTTGATAGCCTTGAAAAGGTTGCGGCCATTAAGACCGGACCTAAGAATTTTCTCGAGCCTCTGGTGATATTCTTTGGTCACCCGGGAGCGAACTTCTTTCTGGTGGATCCGGTGTAACTGGAGAATACCTAGATATTTGTAGGTATCGTTTTCTGACATTGCAGCCATTTTGTCATCAACTTGCAGGTTAAAACCATCGGAAGGTTCAATCTGCCCGTGACGAATGTTCAGGGTCCTGCACTTTTCTAAGCCGAATGACATTCTAATGTCATTAGAGAATTGCTCAGTGCAGCGAAGCAGCGTCTCTAGCCACTATGGTTTAACTGTAGAACAGTTTCCCATTTAGACATCATATGACTTAGTAGTGCGACCACATCAGGGCTGATCTTATACACCTCAAGTACTTTTCTCAACCAGGAGTGGGGTACAGAATCAAAAGCCTTTTTGTAGTCTATAAACGCTACGTGAAGGTTCCGCGACTTGTGGTATGCCTGCTCCGTGACTACTGCGTCTATTATCAGCTGTTCTTTACACCCTTGAGATCTTTTAATGCATCCTTTCTGTTCTGTGGCCAACATTTGGTGTCGATCTAGATGACAGTAGATCTTGTCAGCAAGACAGGACGTAAAGTTTTTGTAAAGAACGCTCAGGCAAGTGATGGGGCGGTACTTAGCAGTATCTTGGGTATTTTCGTCCTTAGGGAGCAGGTAAGTCACTCCAATGGTGAGGTAGGAAGGAAATTGCTCGGGATCTCGGAGGAAGGAGGTATAGCACCTCGCTAGCGGTTCATGCAGGGTCGTAAACTTCTTAAGCCAATAGTTATGGATCCTATCAGGCCCAGTAGCTTTCCAGTTGAGGGTTTTGTTCACCGCTTGAGTGACGTCCTCTTCTGTTATAACCACTTCCGCCATTTGTGGGATCTCAAAAAGACGCTCCTCTTCGCTTTCGATCCAAGGTGCATCTACTTCATGGCTTGCTTGTTCAGACCATATACCGCGCCAGAAGTGCTCCATCTCCTCTCCCCGAGGTGGGGACCCATTTGTTCTGTCTTCGCTTTCGCGGAGTTTTCGATAAAACAGTTTCTCACTGTTAAAGAAGAGAGAGTTATCTCCTTCTTCTAGACTTGCGATACCTCTTTAACCAACTCGCTTTTAGAGCCAGTTTCTGACGAAGGGTATCGAGAATTTCGCTTGCTGTTTTATTGTGAGGGTAGTGCCTTGTATGTTTGGTAAACTCCTTCTGCAGCTCGTCAAACGCAGCGACTACTTTATTACTTCGGTTGCCACGGATGAACTGCATATCTATCAACTTCGCGGATCAGTCAGCGTTCCCACGCTGGTGTTCGATGAACGTTTTTGTGTTTACCGATACTTCCAATTTTTCCGCCTGTCGCTCGCACTACCGCAACAGCTGCTGCATATAATTATGGCTGTGTGAATAGCCTCAAAACTAAAGTCCGTTTGGGCGAGATGTTCGGTAAGAATGAAGGTATTCGTCACATGCACCTTTGCAGCTAATTTTCTGGAGGTGTTTTGTCGGGGGATCGGAGGTCTTAATAAGGGATCACTGCCCGTGAATTCCGCCATGGCCTTTGCGAATTCTTTCTTAAGGATTCGCAAGATTTCGTTATCAGATTCCGGTTCTTGCGGTTCTTCTGGCAGAGAGTTAATCTCAGAATGTGCCGGAACTTCCATCACTTCAAATGGATAGAAGTATTGCAGCTACTTCTGCTTTCAATGCTTCTAGCCTTCCTGCCGTAATTTTGTGGGTGATCAGGATCTGGCGTTTCTGATCAAGCACTCTTTGCTCTGTGACCCTTACGCTGAACTCTGGGTATTTTAGAACAAAGAAGCGATACACCTCAGACCTATACCCAACTAGATGTTGCTCTAGGTTGGTGGCTTGGTAATAACAACGCATTACATCCTCATTCATTTGAGTTGTCCACGCCATGCGTTGTCTGGGGAGTCCCGCCTTAGTGGTCGATGGCTGTGTGCAGCTCGAAACACTCGAGGGGAGGGGGAGGGTTGGGTGTGTCAGCGGTAGTGTTTTGGTTGACCGTAGCCCGCTGACGTAACTGACGGTCACTGACGGTTCGCATGCTGAGACGTCCAGCGCCAGCTCCGGACGTGCCCCGGCGACCCCCGGGAAACGGTCCTATTCGCACATTCTCATTATTCATTTCTCCAATACGGGTTAGACTGAATACAACAGGAGGTCGCCCAAATCTCTAGAGGTAACCGTTACAGATTGTAGCCCTTATAAGTACCCGGGCAGATTCGCCTTGAAAAACGGTAAACATTCGCGGGCTGGGTACTGACTGTTTGCGTCTGTGGAAATGAATCAAAATGACAGGCATTTGGTTCATTTCCAAAGACGGGCGATGGGGTCGTCACATCCCTACGCCAGGTAGTTGTTATTATTATTATTATTATACAAAAGCAATTTTGGCTAAGCTGAAACGGAGACGCTCCGCGCTCGCTCGGTCAATTGACCGGGAGTAATTACTCTCTTTTTGAAGCCCGTAGACATTTTCTAAGGGAATTATGTAGATTTGTAGAAAAATAGATAAAACACGTCAACTAACGTTTTGCTGCCAGTAATTTCTGCGAGCTTGATGCACAGCTCCTCTAAGCCTGCCTGAGTGATGAACGAGGTGTAAATGCTGAGCGCACTCATTGCCACTGAGAAGATAAACACAGTCGGCAGGATACGCCACGCTCTTTGCAATCTGTCACATTTTCCATAAATAAAAAATATTAATTAAACACCGTGTTTAATTCGTTTAAATCCCTTTACGAAAGAATTTATTCAATTAAACTGAATAACTTCAACAGGTTGTAATGACCTAATGTAGAGTTTTAGTCGTGCAGTGATTTAGATGTAACGCTAATATAAGGACATAAATATTTAGATTTTCACATTAACGGAGAACATGAAACCTGGAGGACACTGTCTACTTTCCCAACCCCGATTTATCAAGGATCACGCGCGGTCTATAATGTAAGGGTTTTTAAGAAAATTTACAAATTTGTGTTAATAAAAAAAAAAACCTTACCCCGTAAGGGCGCGGCTGCCTGAAGAACACATAAGGAACATGGTGGTCCATATGAGCCCACATATGCCGGACAGGAGTGGCGCATACGTCGGCAAATAGCAAGTCTTCTTTTCCACCCAATGTGTGGCCACAAAATCCACCGGCAGTGCTTAAATATAGAATGAAAATTGATCAAGTAAGTAGTAAATAGTGTATGTTACAGTCAAAACCACTTTTGTCATCGACCTTACACCTTCATAACCACGGAGTGTATTTGTCTCCGTGGTCATAACCCTAAGATTTGAATGAAAGAATGGCTTCAATCATGTAGTAGTAAGAATAAATCTATGTATTTATATCTAGGACACCAGTGGCGGCGCAACCAGTCACACCAGCTCTGTGGTACAGTACTAGATTTCGCAACCCATGGCGCCACCATGATGTCCAACTAGTGATACGAGTATATGGGTCTTAGTTACTCACTATCCGCATTACTGTCCGAAATGTAATCGTATATAAGTTGTTTGCTGGTGCCTTTGTCGCCAATATTAGATCCAGTCTTGCTGGTCATCTCCTTTAAAGAGATTAGCTTGGGAAAGAGCACGCATTTCTCGTCGAACAGGAACATCAGCATGTGGAAGCAGAACGTGCAGAACGAGCCGAACACGAACGCCAGGAAGAACAGCAGCAGGTGAATACCTGTATAGAAGATATAAGAAATCTATTTGCGGAACAAAGTTTTTA
Source organism: Carpatolechia fugitivella (assembly GCA_951230895.1). Classification (NCBI taxonomy): domain Eukaryota; kingdom Metazoa; phylum Arthropoda; class Insecta; order Lepidoptera; family Gelechiidae; genus Carpatolechia; species Carpatolechia fugitivella. The sequence goes on along the minus strand of OX579662.1, from coordinate 6,224,729 downwards.
GAATTAAAAACCTCCTAGAGTGGTAAAGAATCATAGCTGATATACACATAAAAAAGACCGAATATAGTTGAGAACCTTTTTCTTTGTAACGTCGGTTAAAAGAAACAAAGAGAGCAGAAGAAATGTAGCTCAATTTGGCGTTGATTTTTCTTTACTGGAAACGACAGTATTTTAGGCTATTTGCCTTAATAGCCGAGAGGAGCATTATCAGATTAACGACAGCGGTAGTGGCTAGAGCTGCCTCCTTTCCACCAAGGAGGCACCACTATGCGCCCCGGTTCAATCCCCACCATGATTAATTTTCCAATTTTGAACTATTATTGTAATGTACGTAATAATGGACGGTCTAACTGTGAAGGAAAATAGCGTGGTCGAATAAGATTTCTTCGTCCTGTGGCCCAGCAGCCGCCACGAAGCTGCTGTCACCACACGAAGAATGTTGTAGAGGATAATAATATAAAGTGTGGCAAATAACCAGGGCTCAGACCGAAGGTATTTATGTATTTATATATTATTTATTATATTTTATATAACTAACGTAGGTAATAGTAACATGGGTAAGTTTACTGTTGGAGATCAGGACATGAAGTGAAGAATTTGGCAGAAAAAAGACAAAATCGAAACATAAGAAATCTAAATTTGAATATGAATTTAAAATGAAAGATAAAACTGCCAGCAAGAAAGGTTGCCAGTCATAAAACACGAAAGAGGACGAATGCCTCGTTATAGTCCTAACTCAGGGTAGACTCGAATTCCTCGGCGGTCATGCCTCGGAGCTATTAGCAGATAACTGAAACAACGAACACTAACTTCGGGAAGTAAAAGGCCATGCTTGGTTTCCAAGGTATGTTGCAATGATTTTTATAGAGTACGCGGCTACGCTCGCGGTGTATATGATTTTTCCCGTGGGTATTCCAAAAAAGTCAAGTCAAGTCTTATTAGACTTTTTCCAATAAAAAGTATCCTATGTGTTAATCCAGGGTACAAACTATCTCCATTCCTTTCCAAATCTGTTCAGTAGTTAAGGCATGAAAGCGGAACAAACATCCGAACATTCAAATATATTCTCACATTTATAATAGTATTTGGCTCTGTGAGCTGCTGAAGACCTCGCGAGTATTTTTTTTTCGAAATTGCTGATTTGTTTTTTTATATGTTTTCAACATTAACGTAATTATTAAAATTTCCAAACACAGACCCGACAAAAATATCCAACCTGCTCAAAAAAATTCACGAGAATCGGCTGAGAAACGCGACCTGTAGAATGGAACAAACAGACAGATATGGACAGATGGACATAAGTACAAAAGCAATTTTGGCCAAGCTGAAACTGAGACGCTTCACGCTCGCTCGGTCAATTACTATAGTGTGATTTACATTGCAATAAGAACTCTTACCTCTCCAAGCCCCGTTGATTTCCGACAGATCCTTCTCGATCAACCTGTACTCTTCGTACAGAGTAACTGTGTCCAATCGGTCCGGATCCTTCTCAAACTTGGATTTCTCAATCATTTTCCGTTTCGACATGGTTTAACAGTAACAGAATTTTTACTTATTAAATAAGTAGTCAATAAAGATGACGCCTATTTAGTTTTGAAAATGATTGTTATCATAATTTTATTCGAAAGGTTCTGGTTTTGCTTAAATCAATATTATTAAATTCGATGCTTTGACTGACGAGCTGCACAATATTTTCGTCTATGACAATGATAGGGATCAATGTATATGTTTTGACGTTTTTTATTTTGCATTATATTTGGTTCTAAGCATAGAGTTATCTACTACAATGTAGGTAGTAAGTAATAGTAAATTCTTCCATAGTATAAAAACCAAGGGGTAAATAATGTTCTATAAAATAATGTGTCTTTGGACAGAGAATTATTTTTAAATTTACACAGTGGCAATGAAATTTGTACTGCCAATCAAAATGTTATTATGTTATGATATGAATGACGAGTGTACTCTTCCTACTTTTGAATGTATGTTGCACAATACTGTGTGATTCTTGTATTCACGGAATATAAACTTTACATTTACTATCTGATCCAGTAATATCGAGACTTTTTCTATCTGCTGCATTATACACAACAACAACAAAAAACATAAAATTGTTTCATTAGACACTCCCTTATCTGATCTTAGATAACGAAAATCCCAGTTACGATTCTGACACTTTAATCTGCAAAAGCTAATTTAGTAATTTTAATTTTTTGTCTTACAAAACCATTTTACTGCAAGAGTATTTTTTTTCTCTACATAATATAATCATCATCATCGTCATCATACTCAGCCCACATCAACCCACTGCTGGGTATAGGCCTCTTCTCTAAAGCGCCAATTCTCACGGACCTGTATATATAATACTTTTATTTAAAAATATGTTTATGTATAGCATATATTCACAAATATCTACAAAAAAAATCAATACAACAGACTTAGTACTTTTTGTTATAAAGAAAATACTTACGTTCGCTAGGGTGTTGGGAGTAAACCATAGTGCGGCGGCGTAGAAAAGACGCTGCTTGCTACAAGTTTAATTGTTTTTAGGCCAGCAGAAGACCAAGAAAGAATGCGAAATGTTATTGCGTTATATACTAACGTTTTAAAGTAAATTCGAATCCAATTATCCATTTATTCATTATAATAGATAACAGAATTCACTAAGTAAATAATTTATTTTGAACTGTAAATATACAAGGGCTGCTATTTATGTATCCGGAACTGGCCACTTACATAAACAATATTTAAAAAGATATTATAACATTTAAAAAAAGAACTCTTTGGCTGTAAAATAAAGTTTGTTTCATTCATCTGTCAATTGTTTTTACATTGTGGCGCCATTTTTAAAATTCATTGTCTATCATCACCATGGATTTGACTCGTGAAAATTTTCGTGCTACCGATGATTTATTACGACTTTCGGCGTGGATTAACTCAAAAACAGTGTATGGATCAACTTTTGTCGACTTTTGGGGAGGAAGCCCCATCGAAAACCACTGTGTATCACTGGTTCAGTGAGTTTAATCGTGGTCATCGTATGCTTGCGGACGATTTTAAAGAAGGTCGCCCTAAATCGGCTGTTGTACCACAAAATATTGATGCTGTGCGCGAACTAATAATGTAAGACCGTCATGTTACATATCGCGAGATAGAGGCATTTCTGGGCATTAGTATGACGAGTATTTATAAAATATTACACGAACATTTGGCTGTAAAAAAAATTGTTCTCGTTGGATCCCGCACAACTTAACAATTGAACAAAAACAGGCTCGTGTTGATTGGTGCAAAAAAATGATAGACAAATACCAATGTGGTACATCAAAAGCTGTTCATAATATCTACACACGAGACGAATTTTGGATATATGCGTATGATCCCGAAACTAAACAGCAGTCAACGGTTTGGGTGTTCCAAAATGAGCCAAACCCAACTAAAGTTGTTCGTGCAAAAAGCACTTTGAAGCAAATGGTTGCCTGCTTTTTAACCGACTTCAAAAAAGGAGGAGGTTCTCAATTCGTCTGTTTTTTTTTTTATGTATGTTATTAGATATCTCCGCCAATTGTTAACCGATTTTAATAATTCTTTTTTCATTCGATAGGATTTACTCTCGAGGTGGTCCCATATTAATTTCGTCAAGATCTGATGGTGGAACATGAGGTAAAACTTGGAAATTCCTCAACGGAATGTAGCATTCGCGTCGTTATTCGTCTATTCTTTTAGTCATATCTCAGTCAGTTTTCAACCGATTTTAATGATTCTTTTTTCATTCGATAGAACATGCTTTAGGGATAGATCCATATAAATTTTGTCAAAATCTGATGATGAAATAAGAGATAAAAGCGGAAACTCCTCAACCAGTGATAGCAACATGCATCGCGCGCGATACCGTTTGTGGTGGAATGTTGCTAGGCAACGAAATAAATTTGTTTTGTCAGTTTGCTGAAAATCTACGTTTCCGTTGTTCCATATAAAATTATATTATTCGATTTTATCACATTTTTTGGCGACCGTGACAGGACAAGAACCTGCTCGGATATTGTATTAGATATCACAAATAATTTAGCTTCTATGGCCGAGTGGTCGAGTGTTTTACTCTCTTTACGGAGGTTTCGGGTTCGAATCCCGGTGAAGACACTCTTAAACGAAAATGTCCTTGTGAGACTTTTTTCAGTTTAGTTGGGACATTGCTGCCCGAATCACCTGATTGTCTGAAAAGAAAGATGATTCCGTGATTCGGAAGGCACGTTAAGCCATGTGTCTCGGCTCTAATATCTACAGAAGGCGTCGTTACTCATGCTAAGTCAGTGGGTTTTGACAAGGGCCTGGTACTATATTAACTGTGTGAGGGTATGTGAGGTTGGTTGTCGACCTTACAATCCACAATATGAAGAAAAAGAAGAAGCCAGCCTACGTTCACTATCTTTATGTAATCAGCTAACGACAGACTTTCAAGATACCATCTCAAACCTGAAACTCCTTACGAATAGCCCAAGTATCGGGGTAAACTATAAGCTTATTAAGAGGGAAGAATAGTACGTGCTCGTCCATACAAAAAGAGAAAACGTTTTTCCACTTCTAAATATTTTCCAATCTCCATGATTTTTTAGTATGTTATTGACACAATGAATGACTAGGTTTATAGATTTTTCTTTTTACAAAATTCGCTATAGATTCAAACTTATATAGGCACCTCAAGTAACGTAATTTTTATGATTAAAACTGTGTCGAATTAAGCCGTTTGTTGAATAAAAACAATGTTTTTTTTTTAAACCAAACCCACGAACCTAGAATATATTGTGCTGAAACGATCGACATCAAAATAAAAGTGATTTGTTGAAATTTAGTTATTGGAAACCGTTTTCTCCCGAAATGGGAATTTCATCAAGAAAAGTACCTATTGTCAGTCGCGAGCTGCAACGCTCTCGCTCTCTCTCCCGGGGGCATGAGCGCACGAGCGATAGCAAATGTTTTCCTAAATATCTATTTCGTTAGGATCGCGAAGCTATTCTTTCCTCTTAGCATAGTCAGTTTAGTGCCAGCTGGACTACTAAATTACCTCTTACTTCGTAGCCTCTTACCCAGTTTAACTTATGTTATTTTCGAAACAATCATTTATAATATAATAAACAACTAAACGCGCTTGCATAGCACGAAAGACGCAGTCTAAACTAAGCAAATACCAAAAATACGAGAGTATAATATCTTTGTACTGAAACTGTTAAATAACAAAACCTAGCTTTGGATAATGAAGAAAAATAATAGGATATGTGTCGAGGTTAGGATTAATTACTTACATAAAATATATTGAATGAAACACTGAAAATCATAAAATAAAAATAATTTTAACAAAAAAATAGAAATTTCCTTCAAATTACCTTATATGGTTATCTCCACTAAAAAGTAACAAATAAAATAACATTCCAGATGGAACATGAAAAAAAATATTGCCAATATCCTCAATTAAGTAGATAGGTAGTGTATTAAGTAAATATTTAGAACTTTGTACTTCCTTTTGGAGTCGGTGCCAGCCAAAAAATCGTCGATTAGTCGTGGGCAACTGTTTTAAGTCGTCGTCGTCGTTAAGTCAGTACATATTTCTATGTGACTATCAATAAAATTCTTTGATAGTCTATGATATAATATTTTGTTGTGCTGCGCGGGATGCAATGCCGCACCCGACTAAACGCAGGGAAAACGACAGGAGCGGCTACCAAAAAAGTCTGGGTAGGTTTCATTCGATAAAATTAATACTCGTAGTTTCGTCATCTACAATTTTTGGCTGGCACCGACTCCAAAAGGAAGTACAAAGTTCTAAATATTTACTTAATACACTACCTATCTACTTAATTGAGGATATTGGCAATATTTTTTTTCATGTTCCATCTGGAATGTTATTTTATTTGTTACTTTTTAGTGGAGATAACCATATAAGGTAATTTGAAGGAGGTTTCTATTTTTTTGTTAAAATTATTTTTATTTGGTATTAGTGGACATGTGGCTATAGTACCACTAGAGAATCGTAAAACGGTTAATTCTGAATGGTACACCACCATTTGCTTGCCAGAAGTCTTTGGAGAAATACGCAAGAACAATCGACAACGAAGAATAATCCTTCACCACGATAACGCCAGCTGTCACACCTCGGCCGCAACAACGGAGTATTTAAATAGTCAAATGATCGAATTGACGGGTCATCCGCCGTACAGTCCCGACTTGGCACCCAACGACTTTTATTTATTCCCAAGCGTGAAGAACAAATTACGTGGACACCGATTTTCGACCCGGGAAGAAGCCGTTGATGCTTTCAAAATGCACGTTTTGGAGATACCCGATACAGAATGGAAAAAATGCTACGAAAGTTGGTTTCAACGTATGAAAAAATGCATCGATCATCACGGGGAATATTTTGAAAAGCAATAAAAGTATATTTGGTTATAGATGTTTGTTATTTTTTGTTATTCCGGATACAATATAAATAGCAGCCCTCTAAAGCCATCAAAAACATAACTTGTAAAAAAAACAAGTCTCGCACGCAACGCAACTCAGTTCTTTTACCATACAAAATTAAGAGATCCATGTAATACCAAGTCGGTTAATTTATTCAGTCCGTACTTAAGGGTCCTTCTGTCTTAAGTTATTATGTAATTAGCTAACCTAACAACATCTTATAGTGACCATATCAATATTAATAAATGCATTGACTTGGCAATCGCATGAAAACACAATGTATCTCACAAGTAATACATATTATATTAAATTAGATTGTTTAGTGCGATTACCAAGTCAATTTATTTATTTCAAACATACTTAAGGGTAAGTAGGGACTGAATAAATTCCACCATGCAGTGACGGCAGAGTAGAATACATTTGTCACCAACCCCTACTATTCCCGTGGGTGTCGTAAGAGGCGACTTAGGGACTACACATTGAACAGGGAACGGGCAAGAGGGCTCTCTGATACAGTAACCTTTTAATCTGTGATCTCCAACCCGCCTGTCAAGCGTGGAGATTATGGCAAAACCCTCCACTTAAGTGGAGGAAGCTCATAGTCCAGCAGTGGATTGTAACGGGCCGTGGATGATTGATGATGTATCTAGAAAACTGGGCCAAATTGCATAATATTTTAGTTTTTCCATGATTTATACACTAAACACTAATTATATTCTAAATTTGAAACTTCTATGTCTGCTGGAAGTGCCTTAGACTTTTGATGATCAGTGAGTGAGTGAGTGAGTGAGTGAGTGACAAAATTAAGAAATTGTGACTGGTCATAATAATTCTTAAACTACTGGTATCTGAATCTTAAATATACTGTTTTATACAATGCCTGCTTGATTACTGAAAATTCAGGCTTCTAGTTTTATCCACAACGAAAATGGCCTGAACTGCTTCGAGAAAAGGATTGTACAGCCGTGCCGCTTTTTTGCTCGACTTGGCGGGGGGCACTGCCGTGCCTCCAGATTATTGTTTCTCAAAACCGCGGACAAAGTTTGGGAACACTGATCGACTGAACTGTTCTTTTGTGAATCGACTGAAATCAGTCTGAAATTCAATCGCTCGCGTAGGACTATTAACAACAACACAATACAGGCAATAGTGATGCTATAAGTACCCTATAATGATATCAATATGCCGATATCGACTGAATTATCGAAAACCTAAAAAAGATTCGACTTCGTCAGCTTTTGTTCAGGATGTGTGATGTGTTTCTATTCATGCCTGGACAAGAAATATTGTATTGTAAGTATTTGCTAAGAAACAACAAAGCCGCCTAAATAGGCACACTTCTTCCTGTTTATTTTGTGTATTATTCCTGTGTGTGCAATAAAGTAAGTATATTCATTCATTAATGCAACTTGTAGATGTAGACGGAAAACTACACAAAATTATTAATATTATTAACAGGGAATTAATAAAATATTTGTATGTAAAGATAACAAGCAATATTACTGGCACTGATTATAAACATTGATCACCGATGTTTATAAACCAGTAGTTAACTTGGTGTAGAAAATTAATAATATTTTCGGTTATCGACATTTGGCGGAGTACAACTTAGGCGATAATGATAGCGAGTCACCGAGTCGTATTGTATCATTCTAGCAGCTCATTGTGGAGCTTGCGCGCGCGCAGGCAGTCCTACCTACCTACCTAACCAGTCACAAACACATCAAATGTATAAGTAATCAAATCACACGATGTATTTCAAGTGTTTCTCGTTTATATTTTTGTTTACGGAAATTTGTGCGGTTAAGATATTAGAAAATATTGAGTGGACTGTTCACAATGCAAATGAGTGTAAGTTTTTTCGTAGTTTTTTAGTTATCATAATCTACCGACTGGTTATAATTATTGTTTAAAATATTAAAGTAAGTATATTACCATAATATCGGCATTAGTAATCGAGCCAAATAATAAAAAACTCGTTTTTAGAAATTGGACTCATTCTAAATGTGTCTTAGGAACGTGATAGTTTGGTATGTATTATACTATGTAGTGTCTTTTAATAAGCTATTATGTTAGTAATCTATGTACTGGTGTATAAATTATAATATTTATTGTTTTATTAAGCATTATAACGAGGAAAGAGTTTTAATTATTACCACTAAAAACCATAATACGAGTAGCTTATCAGAAAATAGATATTATAAGGAAAAATAATAGGTATTTACTTAAGAGGTATTTATAGAGAGGTGCGTCCACGTTCGGGTCTGATGTAGTGATGAAGGTATTAAAAAATGTATCAATCAAAACATACAAATACAATGTAAAATATTAAATATATTTCATAGGAAAGTGATTTGTTAATATGAATATGAAAATGGGTACGACTTGGTCAAAGGACATCGAGATTGCTGTTCAGATATAAGATAGGCAAAACTGTCCTTCCTAAATAAAGCAAAAATACGCTTCCCTTCTACACTGCTCCAGCGTGAATTGAGCCTAAGTAACTATCTTAATGATAAATATAAGTATAAGAATATAACTGCAAATATTATTTCCAGCTGTTAAGATACAGGCTCAAGTGCCGGGGGGTATCTACTCGGACCTGCAAAGGGCAGGTGTCATTGAAGACATTATGTATCGGTTAAACGACGTGCAGACAAGATGGGTGGCCCACGATCATTGGACTTACGATGGGAAATTCAAAGGTATAATGATTTTTGATGAAGATTTTTTAACAATTATAAAGAGAAAAATTCATAAATTCATAATATTAATGAACAAAAGTAATCTGAAATTTTTATATTTGGAAAAGGTAATATAATAGAAAAGCATTACGCTTAATACGCAGCATAACTAACAATGAATATAACATACAAAATACACAAGTATTCAAGCCGTTTGCAAGTTTATCCTAGTCTTCAAAATACACAAGTATTCAAGCCGTTTGCAAGTTTATCCTAGTCTTCAAAATACACAAGTATTCAAGCCGTTTGCAAGTTTATCCTAGTCTTCAAAATTGTCGTAGATGGGATTTAGTAGGTCGAGGCGACCGTGACCGACGATGACCAATGATACGACTACGGACACGTCCTGCAATTAAACATTTATCTGTCATACATCGTTGTGCTATTTGTGCCAAGTTCATACGAGTTTTACGTGGCCCTGCTGGATCAAATAAATTTCCTTTGTGCAATTTGAAGCCTTCAAATAGGCTTCTGTTACCTTAGCGGAATGTGAGGATGCGTTATCGGGGTAAAAGAGGACATTGCTTCGAGGACGTTTTTCGCGAACTTTTTCTAAGTCTCTGGGCAAGCAAGTGTTGACGTACCAATCTGCAGTCACTGTCCTTTGATCTTCAAGCGATACTGTAGTGTAATGTTCTGATTTGCCGCAAAAAGAAACAGCAATTTTTTACCAATGCTTCGACTTTTCTTAACTTTCGTCGGCAAATCTGCAAAAGTAAAGACCCACTATGCCGACTGACTTTTTCTCAAAGCAGTGCACCCAGGTTTCGTCACTTGGCTGTCACGATATATAGAATTATAGACAGCCAATGGTGACGATTCAGCAAAAGCCCAACTAAACTAAACTAAAATTAGTCCTGTTACTTTCTATAATTTTTAATTGAAAAGGGACCGAAGATCATCGGTTTTGTTTTTGTCTATGACTTCACGACTAACTATTAAACAAATACTATAAAACAAAACCTAAAGTATTTTATGAAAATTTGCTATATACGAATGGAAAAAGACAATGATTCAAGGTTACGAATTAATATTTATTTCAAACTAGCAAATCAACAATAAATAGTAAAAAAATAATATATTTTATTCGTAATAAGATTTTTACAAATAATTTTTCGACGTCACAGCTATCATGGATGGCACGTTCACCACCAGTGTGCTGTGGAGAAGAACGGCCAGAAGAAACTCCACAGGAATCGTATCGTATAGGTACATAAGTCATAATTACAAACTACTCCGCTGATTTGGAACAACAGTTGACCAGACGTCAGTCTCACTCAAAGTCTCAAAATCACTGGTTTAATACAGAATTGATTACTTTTACTTAGGTTATGGACGGAATAGTAACATTAGTATTAGTAATTATTAAATTTTATAAGTTTAAGCAAGTAATAAGTTAATTTTCATACCCACCGGGTCCGGTGACCGGGCCCGGTAAGGATGGCCGGGCCCGGTGGGTGTCTAAAAGGGCACTGGACCCGAGCGGGCCCGGTTTGCAATCTCAAGTCCCGGCTACTATCTAGTCGTTACATGAGCCAAGTCAGTGGCTTTTAGCGGCTCTAAAACACTGACACCAGGGTTTGTGAGGCCTTTTGTCGACCTTAGAACCCACACGATGATGATGATTTCAGTTCAGTTTCACCTTGGTTAACCCGGATGAATCAAGTATAATACAGATAAAAATAAAATACTTTATGTTGCTTCTTTGATTCAGTCACAAAAGACGAGCTGAGCCATGATGTGGCGAATCTCGTGCTGCACGGAGTAGACACGGTGGCTTACGTGGAAGTGAACGACAACGCCGTGGGCTCAACCAACAACATGTTCGTCAGATACGTCTTCGATGTTAAAAACTACCTCCAGGTTGGTGTAAAATACGCAGTCGTCTCTTTCATGGGTCCCTGGTCTTCAAAAAGCAATTACATAATAATGTTGATCTGCACAAGGTACTAATCCGGCTTCAAAACCAACAACCTCACGGTCTTTGGGACTGGTATTGTCCAGCAATGGATGTCTTAATGATTTATTATTTCTTCTCCGTGTATGTTGTTCGGATAGATAGTATAAACGCGCTAAAATCAGTCAAGTGACCTTGATTTTGTCCTTGACGTTCGGGAGCTATGGGCTCGACTTGTTGGTTAGGATAAAAAATATAATCCTCGGGAATCGTATTGCAACGTTCGGTATTCTCATATTGAAGGGGCTGCGCCCCAAGGAATAGACACAGTGAAAAAATTGTATGTGATGATGTGAAACAAATCATAACATCGAAATTGTATTGTGCCGCGTGGTAAAGGCATCGGTGCCCACGGTCATCGGTTATTTCGTTAAGTGACATAGAAGAACAAGAGGAGGAGAGCTGCATGAGTGCGGACAGGTTGTGTTTCACCTCTCATTCTCTTTTTACCTACCCCATCCTCATTTTCCTTGTTCCTGAAGCACTGGCCGTCGTCGCCAGCTCACTCACATCGGATCACAAGGTAGTGTAATATCTTTATAATTATTAGTCGCCGCCTCACCGCGGACATGTGCTATTTGGCCCAGTGGCTGTAGTGCACATATGTTTTGGAGGTAGGTACATTAATTCATCAAGCAACTGTATTATTTTCTCTGCAGGAAGGCGAAAACAGTATAAAGGTGACATTTGAATCACCGATCAAAGCTGCACTTGCTCGATCTCAGCGGCACTCTACGCCTCCGCAATGCGTACCGAGTCTGTACAACGGTGAATGCCACGTCAACCAACTTCGAAAGATGCAGGCCTCGTTCGCCTGGGATTGGGGCCCTGCTTTTCCGTCTGTTGGGATGTGGTAATTAGTTCAATACTAAAAGAATCAAACTAGAATTACATACCTACAATAATTGTTTTGTTTTTAATTTTTTTATTACTGAGACGTGGCGGTAAACACTAATAATTATGGTCGACTTTAAACCAAATATAAAGATCATAAAACTGTTGCAATCGTGCCGTATGCTGTGTGGTGACGGCAGAGTAGAATACATTTGTCACCAACCCCTACTCTTCCCGTGGGTGTTGTAAGAGGCGACTTAGGGACTACACACTGAACAGGGAATAGGCAACAGCGCTCTCTGATACAGTAACCTTTTAAACTGCGATCTCCAACCCGCGTGCCAATTATGGCAAAACCCTCCATTTAAGCGGAAGAGGCTCATAGTGCAGCAGTGGACTGTAACGGGCCATGGAAAAACCCTCCATTTAAGCGGAGAAGGCTCATAGTCCAGCAGTGGACTGTAACGGACCGTTGATGTTGAAAACTGTTGCGGGCTATTTGGAGTTAAGGAAGGTTAGAAGTGTCTGGTTCCAAACATTTTTCCAAGCAAGCTGTTTGATTCACAACTGATAAATCACATTTATTTTCTAAGGTTTCCTCTGATATTTTCAATAAAGATTAAACTTATATTCCAGGAAACCGGTTGCTTTCGAATTTTATAACGGTGCAATAATACGATCAGTGTCAACATTCACAAAGCAGACGAAGCAACACTGGTTCTTATTCATCAAGGCTTTCTTAGAAGTCAATAAGGATTTGAAGAATTGGGAAGGCTCACTTAAAGTCGATTTGACTGTGGAAGGACATCAAAATATTAGCTTTACTAAAGCCGATGAAGTTGCTGTGGTGGACGGAACTGCTGAATTAGAGCTCAACTTGACAATAAGTGAGGTAATTTAGCTGTTATCGATTTCTTTGAGATGTTGTCACTAACAAAATCGAGTAATAAGAAATGTTACTTAAGGGCTACTACACACCATGGAGGCCAAAAGTTGCGCCGCGCGCGGTGTGAACATAATATAGTATGCCATGCTTGGCAACAGCGCATTGTAACCCTCACCTAATCAAAAGTACGTAAGGTATTACAGATATCGTTGCCTATCACACCACTTCAGGTATTTTTTAATAGAAGAATGCGAAAATGTGGTTTAATGTAGGCGTCAAATGCTCGTTAAATGCGTCGTGTGCTCGTACTAACACGTGGAATATTTTCAAGGTAATATCGTGTATTCGATAATGTCAATTCGGCATACGCCCAACTAAACTAAACTAAAAATTAGTCCTGTCACTTTCTATCATTTTTAATTGAAAAGGGGCCGAAGATCATCGGTTTTGTTTTTGTCAATGAGTTCACGACTAACTGTCAAATTTAATCTTGTTTTAGTGCCTACCTAACACCATGAAGAATAAAAAGCCACTAAAATTGACAGTTAGTCGTGAAGTCAAAGACAAAAACAAAACCTTCTTTGATCTTCGGTACCTTTTCAATTAAAAATGATGGAAAGTGACAGGACTAATTTTAGTTTAGTTTAGTTGGGCGTATGCCGAATCGACTAACTAAATTATCAATTAACTAAATTATCTCAACAAAAAAATCAGCTGCAATTTTAGCGATAAAATAATACGATATTACAAAATGTTACGATCACAAGCCAATCCACTCATAATGTTTTTATGCATTATGTTTATAAAAGTGACTTTTATTCAAGATGAATTCCAAAACGATTTTAGAATGGTTACGAATTTGTACAGTAACCGGTTTGATAACTTAACTTGTTCAATTTTTATGGCAATAAAAAAATACAAAGGAATAACACTTGTCAACATCAGCTAGCTCCGACAGTCAACAGCATCGTCATCTGTCATTGTCAGCGACTTGTCGTTGACGAATGTCGTTCGTTTGCAAGCACCCTAACACCCTTGCTGTGCTTTTCATAAAAAACATCTGTCCTTTCAGAATGTAATCCGCATGTGGTGGCCAAACGGTTTCGGCGACCAACCCCTGTACGATCTCCTTGTGACTGTCATCAGCCATGGGGAAGTGGTTTCTAAGAGCATGAAAATAGGGTTTAGGACTATCCAACTAGTTGAAGAAGACGCTTCGTTGAAATTTGGTAAGGATGGTGGTTCTCTACACAAAGTTGACCGACGCTTTGGAGAAGGTTGCAGGAAGCCGCTAGATGCGAGTAGCGCAAGACACGTCAATGTAGAGATCTTCAATTTGGGATAGGATGCTGTTAGCACTTGGTGATGAATCAATAAAATATACCGATTCTAAATAGTAATGATAGTCGCGGGTGGTGGAATTTGTCAGACCACGACCGATTTGCCTGCTTGTTCTGTGTCCAATTTTTTCTCTTCTGAAAATTGTACAAAAAATCAGAATCAATCAATCGAAGTAAGATAAGACAAAATCATATTTTGAAGTAAAAGCTAACTAATTATTTATACCAGAGGACATAAAATTTACTATGGTCAGCATGTTCACTACATATTGTGCGCTTACTTCCCTTATCTCTACAACATTCTCATAGAAGCGGAATTAATTAAATATTCACGAAAAAACAAATTGCAGGTAACAGTTCGGCTGGGAAAGGCCTTACGTTCTACTTCAAGGTCAATGGTTACCCCATCTTCATGAAGGGTTCCAACTTTATTCCTGCGCACATACTGCCAGAACTCGGCTATGAAGAAGCAACTGGTAAGTATACCTAAATGAAAACAACAAATAGCATTAATTCAGGATAGGTTCAAGCCCCTTGGTGGGGACATGTACAACCTGTTAGCAAAATAACGCAAAACCTAACGGATGGTACTGGTGGTAGGTTCCACAACTTGTTAAAATTCGCAAAAAAATAAATAAAAAAAGTAAAAATTTTATACAAATTTACTTAATCAGTTGAAAAGTTCATTTCTCATACGAATTTTTAAAAGCTGTGGAACAAGAGTTGTTCAGTTTCATGGGCTGACCTGCTACCCGAGAGATTTGCTAATACGTTGTATGAGCTGTTGGTAAACAGCAAATAGGTAGGTAAAGCGACGAAATAGGTCATATTATTTATAATTTTATTTTGAAGCATGTGCCATATTCAGATATAGGTACAGATAATATAGACCCGTGATTAAAAATCATCTAAAGAAAGCGAGCGAAAAGCCCTTTCTTTACTATTGGATTAGCTTCATAAGATAAAAGCTTTCTAATTTCAGTAAATGGAATCTTGGAGGCTGCCAAGGACAGCCATATGAATATGCTCAGAGTGTGGGGAGGGGGTGTATACGAGTCGGATTTATTCTATGAGCGCTGCGACCAGCTGGGAATCCTCATTTGGCAGGACTTCATGTTCGCCTGCTCCATGTACCCAGTCGACACAGACTTTATTAAGTAAGAAACTCTCGCTGACCTTTTTATTATTCGAGGAAACTTTGCTCTTCTGAAAACAATTTTACTATTGCCACCTAGACCACAAAATATAACACTTTTATATCGTCTAAGAACTTCTGGTTTAAATAGTAATTGACCGAACGAGCGAAGCGCCTCTGTTTCAGCTTGGCCAAATTTGCTTTTGTATGTATGTCTATCCGTCTGTCCATCTCTTTGTTTGTTTGTTTCACTCTACAGGTCGCGTTTCTCAACCGATTCTCGTGAAATTTTATGAGCGGGTTCGATAAATTAATCGAATTTTTTGTCGAGTCAGTTATTGGAAATTAAAAAAAAATACGGAGTTATGGGGTTTGCCAGCTTACAGTTCTACCGCTGTGGCTGTTTTAATCCTCTACAGTACTACAGGGTCTACAGGTCACATATTTCTCAACCAAAAAAATAAAATAAGATAAGATGGGATGGGATGGGATGACATGAGATGAGATGGGATGAGATGAGATAAAAAAATCAAGGGGCCGGGGATGTTTGTGGAGAAAGAATAAAAATAAATATGAAAAGATAGACAGATTCGCGAGGTCCTCAGCTCACGGAGCCACTAGTAATAACAGGAACTATATTTCCCAATAGAAGATAGAAAATGAAAATAATAATAACCAAAATGTTTGGCTTTTGGGCTTCAATATGAACATAAAAATATTATTATAATATTGACTGTTTTGAGTTGTCTGTAATAAGGATATCACATAAATGTTGGAATTTTAGTATCAAAGTTCTTATTACTTTCGTCAGAATGTATTTGGCAACACTAGTTTTGGCGTTATTAATAGATTGAAAGTCTTACAAAACATATTTTTTTTACATTTATTTTAATACTCCCATATAGGCGGCTAAATTTGTTTGTTTCAAAAAGTTTCGTGATTTTATTTTTTATTGCTGTGGCTGTTCAAGGATGGATGAAATGGCGGCAGGTCACGGGAACAACATGCGACCCCCCATAAGACCCCCTCTTAAGTTAAAAGGCAAAATTTATAAGACAATTATACGACCTGTCGTCATGTATGGATCGGAGTGTTGGGCCATCAAAGGGATGGATGAAAGACGACTTCATGCTAGTGAAATGAGAATGCTGAGATGGATGTGTGGAGTAACAAGAATGGACAAGATTAGGAATGAATATATAAGAGGAAGTTTGAAAGTTGCGCCAGTGATAGATAAAATGAGAGGAAATCGCCTTACCTGGTATGGGCACGTAATGCGGAGAAATGAATGTTACGTGGGGAAAAAAGTATTGAATTTGAATGTGGATGGATATGTTGGGAGAGGACGACCAAAGAAAAGATGGATGGATTGTGTAATAGATGATAAAAAACAAAAAAAATCTTTATTTGTAACAGCGGTTACATTTCACCAGGGGCAGGTGTCTCATATTAAGTTATAAACCTGTGTCAGGAGGCACCGCTCTTCTTACAACTACTACCTATATAATATAACAAACATTTTTTTTTAAAATGATAATAGTGATAACCTATTGGTTACTTATTACTGTTATTAGTTATAACCTGTGGTTATAACTATTGTACCAATGCACTAAAATTGAACAACCATGAAAATGATATGTTTAGGAAGGATGTGAGTGTTGAAATGACGGCTGATAGGGATGAATGGAGGAAGAAAACATACTGCGCCGACCCCAAATGATGGGATAAGGGCAAGCGAATGATGATGTGGCTGTTCAAGGCTAAGCCAATTTTGGTTGCTCCCCTTTATAGCATAGAACAGAACATGATACAGATATAAACCGAAGTAAATCTGAGTACATAACTTCAAAGCGCTTTTTAACTGTTCAGAAATAGCGTCGTCCGTCCATGGCGAATGACAACTAGCTCGATTTCTGTATCAATTAAGTTTCTTATCTTTTTAGATCAGTTAAAATAGAAGTAGAACAGAATGTGAAACGTTTGCAACATCACCCCTCTATAGCAGTGTGGGCTGGCAACAACGAAAACGAAGCGGCGCTGAGTGGCAACTGGTACAACACTAAAGGAAACTTCAAAAAATACAAAAACGAATATATCAAACTATACGTGGATACAATCAAAATTATCGTCAATGTCCTGGACCCTAGCAGACGGTATCTAGTCTCCAGCCCTTCTAACGGAATTCAATCAGAAAAAGAAGGTTACATAGCGCAGAACCCATTCGACACACATTATGGCGACACCCACTATTACAACTATTACGCTGATCTTTGGGACATGAATACTTATCCTCTGACAAGATTCGCCTCTGAATATGGTTTTCAATCTCTACCAAGTCTTCTGACGATGAGATCTGCGACGAACGAAACAAACGACTACAGCATAAGCAGTGAATATTCCCTGCACAGA
The DNA here is from genome assembly GCA_951230895.1 of Carpatolechia fugitivella. Taxonomy (NCBI): domain Eukaryota; kingdom Metazoa; phylum Arthropoda; class Insecta; order Lepidoptera; family Gelechiidae; genus Carpatolechia; species Carpatolechia fugitivella. The sequence goes on along the minus strand of OX579662.1, from coordinate 6,206,977 downwards.
CAGCACTCTCCTACGGGATATGGAGCTATTGAGGCGCAAATAAAGAAGCATTTGAAATTGAGTAAAGATGGTAACGATAACGTTACTGAATCATCGTATTTTAAGAAGTTTGTATTTTACAGTCAGGTAAGAACTCAATAATATATAATAAATAAGAGTCGGAAACAGCAAGTTGTATCTATATCCATATAATGAATACTGGATGATGTGAATAAGTCTAGGGGGACAATTTTCGAAGCTGCGGTGTTCAACTAAAAAATCTGGTGTTTTATTTACCAGATTGTCCAGGCCATGGCCATGAAAACTGAGACGGAATACTATAGACAGAACCAGGCCAATTGGTACACAATGGGAGCCCTCTACTGGCAGCTTAATGACGTATGGCAGGCGCCTACTTGGTCAAGCATTGGTTAGTTACTACTAACAATAAGTTATGATTTCTGCTTATTGCTAGCAACTTTGACAATATTGGTATGACATGAAGAAAGCGAATACATTACATAATTCCGAATTATTTTTTTACGAATTTGAAAATGACGATTATTAAAATTCCGAATTTCATAGTTCCGAATGATTCACAATTCCGAATTTAAAATTTTCGAATACTGAAAGTGACGAATAGTCAATTTACGAATTTCAAACAACCGATTTATTCAATCAATCAATCAATCAGCCTATTGCAGTCCACTGCTGGACGCAGGCCTCCCCAAGGGTACGCCAAGGCGCACGATCACCCGCTTTCCTCATCCAGCCACCACCAGCGACCTTCTTCAGGTTATCAGTCCACCTGGCAGAGGGGCGTCCCACACTACGTTTCCCGAGACGCGGTCTCCATTCGAGAACCCGTCTGCTCCAACGCTCATCGGTTCTGCGACAGACGTAGCCAGCCCACTGCCACTTCAGCTTGCTACATTTCTGGACAATATCCACCACCTTGGTCCTCTGCCGGATGATTTCGTTTCGGATTTTATCCCGTAGCGAAATACCAAGCATAGATCTTTCCATAGCTCGCTGAGTGACATGGAGCCGGTGGGCCAGCTTCACCGTCATGTTCCACGTCTCGGCTCCGTATGTCAAAACGGGTAGGACACACTGGTTATAAACCCTGCTTTTCAGGCATTGCGGTAGCGGCGACGAGAAGATATGACGCAGTTTTCAGAATGCTGCCCAGCCCAACTGTACTCTTCTTGCGATTTCACGCTCAAAGTTGTCTCTACCCAACTGCAATGTCTGCCCGAGGTAGACATATTCTTGGACAACTTCGAGCACTTCGCCATTGATCGAGATCGGATCCGGAGTGATTAGATCGTTGAACATGACCTTAGTCTTGTCCAAGTTCATACGGAGACCGACTGACAGTGAGGCAGCGTTGAGACTGTGCAGAATTTTTTGCAGATCCTGCAACGATTCAGCCATTATGACTATGTCGTCGGCAAAGCGGAGGTGGCTGAGATATTCGCCATTAATGTTGATGCCCAATCCGTTCCAGTCTAGGGTTTTGAAGACATCCTCCAGTGCGTTGAAGAAGTTTCGGAGAGATGACATCCCCCTGTCTCACTCCTCTGAGCAACTGGATGGGTTTTGTCTTATGATTCTGTACTTGGACGGACATCGACGCCATACTGTACAGGCTTCTAAGTACCTCCACGTACCGCCAATCGACTTGGCATCGCTGCAAAGATTCCAGAACAGCCCAGGACTCGATGGAGTCGAAGGCTTTCTCGTAGTCCACAAATGCTAGACACAGCGGCTGATTATACTCTTGCGACTTCTGTATAACCTGTCTCACTGTGTGGATGTGGTCTACGGTACTGAAACCTTTTCGAAACCCAGTCTGCTCCAGTCTGCTCCAGTCTGCCCAGTCTGCTGGAAGGCGTCAAATCTTGCGGCGAGACGGTTTGTGAGGGCTCTCGAAAACAGCTTTTCAGGAGAGTTTTATCTCCTTTCTTGAAAAACAGCGCCACCACGCTCTCACTCCACGCCTTTGGGGTAGTTCCATTGGCTATGACGGAATTAAATAGCTCCTTGAACTTTCTCCGTACTGGAGTACCTCCTGTTCTGAGAAGCTCGGAAGTGATTCCATCTTCGCCAGGAGCCTTCCCATTTTTAAGCTGTTTGAGAGCCCTCTCAATTTCATCTTCATCCGATTTATTACAAATCCGAAATTAAATTTTCCGAATATTGTAATTTCGATGTTTCAAATGTACGATGTTTTGGTATATCGAATATTCAAAATTTCGAATTCCGAAGTATCAGTATTCCGAAAATCAAAATCCCGAATTTAACTTACAAGTACTTAATAAAATATTACACACGCTTTAGACAGACACAGTTCTTTTTTCCTAAAATTCTGTAAATACAGGTGACAAGCTCTTGGCATGTCTGTAAGCAGTCTGTGTCTGTCTGTCAGCAGGTGGTCACAAGATAACCTAACCCCGAAGGGTATGACGGAGGGAGCTAAGCGAGCGAATTCTAACCTAATGTCGGAGGTCAGGGTGCCCCGAACTCTCGTTCTCGCTACGCTCGCACCCGCTATGACGTTGCATGCATTAGGTGACAGACTCTTGGCATGCCTGCTTGCAGGCATGGGTGGTCACAAGATAACCTAACCCCGAAGGGTATGGCGATGGGAGCTGAGCTCGCTTTTTTCCCCCCGCCATCCCTGTCTAACCTAATGTCGGGGTGCCCCGTACTATTTTACAAGCTTTTTATTAGCTTGAACTGTATGTGGGTGGGTGGGAGTGTGGGTTTGTATGTTCGGGCGAAATCTTGCAACTCAAATTTGAAGCACTTGCTGCCATTGGAATTGGATAAAATTTGGTACACTTATGTAACCGCGATGACAATGCAATATTATGATACCATGGAGCTGGTTTGATGATGGAGACGGAAGGTGGCCATAGGAACTCCTTTCATACACAACACAACCTAGTCGTGTTTGGGCTCGTTGGATTTGTATTAACAAGATCTTTAGTCATACGTGATGTCCAGGGTCTCATGATGGAGCTGGAAGGTGGCCATAGGAACTCCTTAAATACACACCACAACCTAGTCGTGTTTGGGCGCGTTGGATTTGTCTTAACAAGGATACTCCACTCCACGGCTTTAAAAGCTTGTTTAAAAAGGATTTTTAATTAAACTTATTTCTTTCAACCTTGAACTTTTTTTACAAGCTTTTACTTAACTTGCATTGTACGTGGGTTTATGTTCGGGCGAAATCTTGCAACTCTATTTTGATGCATTTGCTGCCATTGGATTTTGCTGAAATTTGGTACACTTATGTAACCGCGATGACAATGCAATATTATTGTACCATGGAGTTGGTCTGATGATGGAGATGGAAGGTGGCCATAGGAACTCTTCTAATACACAACATAACTTAGTCGTGTTTGGGCTTGTTGGATTTGTCTTAACAAGATCTTTAGTCATACGTGATGTCCAGGGTCTCATGATGGAGCGGGAAGGTGTCCATAGGAACTCCTGAAATACACACCACAACCTAGTCGAGTTTGGGCTCGTTGGATTTGTCTTAACAAGGATACTCCATTTCATGGCTTTAAAAGCTTGTTTAAAAAGGGTTTTTAATTAAGCTTATTAGGTTTTTGTCTAAATCACGAATTATCACATTTCCGATCGAGATTTTAATTTTTCGTGATTGTAAAAGATCGGTACCTATTTTAATTTTCGTAAAATAAAGTATTCGTAATTTTTAACGTTCTTGAATTTAACAATCGGAATAACAAATTTTTGTGATTATTATTAGGAATTTAAAATTCGTAATTTTAAAATTCAGTATTTTTAAATTCGAAAATAAGTATTTCGGAATTTTTGGGTGTTCCCGAAAAAAGCTGGGTGGATGAAAACATAAACCGAAATCGATTTTGTAAATAATATCTCGTTATTCAAGAAAAAAATAAGATACCCGTCTATTTTACTTACAGATTACCTACGTAGGTGGAAAATGATTCAATATTTCGCCGTCAACTTCTTTGCACCGGTTCTGGTCTCTCCGCGACTCTTGTATACGGGTGACGTGGACGTATACTTGATCAACGACAGATTCGTATCAATAGTCAACGCTGAAGTTAAAGTGGACATGTACAAGTGGTCTAGTTTAATTCCCGTTAATTCATCCGCAATCAAAGCACAGGTGGACCCCTTGAGCGTTAAAAAAATGTTGCTAAAAATGAGCGTCTATGATAAAGACGAAGTGTTTCTGAGATTTTCGCTGAAAGCTGATGGCGTTACGTCATCGCCATATAATTACCTGTTTTTTAATACTTTGAAGTCGATGAAGGGATTGAAGGAACCTAATATAAAGGTAAATAATTAGTAATTAGGAGAAGTACGGTACAAACTTGGTACACACTTGATACATTCGAAAAAATATTCTTGTAATATTTATTTTTATAAAAAAGAAATGTTTTGGTATTAAAAAATAAATAAAATATTTTTTAAAAACATAACACGCCAGGTTTAGACTAGTACGAGTAGTGAAAAATAACTATTTATCTTTCAAGAAAGTAACAGATATTTCAAGTGCAGAAACATAGTTTGGAGTATAAACACTTTTAGGTTTTCGCGGTTGGTAAGCTCATTGAAAAGATTATTTTAAACCAAAATCATGGTAATAACCCGGTAGATATGTGTGTTATTAATAGTTTGGACTGTTTAGGCACTGACTTACCTATTCGTATTTATTTTTCGAGATAAATTATTTAATAAATTAATACTGTTCGCCGATTAAAACAATTCTTATTTTTTTATATCTTTCCAGCTAAACGTTAACAGAGAATCAAGTGAACCCAACAACTATAAGTATCAGATCAACATAAACGTGGATACAGTTGTATTATTCTTATGGCTGGAGACTCCAATACTGCACAGCTACTTCGAGGATAACGGAGTCATCATCACTGAGCCAAATTTCAGGACCAACTTCGTATCCACAGTGGATGTTGGCGAAAAGGACCTGGAGAATATGATCACTATTCAATATTATTACGAGAAATCGTCGTAGGATTGTCGGGCATATTTTGTAAAATTATCTTCATTACAAAGTGATAAGTTTAAAATAAATGTTTTTTTATTATCTTCTTCTAAGGAAGCAAGCGCACAGATGGCAATCTTAGATCAAATCTAAGGATGGCAATTGCTAAAAAATCAAAGTGTTGATTCACACCTATCAGTACCTCATAATTTCAGTAGAAATACATTCTACTGCTGGATAAAGTATTCCAGATCTCATGTATCTATACTTGGCAGGGCCCTTTGCCCTAGACAAATATGGTCGGTGTATTTATTTAGTATCCTCCTCCAAGTTTATTAAAAGTATATTCAAATCATTTGTACCCCAAACCCCTTCTCTCGATCTATCCGTCTCAAGATTTTACATTTTTAGTTTAGTTGACGGATCCGTAGCCTAGGTTGACGGATCCGAAGCCTCGTTTGACTTGACAGATCTTTAGCCTGGGTTTACGATCCGTAGCCTAGGTTGACGGCTCCGTAGCCTCGTTTGACGGATCCGTAGCCTAGGTTGACGGATCCGTAGTCTAGTTGACGGATCTGTAGTCAACTTACGGATCCGTAGCCTGGGTTGACGGACCCGTAGCCTATGTTGACGGATCCGAAGCCTAGGTTGACGGCTCCGTAGCCTCGTTTGACGGATTCGTAGCGTAGCTTGACGGATCAGTAGCCTTTTTGACGGATCCCTAGCCTGGGTTGACGGATTCGTAGCCCATGTTGACGGATCCGTAGACTACGTTGACGGGTCCGTAGCCTACTTGACGGATGCGTAGCCAGGGTTAACGGATCCGTAGCCTGGGTTGACGGATCCGTAGCCTAGTTTGACGGATCCGTAGCCTAGTTTGACGGATCCGTAGCCTAGTTTGACGGCTCCTGTAGCCTAGTCTTTTTATAAAAAAACGGAAACAGAATGTTCATTATAGAAAGATAGTACCGTTATCAGGCAAAAACAATGGCTGTGTCATCGGCGTAGGAGATAATTCTACCGTTTATACTACAAAGTTGGCAAGAAAGAGCGTTGGCCCTAAATCACTTCCTTGAGGCATGCCGTATGACACCTCCATGCCCCCCCCCCACGGATATAATCTTCTAGTCTGACTTTTTGTATCCTGTCAGTTAAATAATTTTTAAAATAAGAGTAAGTGGAGTACCTCTTACACCCATTAATTCCAGTTTGTGTGTGAGGATGGGGAATGAGACGGTATCAAAGGCTTTTTAGAGGTCGAGGAAATCTGTTAACTTTTATTGTTACTGTCAAGCTGCTCCGCCACAAAAGAACTTGGTGCAGCCACTGCATCTTCAGTTGACTTCCCTTTCTAAAACCAAATTGCGTCTTCGCAAAAGTGAATTGTGAATTGTGTCTTTGAAAGTAAATTAAATTTAGTAGTGAAGCAGCTGGACGTTCAAAATATGATCACATTGATCACCAATGTTTTATATACACCACACCAATGTTTTATATACACCAGTGACTTGGTGTAGTAAATCAATAATATTTACGTTTATCAACATTTGGCGCAGTCCAGTATGTCACCGAGTCGTATCGTATTGTATCATTCTGGCAGCTCATTGCGGATCTTGCGCACGCGCATTATATATCAGTAATCAAATCACACGATGTATTCCAAGTGTTTCTCGTTTATATTTTTGTTTATGGAAATTTGTGCGGTTAAGATACTAGAAAATATTAAGTGGACTGTTCACAATGCAAATGAGTGTAAGTTTTTTCGTAGTTTTTTAGTTATCATAATCTACCGACTGGTTATAATTATTGTTTAAAATACTAAAAGTAAGTATATTACCACATCGGCATTAGTATTCGAGCCAAACAATAAAAAACTCGTTTTTAGTAATTGGACTCATTCTAAATATTCAATATTAAAAATTCTTAGGAGCGTGATATTTTAGTATGTATATTATACTATGTAGATAGATGTGTCTTTTAATAAGCTATTATTTTAGTATGTCTATGTACTGGTTTATACACTCACCGGCACATCTGGTTAGATGTGTGCCCACCCTTGTATTTCGAGTTAATTTTAAATTACGCTTATTGTTATACATTACATTTTAATTTATTGATAATTTTACGATAAATTAAACACACTTAAATACACGTTAAATTAACTACTTTTTAACTAACATCAGCTGTAATAACTAATAGAATTATAAAGAATCACGAGTATTCCCTGAAATGAAGGGTGGGCGGTTAGATGTGCCGGTGAGTATATATTATAATATTTGTTGTTTTATTAAGCATTATAACGAGGAAAGAGTTTTCATTATTACCACTAAAATCCATAATAGCTTATCAGAAATAAGGGAAAATAAATAGTTATTTACTTAAGAGGTATTATAGAGAGTCCACGTTCGGGTCTGATGTGTTAATAGTGATGAAGGTAATTAAAAAAGGTATCAAACATACAATGTAAAAGTATTGAAATTACCTTTGACCGATCGAGCGAAGCCAAAAAGCCAGCCAGTCAGCATGGCCAAAATTGCTTTTGTATGTCTATCTGTGTGTCCATCTGTCTGTTTGTTACACTCTACAGGTCGGGTTTCTCAATCGATTCTCGTGAAATTTTGTGAGCAGTTTCGATAAATTAATCGAATTTTTTGTCGAGTCAGTTTTGGAAATTTTAAAAAATTATGGTAATTTTGGTGTTGCCCGCTTACAAGGTTTACCGCTGAAGCTGTTTTCCTCTACATGTCACATTTCTCAATCAATTAAAATAAATATATTACACTCAGCGGCACGGAATTTAACCCAAACTTTATTTTTGAGTTTACACAAAATATAATTTATTTTTTGAAAACTTCCGTTTCAGTTTAAAACCTCATTAGTGCTGGCTGTTTTTAGGCAGTACCATGAAAAAAAATACAAGCTGTCAATATCAGTTTTAAAACTTTTGACGGGAAACGTTTTCCCGGAAAATTATTGCTAAGTACAGGTAAGTTAAATTTAATTTAACGATAATATCGTGGGTTTAATTGAAATTTTATTGTTTTTAATTGACTTTTTATCATTTTTAGGTTTACAATATGTCGCTTACTCTTGCACAAGTTGCTCAAGCTGTCGCTTTAATCGACGTGGGCCTGACTCAGCGCCAAGTGGCTGCAAGATTAAATGTTGCGCGTTCCAACTTGAAATATGCCGTAAAACGATACCGCGAGACTGGCCTGTACACGAGAAGACCAGGCAGCGCGATGACCGTTTTGTCGTGTTGCAAGTACAGCGAAATCGCTTCCTCACTGCTGTAGAGGCAAGGCAGAGTCTGCAAATGGTTCGAAATGTAAACGTCAGTGAGCGCACGATTAAAAGAAGATTAGAGGAAGTCGACTTACATGCTTGTAGGCCAGCCAGAGGTCCAAAGCACGAGAGGCATCATCGCGTAGCACGCCTTCGTTTCGCACGAGAGCACGCTAACTCGAGTCTGGAGGACTGGGGCAATGTTTTGTTTACGACGAAAGTAGAGTGGCTTTGAGAGCTCCAGTGGTCGGGAGCGCGTGTACAGGAGTCGTAACGAACGGTTTCTCCCAATAACTACCCGACAGACAGAAAGTTTTCAAGGAGGCTCGGTTATGGTATGGGGTGGCATAGGTTCCGACGCTCGCACGGAGTTAGTTATTGTGGAAGGTCGAGAAAGTGCAACACGCTACATTGAAATGATTCTCCAAGAACATGTTACGTGGACTTCATCGGAGCCGAAATTTTTCTACTAATGCACGATAATGCTCGTGCACACACTGCACAGAGCGTAGAGAGCTACCTTGTAGAAGTTGGCATTCGCAAACTACAGTGGCCAGCGCGAAGCCCGGACATGAACCCAATAGAACATGTCTGGGAAATGCTAAAACGTAGGGTCAAAGCTAGCCCCAACCCACCACAGAACCTTCGTGTACTAAAATCAGCCTTAGTAACTGCTTGGGATGAAATTCCACAAGTGGAGATTAAAAACATAATCCACAGCATGCCAGATCGCATGCAGGCAGTTATTAGAGCAAGATTAGAGGTGGTAATACACGCTATTAATTTCATTCTGGCTCTTTTTAAATTTACTTTTTAATGATTGATTTCAAATAAGAATAAAGAATAAAGTTTTTTTTTTTTTTTTTAAATTAAAGAAAAATCTAAATGTATGATTTTTATTGAATACCCAATCAAACCATTATTTACCTTCAAAATAAGCTTTAATAAAAAAAAGACTGCTTAATATATAAAAAAATAACGTTAGAAATTATAACACATAAAAAAAAGAAAAAATATTACGTCAAATTTGTTTAAATCGTAAAATAAGTTTGGGTTAAATTCCGTGCCGCTAAGTGTATTTTATTTTTTACTCGTTGAGAAAAGTGACTGTGCGAGCTGGCAACCCTTAGATCAAATATAGTGGTAGATACACGTTCTCATACAAAGTTTCTTTTGCACCCATTTGGTTTTCATATTTCCTGCGTGCTGTCAGGACGGCATTCTTACGATGCGATTACTATAGTTCTAGTATGAATATGAAAATGGGTACGACTTGGTCAAAGGACATCGAGATTGCTGTTCAGATATAAGATAGGCAAAACTGTCCTTCCTAAATAAAGCAAAAATACGCTTCCCTTCTACACTGCTCCAGCGTGAATTGAGCCTATCTATCTTGATGATAAATGTAAGTACTTATAAGAATATAACTGCAAATATTATTTCCAGCTGTTAAGATACCGGCTCAAGTGCCGGGGGGTATCTACTCGGACCTGCAAAGGGCAGGTGTCATTGAAGACATTATGTATCGGTTAAACGACGTGCGGACAAGATGGGTGGCCCACGATCATTGGACTTACGATGGGAAATTCAAAGGTATAATGATATTTGATGGAGATAAAGCGAAAAATCCAAAATATTAATGAACAACAGACGTGATCTATAACAAAAATAATCTAAAGTTTTTATATTTGGAAAAATTAAAAATTAAAATTTTGAAAAATCCCAATAAAGTTCTCAGATTAACAAATCACCTAATCTAATCGACGCAAAAAAAATGCAAAAAATGTTTTTGTATGTTTGTAACGAATAAACTCAAAAACGACTGAACCGATATTACATTCTTTCACCATTAGAATGCTACATTATCCTTGAGTAACATATAGGCTATATTTATTACTAGAAAAAAATAGGTATCCTTGCTAAAACTTCTGTAACGTGAACCAAGGTGTAAAAATAATTGCTTAAAAATTTCTTTCATCGCATACACTGCGGAAACTATAATGATAGAACAAAAAATGTTCTATAATATTAGAGGGCATATCAATATCTACAAAAAACTTCGCGATACTATATGTCCAACTATTGTAGTTATGTCACTATAACCACTTTAAAAAAAAAGAAGTTAATAAAAAAGCTGACCAAAATCAGACCATGATAACTATACTTCGTATTAATCCTTATCCAAATAAATAATTTCATATTCAAAACTGTTTCAATACCTATAGATAACTTTTTGAATTACTCAAATCGGACATTCCATTCAGAAGATATTACGAATTTAGGAAAATAAGCACCGCCGCCGCGCAATGACCAGTATAAGCAGCCGTAGCGTAGGCACGAAGTGCGGGGCGGGTACTAAGATTGGGATAAATTTGGAATAGAGATAGTTTGTACCCTGGAATAACACTAAGGATACTTTTTACGGGAAAAAGTTTTATTCCCACGGGAAAATCTTACAAAACACGAGCGTAGCCGCGGGCGGACCGCTAGAACGCAGTCGCGGGCGTATTGCTGAAATGCGAACTGAGAACCTCCTCCTATTTGAAGTTGGTTGAAATTTGAAAATGTGTATGAATTATTCTACCCGTGCGAAGCCGGGGCGGGCCGCTAGTACAAGCATAAAAAGGATTAAATTATTAGGTCGAGGCGACCGTGACCGACGATGACCAATGATACGACATATCTACGGATACGTCCTGCAATTAATAATTTGTCTGCATTGATTGCCTGTTGTAAATTAATGTTTGTCTGTCATACATCGTTGTGCCAAGTGCATACGAATTATACGTGGCCCTGCCTGGGTCAAATACATTTCCTGTATTTCCTATTTTGCGTCCCGTATTTCTTTGTAAAACTCATTGTAAGTTATCACGTTTCAATTCTAAATGAAAGTACCGGAAACACATATAAAATAAAACATATCGCTCTCACAGTTTGGATATTGATTTGTTAGTAATCGGTATTGTTGCTGTGAGGGCTTGGTGCTTATATACTCACCGGCACATCTAACCGCCCACCCTTGTATTTCGGGTTAATTATAAACTACGCTTATTGTTATACGTTACAATTGATTTATTGATAATTTTACGATAAATTAAACACACTTAAATAAACGTTATATTAACTACTTTTTAACTAACATCAGCTGTAACTAATAGAATTATAAAGAATCACGAGTATTCCCTGAGATGAAGGGTGGGCGGTTAGATGTGCCGGTGAGTGTATAATAATATTATGGTAATTTACGATAAAACTGATGAGCCATAAATAACAGAAGAAGTAGGATACCTATGGCCGAGCCCGAAACTATATAGTTTAGTTAGACGTATATTACCTGTAGGGCAGGGGTTCCCAACCTTATTTTGTATATTGCCCACTTTAAGAATAAATTAATTTTTAACGCCCCCCTTTTTAAACATACTTAAAAACCGCTAAGTACTTATAACTGATTATTGAAACGCAACTTTATAGTATTCGGACAGAGTATCTTTTATTGAAAATAAAACAAACATAATCAATTCTTATATAAAAACTAATGTGAATGTTGAATTTGATGCTTTTCAATAAGTTTGTTGATATCAGATTCCAATTTACTCAAAAACAGCCGCAAGTCGCCACGTTCGGTAACACACAAACGATTTCTCTTTTTAGTAAGCAGCGTTGCCACAGCACTAAATCCACGTTCACACAAATATGACGATGGGAATGCTATCAAGAATCGCTGAACAATTGACCACAATCCAGGGTACAATTGCGGGATCGGTTTTTGTAGCCAAAATTCTTGATATCCATTTTTGAACTTGATTTTTATTTCTTCGTTTGTTGTCAATTCTATAAGTTCTTCTTCCAGCTGAGGTGACATTGCTGTGTTGATATTTGAAAACGGATCCAACACCCAGTCTGGTATTTCCAAGTTTAAAATGTCCTGGTATCGTTCGGTGAAGTCAATGTGGAGGTTTTCCAAATGTTGGCAGTAGGCAAACAAGTCGTCGTTACTGCAGGATACTGATTAATTCGGAAAGTTGTGAAACTCACGTCTGCCCATATTCTTTTTGTGCAGAAGCAGTTTGGCTGCGAAAGCAGCAACGACATTTTTTGTTTTAATTAAATTTAGTTCATCGCCTTGCAGTTGGAGGTTCATGTCGTTGAACAATTTATACAGGTCTGTCATGTAAGCTATATCATTCTTTGATGTTATGAGCTTGTTGCGCAGTTCTGTATCTTTAGTTTCCAAGAACTCAATCACAGAGTCAAACAGGTTGTAAAATCGAATCAGACAATTGCCTCTTGACAGCCAACGAACTTCAGTATGAAGCAACAAACGGTTGAAATCTTCGTCATTAGTAACACAAAGCTGATGAAATAATCTATCATTCAAAGAGCTGCTACGGATTTTATTGACTGCTTTGATGACATATTGCAGTGATTGAAATAGTCGTTCACTTAAGTTTCTAGCAACCAAATGTTGTCTATGAATAACGCAATGTATAGCAAGGACATCTGGAACTTTATTCTTTAAGTACGCTATGAAGCCTTTATGGCGCCCTGTCATAGCCGGAGCGCCATCCGTAGCAACTGATATAATATTTTTCAAAGGAATCTCTTTCTCTTCACAAAACTTTTCCAATGTATTGAATATGGTTTCGCCTTTTGTATCTGTCTCCAAATTTCTGGCAAACAATAGCTCTTCACGTATTTTCTCATCTTTAATAAACCTCACGTAAGATAGCAACAACGCTTCATTAGTTGGTAAAGTGGACTCATCGAGCTGAATTGAGAATTGACTAGTCCTCAGATGATTGCACAATGATTCTTCAATGTTTTCAGCCATTTCATCAATTCGTCTTTGCACAGAATTATTACTCAAAGGAATTTTTCGGATAATATCTGCGGCCGGTTTATGAAGCACAGTAGTTATTACTTCCTTTATTGCTGGCAAAATTAACTCTTCTCCGATGTTGTGTGGTTTGCCTTTTTGAGCAATTAACAAAGAGATATTGTACGAAGCTCGAAGTCCGTCGTCATCTTGCTTAGCAGCCGCCGAAAATAGTTTTGATACACTTGGCTGAGTATTATGCTTCTTCTCTAGGTCTTGAAAATATGCGACATTCTTGTGTTTCTTATCTGGATGCATTTTATTCAAATGATCTTGCAGTCTTGAAGGCTTCATTGCTTCGTTCGAAAATGTTTTTAGACATAGAAGACACAAAGGCGACGACGGGTTTGTGGGATTTTCAATAAATCCGAATTTAATATATTCCGCAGAGTATTGCCGTCTCTTCTTTTTTACTTCCGACATTGTTTTGTTTTGAGAAATACGTAAGTGTTGAAATCAAGTACTGCTGATCTATTATGCGCGAAACCGCAAATGAAAATAAAATAAATTTACGTCGTTTATATAGGATTGCATAAGCAGCACGCACCAACAGGAATAAGACAAACGTGCATAAACTCGTTTATCTCATTCGACGCCCAATCGTACTCGACAAGCAAGAACAAGTATTATAGAACCAGCCGATTGATACAGGAATGTACAAATCGGATTATTTAACAAAAACTTGTTAAAACATGATTGCCCGCGGTCTATTATATCGGACCGAGTTTGAACTATATCTTAATTAATATTAGTTGATATTCACAAGATGTAGTCGAGAGCTCAGTCGGTGTCTAAGAGTCTTCCTAGCTAGGTAGATGAAATTATAAATCGACCCCAAAGCCCTACACAACGCCCCCTTTTTTTTCTGGGTCTCTTACCGCCCCCATTTAGGCCTGCAGCGCCCACAAGGGGGCGTTATCGCCCACGTTGGGAAAGCCTGTAGGGCATACTAAAAGTTTCTGGATTCTGATAAGACTAGACTAATAAGACTTACGATACATTTATTATTTATTTATTTATTGTTTTTCAAAGTATCAATCCTTGCAATTAATGCATTTTTGCATTCGCTGAAACCACTGTACAAAGCAGTTGGACCGGTCTTCCTTAGGGACCTCTTCAATGGCTTCATGGAACGCATTCACCGCCGATTCAGGGCTCGTAAAACGTGTGCCTCTAAGTTTGTCTTTAATTTATAGAGAAAAAGAAGTCGCAGGGTGCGAGGTCCGGGCTGTAAGGCGGATGCGTCATGTCACTTCCACATTTGAAGCCTTCAAAATAGGCTTCTGTTACCTTAGCGGAATGTGAGGATGCGTTATCGTGGTGAAAGAGGACATTGCTTCGAGGACCCTTTTTCTAAGACTCTGGGCAAGCAAGTAGAAATAGAAATAGAAAACTCATTTATTCGCTGTATAGCACAACACACAGAATAGAAAAAAGAATACATGATTAGGTATAACAATCTTAAGTTATTGAAACCTCAACAAGACGTGTTCAAAAGACATGTGGGAGTAGGACGGCTATGTCATGCTGTGCACTGTGCAAGACAGCGAAAAGGCGCTGGCTCAGCATATTGCCACAGCGAGCTGTGACGCGTTGTGTGAAGTGTTGACGTACCAATCTGCAGTCACTGTCCTTTGATCTTCAGCGATACTGTAGTGTAATGTCCTGATTTGCCGCAAAAAGAAACAACAATTTCTTTACCAATGCTACGATTTTTTTTAACTTTCGTCGGCAAATCTGCAAAAGGAAAGACCCACTATGCCGACAGAATTTTTATTTCGGGTTCAAAACAGTACAGCCGGGTTTCGTCACCTGGCACGATATATAGAAAGCCAAGGACTGTCCTTTTTTTATCATTTTACGGCACCACTGGACACGCAGTCTTTTCTGGTCCTCCTATCCATCGAGTACAAAGCTTCCGAACCTTCAGAATACTTCAGATGCACATGTAAAATGTTTTGCACTTGGCTCATTCCAATGCCAAACAAAGCACGAATTTGCTGCCAAGTAATTTTTTGTCAGTTTCAATAAGTTGTTGTACGGTGTCAATATGAGAGTCTGTAACCGCAGTCGCCGGCCGATCTTCACGTACCTCGTCAAGGAGATGATCCACGTCCACGTCTAAATTCTCCAAACCACGAATACACAGAGCTGCAACATGGTGCTTCATCACCAAATGCCAACTGAAGTCCCTGGCAACTCTCTTGTTGACTTAAGCCACAACGAAAAAAAATAAAAAAAATTGAACGAAAATGTTCACGAGTTAAATTCATTTTGATAGCGACACACTCGGAGTCCTTTTTCCTCCGAGGCGACACACAATTATCGAAAGGACTTCAGAACAAATAACAGTCTCGCAAATTAAAAAATAACATGTTCCCAAAGAGTTCCATTTTCGAATTCCATAATTGTTTTTTCACTCTTTTATTGTAAGTGGCCAGAGTACTTGCCATCATTAGTTTGATTGTCTACGATCGTCGTCTTATAACTTCAGTTGGTTCCGGCTACTGTCTAGTCGTTACATGAGCCAAGTCAGTGGCATTTGGCGGCTTTATAACACCAGGGTTTGTGAGATCGGTTGTCGACCTTACAACCCACACGATGATGATGACTTCAGTTCAGTTTCACCTTGGTTAACCCGTATGAATCAAGTATAATACAGGTAAAATTTAAATACTTCTATGTTGCTTCTTTGATTCAGTCACAAAAGACGAGCTGAGCTATGATGTGGCGAATCTCGTGCTGCACGGAGTAGACACGGTGGCTTACGTGGAAGTGAACGACAAAGACGTGGGCTCAACCAACAACATGTTCGTCAGATACGTCTTCGATGTTAAAAGCCTCCTCCAGGTTGGTGCCAAATACGCAGTCGTCTCTTTCATGGGTCCCTGGTCTTCAAACAGCAATTACATAATAATGTTGATCTGCACAAGGTACTACTCCGGCTTCAAAACCAACCGCGTCAATTTTATTGTCTCACGGTCTTTGGGACTGGTACTTGGGGGAATGTCCAGCAATGGATGTCACAATGATTTATTCATTTTTCTCCGTGTTTATTCTGGAGGTACATCAATTTATCAAGCAACTGTATTATTTTCTCTGCAGGAAGGCGAAAACAGTATAAAGGTGACATTTGAATCACCGATCAAAGCTGCACTTGCTCGATCTCAGCGGCACTCTACGCCTCCGCAATGCGTACCGCGTCTGTACAACGGTGAATGCCACGTCAACCAACTTCGAAAGATGCAGGCCTCATTCGCCTGGGATTGGGGACCAGCTTTTCCGTCTGTTGGGATGTGGTAATTAGTTCAATACTAAAAGAATCAAACTTTAAACCAAAAATAAGATCATAAAACTGTTGCGGGCTATTTGAAGTTAAGGACGTTAGAAGTGTCTGGTTCTAAACAATTTTTTAAGCAAGCTTTTTAATTCACAACAGATAAATGACATTTAATTTTCTAAGGTTTCCTCTGATATTTTCAATAAAGATTTAACTTATATTCCAGGAAGCCGGTTGCTTTCGAATTTTATAACGGTGCAATAATACGATCAGTGTCAACGTTCACAAAGCAGACAAAGCAACACTGGTTCTTATTCATCAAGGCTTTTTTAGAAGTCAATAAGAATTTGAAGAATTGGGAAGGCGTAATTAAAGTCCATTTGACTGTGGAAGGACATAATAATATTAGCTATATTAAAGCCGGTGAATTTGCTGTGGTGGACGGAACTGCTGAAGTAGAGCTCAACTTGACAATAAGTAAGGTAATTTAGCTGTTATCGATCTCTTTGAGATCTTGTTACTAACTGAATCGGGTAATAAGAAATGTTACTTAAGGGCTACTACACACATGGAGGCCAAAAGTTGAGCCGCGCGCGGTGTGAACATAATATAGTATGCCATGGCTTCGCTTGGAAACAGCGCAGTGTAACCCTCACCTAATTAAAAGTACGTAAGGTATTACAGATATCGTTGCCTATCACACCACTTTAGGTATTTTGTCTGTCCTTTCAGAATGTAATCCGCATGTGGTGGCCAAACGGCTTTGGCAACCAACCCCTGTACGATCTCCTTGTGACTGTCATCAGCCATGGGGAAGTGGTTTCTAAGAGCATGAAAATAGGGTTTAGGACTATCCAACTCGTTGAAGAAGACGCTTCTTTGAAATTTGGTAAGGATGGTGGTTCTCTACACAAAGTTGAACGACGCTGTGGAGAAGGTTGCAGGAAGCCGCTGGATGCGGGTAGCGCAAGACACGTCAATGTAGATATCTTCAATTTGGGATAGGAATATAGGATGCTGTTAGCACTTGGTAATGAATCAATAAGATATACCGATTCTAAATAGTAATGATAGTCGCGGGTGATGGAATTTGTCAGACCACGTCCGATTTGCCTGCTTGTTCTGTGTCCAATTTTTTCTCTTCTGAAAATTGTATAAACAAAAAATCAGAATCAAGGTTTAAAGTAAGACAAGACAAAATCATATTTTGAAGTAAAAGCTAACCAGACGGTCGTTTCACGAAGATACAAGTTACAAATTACAAGTACAATTTGATGTACATTGCTTAGACAATAAGGTAAAACGATAAGAGCTTCCAGTTTTGGCAAATCGGCTACGCAATGAATATCATTGTAATTTGTTACTAGTAAATTGTTGCTTCGTGAAACGGGGCCCAGAGGACATAAAATTTACTATGGTCAGCACGTTCACTACATATTGTAGGCTCACATCCCTTATCTCTACAACATTCCTATAGAAGCGGAATTAATTAAGTATTCATAAAAAAACAAATTGCAGGCAACAATTCGGCTGGGAAAGGCCTTACGTTCTACTTTAAGGTCAATGGTTACCCCATCTTCATGAAGGGTTCCAACTTTATTCCTGCGCACATACTGCCAGAACTCGGCTATGAAGAATCAACTGGTAAGTACCTATACCTAAATTAAAACAACAAATCGCATTAATTCAGGATAGGTTCAAGCCCCTTGGTGGGGACACGTACAACGTGTTAACAAAATAACGCAAAACCTAACGGATGGTACTGGTGGTAGGTTTCACAACATTTTAAAATTCGCAGAACGCAAAATAATACTTTTATACAAATTTACTGAATCAGTTGAAAAGTTAATTTCTTTTACGAATTTTTAATAGTTGTGGAACTAGAGTTGTTCAGTTTCATGGGCTGACCTGTTACCCGAGAGGTTTGCTAATACGTTGTATGAGCTGTTGGTAAACAGCAAATAGGTAGGTAAAGCGACGAAATAGGTCATAATATTTATAATTTTATTTTGAAGCATATTAAAAAGACTAAACTCCAGGTGTGCCAGCGAAACATGGAGCGCAGCATACTCGGTGTAAGGCTAAGCGACCGAGTTCGAAACACGACGCTGCTCCCAGACAAAACTAATTGATGTAGCTCAGAAGGCCGCCCACTTAAAATGAGACTGGGCTGGCCACGTCACCCGAATGCCTAATTAACTGTGGGCTAAAAAGACCAACAATGTGTTCTGGGGCACCGTTGGGTGCAGCAAGATGTCGTGGTCGACCCCGCAAGAGGTGGCGAGACGAGCTCGTTGCCTACTGTGGCGAGTGGGAAAGTTTGGCCCAGGATCGGGATAAGTGGAAGGAGGCGAGGGAGGCCTTTGCCCTACTGTTACAGTGGGACACCTCGTCAGGCTAAATAATAATAATAAAAAAAAAAACAGATATAGGTACAGATAATAGAGCCGTGGTTAAAGTCATCTAAAGAAAGCGAGCGAAAAGCCCTTTCTTTACTATTGGATTAGCTTCATAAGATAAAATCTTTCTAATTTCAGTAAATGGAATCTTGGAGGCTGCCAAGGACAGCCATATGAATATGCTCAGAGTGTGGGGAGGGGGTGTATACGAGTCGGATTTATTCTATGAGCGCTGCGACCAGCTGGGAATCCTCATTTGGCAGGACTTCATGTTCGCCTGCTCCATGTACCCAGTCGACACAGACTTTATTAAGTAAGAAACTCTCGCTGACCTTTTTATTATTCGAAAAAAACAATTTTACTATTACCACCTAGACCAAAATATAAACAATTATTGTTTAAGAACTTCTGGTTTAAATAGTAATAATAACAGGAACTATATAGAATAGAATAGAATAGTTTTTTTTTTATTGAATGACATACAGACAGCACAGTATTGCACACCAAAAAATAATCACAAACATACAAATTACAGAAGTTACTGTAACGGTAAAATTGTTTGCGGAGTGCACCGCGCCATCTGCATTGGGCCAACCAATTGGCGCTGACTCAGCATGTGCTGCAGTACAAGACTACAGCGCTGGTATTCTGTCAGCGCCAGATCGAGCGAACGCGCAACCGGATCCCAACCGTTTCGCTTTATGTAAATAATAATACCAAATAGTAAAGCAATAAATAAATATAAAATAGAAAATAGAAAAGTTTAAATAAAAAAATAAATAAATAATGATAATACAAACATGCAATAATGCACTTGAATAATATATCGCCAATGGGAGAGAAAAAAGAATATAGAACATGAAAATAATAATAATAAGAAGTTTATTTGTTCCAGGTACTGATTTTTAGGCAAAGGTACCCTCAGTAAAGGTGCTGATTTTTAGGCAAAGGTACCCTCAGCAAAGGTGCTGATTTTTAGGCAATCCCTAGCAATATACCAAACACATAACAAAACATTATTAGCATAGAATAGAACAGTGATACAGATATAAACCGAAGTAAATCTACATAACGTCAAAGCGCTTTTTAACTGTTCAGAAATAGTGTCGTCAGTTCATGGCGAATGACAAATAGCTCGTATTCTGTACAATTAAGTTTATTTTCTTTTCAGATCAGTTAAAATAGAAGTAGAACAGAATGTCAAACGTCTGCAACATCACCCCTCTATAGCAGTGTGGGCTGGCAACAACGAAAACGAAGCGGCGCTGGGTGGCAACTGGTACAACACTAAAGGAATCTTCAAAAAATACAAAAACGAATATATCAAACTATACGTGGATACAATCAAAATTATCGTCAACGTCCTGGACCCTAGCAGACGGTATCTAGTCTCCAGCCCTTCTAACGGAATTCAATCAGAAAAAGAAGGTTACATAGCGCAGAACCCATACGACACACATTATGGCGACACCCACTACTACAACTATGACGCTGATCTTTGGGACATGAATACTTATCCTCTGACAAGATTCTGCTCTGAATATGGTTTTCAATCTCTACCAAGTCTTCTGACGATGAGATCTGCGACGAACGACACAAACGACTACAGCATAAGCAGTGAATATTCCCTGCACAGACAGCACTTTCCTATGAGATATGGAGCTATTAAGGCGCAAATCAAGAAGCATTTGAAATTGAGTAAAGATGGTAACGATAACGTTACTGAATCATGGTATTTTAAGAAGTTTGTATTTTACAGTCAGGTAAGAACTCAATAATATAATATAATAAAATAAGAGTCGGAAAGCCCCTCGGTGGGGACGTATATGAGCTGTTGATGAAGAGTCGGAAACGGCAAGTTGTAAAACATAGCGTCATCCATGTATGGTGGGGGACGTCCATTATTCTAGCTGATGGAAATTGATTATAAGGTGAAAGATGGACCACGGTCGCCTAGAAGATGTCTATGATTTTTTTTATAAAGGGGCTATTTTTATAAAGGGGTTATGCTTCAAAATCTACTCCATGCACCCCATGTTTTTCGTTTTAAGTCCTACAAGAGTACTACACCAATAAAAATTTCATGAAAAATTATTTTATACTTTTTAGTGCGTAAAAACGTGTTGTTAATAAAGATTTCTTACTTAATAATTATTATAAAGCTCAGATGTCTATTTAGCGTGCAGTGTCCTGTCACTATACCTGTGATGACTCTGACGTATTTTTTCTTGTTTTGAAGTAAATGCTTGGTACGTCTACGATCAAGAGCACGGAGACAAATACAAAGAGGAGGTGCCACAAGCAACTTAGACCCGTAACATAGCGGTCTAAGTACTCTTACTACTAGCTATTAACCACCAGGCGTCGCTTCTGTCAGTGTTACTTTGGATTTTATGGATACGACACGAATATGACTTGGTTTGATTACAACCATTTTAATTGAAAGTAGTGACGCAAAAATTATTGCTGTGTTGTATCGTGCAACAGTACGAGTAATACAACTATTTCTAACGAAAAAAAGACATAATTCCACTCGTATGTATATTTTTAATGCAATTTTTAATGCTCGTAATTTATTCCTTCGAGAATGTTCGGCGATAGCAACGCCATCTATCGCCAAGTAGAATAACTTCTTGACTGTAGAAGGTAATATGACATGTTTCACTCATGCTCATTCATTCATGTATTCTGTATATAGTAAGCTGGGTGGCCAGAAATGGAATCTAAAAAAATGTATTTGTATAAAATATTTATTTTTGTAGCATACTCGTACAATTAAATAATGCAGATAATATTGATGAACTTACTCAATATTTATAATTGAATACATGATATAAAAATATCACATTTTGGGCAAGGATGTTTCCTTATACATACTTGGTAGTAAGTAAGTGATGATGATAAAGGACTTACGTGAAATCCCGTGTCAAAATTGAACAGATCTTTTTATGTCTTATAGTTTCAGAGTTACCCATACTGACCCATCTAAATGGGCCATCCTGTATATCACAATTGCTCATATAAGGTAATCCTACAATAAAAACGACTACATAATACAAAAAAGAAAAGAGAGATCAATTAAAAAAAATGGTCCGTATTTTTTGTTTTTTCACTTGCCTGGCAACATTATACAGCGTAACGAACTAACGAACAGAACCAACTTGTGTGTAATAGCAAAATTAAGTATGGTTCATTAGTGTCTAGCTGCTAAGCTAGTTTTGCTATTGACCGCTAGATGGTTAGCAGAACTTCATCTCCCCGCACCCCCTCCCAATGGTGGCGACCCCCGCTATCATATAGAAAACGTCTTAGGGCAGCTCCTCTTTGTATTTGTCTCCGTGATCAAGAGTCCTGATGAAAATTTTTAACTGCCGGTATCCGGTGGCCATTTTCCATCTGGAATTGGTTTCTACTCTTATTTTCTTTTCAATAGCTCCTTTTGTATCCTGTATGGTATTGGTAGGCGGGGCTCAGGGGAAACCTTCATGACCGCCCCTGGTTTCGTACGCCACGTTTTTGATGTACGTGGTTTACAACGAATACGCATTCATTCAATACGAGGATGCCTAAAAAGTTGCATCCAAAAACAGGTCTGTACAAAAAGTGCTCGTGCAGTTTTGAACGCAACTGTTTTGGTACGCCGCCGCGTTTTTCTAAGCCACTGCCGCGGCAGCGGCCGGCGACCGCAGGAGATTACTTCTTAAAAAGGCTAATGGTTGGAAAATTCGAGTGCGCAAAACGTGGACGAAAAAAAATGGCTGCAGAAAACGGGTCGGTCCTAATCTGCTCGCACAGTTTTTCCCGTCCAAGGCAAGCAAGTAGTACACAAAAAACTATACAAAACGGAAACAAGCATGAACCCCACTCGGGCTCAGGACCTATGAAGGTACTGTCCGCTCCCTTTCTGGCCAGTTCATCTGCAATTTCGTTTCCCTCAGTGCCTTGGTATCCGGGCACCCAAGCAACTATGACGTTAGTCTTGTTAGCAAGTAGGTTCAGTGCTAACTTACATTCTTTGACTAGTGCTGATGTTGTAACTGGCTTGTCTCGTGCCCTAAGAGCTGCTTGACTGTCACTATATATTAGGACAGTGTCTGCTTGTAGGTCTTCCATGTTGTTAATCTGATGAGCACATTCTAGTATCGCGAAAGTATCCGCCTGGAAAATGCTTGCATACTTGCCTAGTTTTTGTGAAGTCTTGAAGGACTGTGCGGGCTTCATGATTAGGATGCCCGCCCCTGATAGTCCTGTTGATTCCTTCCTTGATCCATCTGTGTAACATGTCATCACGTCCTCGTGATGATTCACTTCCCATGATGTTCTTGAATCTATATGTATCCTGTATTTTTTGTCGAAAATTATTTGCTTCCTGATCAGATCATTGTTTGTCAGAATCATCGACATGTCGCCATCAAGTTCTTTAGTTACAGCGGAACGTCCTATATGTTTGGTTTTCGGACTCCACATACCGCACGACTTTAATGTATAGTACTACTGTTCTTGCGCTCTCTTTTTTGCTTCCAGATCAAGCGGATTGAAGTCTAGTATCATCTGTATCGCCGCTGTCGGAGTGTTATCATTAGCCCCGCTAATCTTTGAACTTGGGCAAGCTATTTAAAGTTTTCTTTAATGCTTGCTCTATGTCACCATTGTAAAGGAACCGACCCGGGTCCGTTAACAATTTCACAAATAAATTCCAAATCATTATAACTACTAATCGATTACATCTCTTTCTCTAATACAAACGCTAAATAATCATTAACGATCATTATTTAATATTAAAACAAGTTAAAGTTACAAGGCTCTGCCTACTCCTTACAAAAATAAGATTCATCTAAATTGAACATGAATTTATAACACTAAATAATCAAAAAACATAATAAAAATAATAAATAAAGCAACAATGTAATAAAATTTCGAATACGGAACACAAAAGAAATAAAGAATAATGTTGTTGTATGAAAAAAGTTAAACCATTTTAGAAACTGAACGCTAAATAATAACTGGCCAAGCACGTGTCGGACCACGCAAAGTGTAGGGTTCCGTAGTTGCCTAATATGCAGAAGTTAGCACACGGGGCTAATAAGTAATGATAAAAAATTTCCTTATTTATATTATAAACCCGAAATTTTGTAAGTAGGGATGTATGGATGGTTGTTTTTTACTCTTTCGTGGATGAAATTTAGAATAGAGATAGTTTGTACCCTGATATAACACATAGGATACTTTTTACGGGAAAATCTTACACAACGCGAGCAGGCGGACCGCTAGTATTTATTTTATGATATTTGTACCGAATTTCGTAGTAGTACAAGTACATTTCATAAGTTGACATATTTTTCGTTAACCTGTAAAGCCTACATGATGTTGATAGTTTTCCTTTTAAATTCATCATATACCACCGTGAATTTTTTCACATTTCCAAATACAACGGTTTCGCTGGTAGGGGGGGGGGGGGGGGAACTTGACTCTAACAAAAATAAGCACTTTAAAAAGGAATATTTCTAAATCTTACACTAGTATCGAAAAATGGTCTTAGCAAACCCCCATTGTTGTTGTTTGTTTTTAAAAGACCTATCCAACGATACCTCACACTATAAGGTAATCGTGAAAAAAAAACCCCCTCTTGACTTGTACCAGACGAACGCTATAAAAAATTCTTTTTAAGATTTTATTCTTCAGCTTTGTCGGCATGATTCATATGTATATTCATGCCAAATTACAGCCTTCTGGTACTAAGAGTCTCTGAGCTATCCGCGGACAGACAGACAGACCGAAACTATAAGGGTTCCTGTTTTACTACGGAACCCTAAAAAAGACGCCAGGCTCAAGCTTACGCTCCGGCACGCCCCAGCACGGGCTCGGGCACACGGTAGAATCTATAAAAGCCGATGACGGAAAATTTTCGCTCTCTTTTCTCTTTCGAATTTCAACCAAGCTCAGTCTCCTCGTCCGTCGTATTCAAAATATTTCTTAGAGTTTTAAAGTGATTTGTTCGTGTCGGTTTTCAAAATATTATTATTTTGTTATCAATATTTTAGTGTTTGTCAATAGTAATAATAATGTAAATTTCATGGGGATATCGTAAAGTCATAGTTTTCCATGGGATCAAAGTTAAAATAAGTAGTTTTCCTTCGTAATTGTTGTGTAGAAACGCTTTACCTTTAAAATTCAAAGCCTAAATAATCCTCATTAGATACTTACTGAAAAGTATTAAATTGCAATAAATAATTCACTTTGTTAAAGCATACCGAATCCTCAATAATTACCACTGCTAAACAATATCATGCTTTTGTAATAAATAATTTACTTAGTTCAAATTCCATAAAACTGACTGAGTAAACCTTTCAAAGATAAGATTATAATATCAGTTGATTCTCTCTAAAATTTAAACTTCATTCTAATAAAATAACCAAATAAATAAATATCTTGAAAGTACCAGCCAGTCGTATATGGTCCACACGATAAGAAGAAGAATTTGTTAATTTTGATACAAAGGGATGATTATTGTCAAGTACAATCAAATAGCTCAAATTGCATTATTATTTCCTACGGTAATAAAATTATTCAATTTCAATATTTACTTACTTGAACCAAACCATAGTTTGTTGATATTTGGATCTGTAGGAAAGGCAATAGCACTCCGGTGGTTACTTCCATACCAGACGGATTGGACGTCCCACCTTATTTCTGATTGATTCATCAACTGCTTACTTTGTATTTGCACTATATGAAAGGCAAACTGTACTAAATGCTAAGACATCTAGAAACCTTATAAGGTTCTCTTCTATAACTACAATCTGAGTTATTAGACTGGAAAGATAAGAATCATTCCTAGGATCATTTATCTTTTGTTGTAATCTAAAGTTGATAATTTGAATAACCTATTTTATAAAGAAATTAATTGTAGAGTCATTATTCAATATATGATTATCTATTTTTACCAATAAGAACATAAAGAAATAAATCTTGTTTACTTGGTGATAACTCAAATGAATAAAGCCAATATGTCAAGTCACAGTTGTCTATTTTCAAGCATAAAACCTAGATGCTAATAATAATATAATATACTAATAATTCTTATTTACTTTGTTGTTAATGAATTATTCCCAAAGGGTTTCCAGGAAGGAAATCTGGAATGACGTTGAATATACTATATAAAATTAATACAGTCACATTTGTTTTCAAACATAAAACTTCAATGTTAGTAGAAGATAATCATGGATGGTTCCTAAAGGATTTTCTGGAAGAAAATCTGGAATGATGCAGACTTAACTATAAAATTTCATATTTAAAGTCACACTTAATTGGTTTCAAGCAATGATATTTAACATTGGTTTCAAGCATAAAATCTTTAATGCTAGTAAGAAGATATAAATAAATCTTAATTGTTTTGCTATCCTAATAATAATGGATTGTTCCTAAAGGATTTTCTGGAAGAAGATCTGGAACAGAGTAATTTTGGTTGGTTATACCCCGTCCAGGATCATCAATCCGAGGAGCCAACCCTCTTGAGTCCTTGTTCCTAAAGGGTTTTCTGGAAGAAAGTCTGGAATGACGATGTCCTGAGTGGGTCGGGGATCTTCTACTAAAAAACTATTAATGTCCATTATGATTCTAATTCTATTTAATTACATAAATAGAATACCACATTTACAAGATTATTTTAAATGGTTATATTCTTATACCCTTTTTATATCTAATTATTATGTTATATTATGATTAATTTTCTAAAACATTCCTACATTTTCTAGCTAAATAATTAAATCATTTCTTTATGATAAAAGAAAACTTACTACACTAGTAACATTAAAACTCTTCCAGGTAGCATGATAGGTTAAATACTTGTTTATGTTTGGTAGGTAATTCTTAGGGTCTATCTATAGTTCTCACTAAAAGTATCAGGGTTGCTAACGAGCGGTTCACAATGTAGAGTTTTTACCACTAGATGATTCACTTGGCCATATTTAAGTTAATTAGCGAAATTTTAAGTGTACAGAGGGGTGTTAGTTATATAGAGCAGTTATAGCGGTTAGGGTTAGCTAGTGTAGGGTTAGGCTAGGGCTAGATTTCATTAAAATTAAGGGGGGGGGGGGTGTTACACCATACTATGGATCCGTAGAGAAGCCTTGGGAGAATAATAGCTTTGTATATTCAATGTGATACTCGTGGCTTTAGACCCCAAGTCTTGCCTATGGCTCTGCTGCACTGCATCATAGCGTCATCCATATCCATCCTTATATGAATACTGGATATGAATAAGTTAAGGGGGTTAATTTTCGAAGCTCATTAATCGTCATCGCGGTGTTTAACTAGTGATACCTACTTTTAAAAATCAATGGCTGAATTTACAATTGTTTGAGAACTTTTATTGAAGTGGTTCCTCAATGGGAACGCAAACTAAGGAATCTGGTGTTTTATTTTTCAGATTGTGCAGGCCATGGCAATGAAAACTGAGACGGAATACTATAGACAGAACCAGGCCAATTGGTACACAATGGGAGCCCTCTACTGGCAGCTTAATGACGTATGGCAGGCGCCTACTTGGTCAAGCATTGGTTGGTTACTACTAACAATAAGTTATGATTTCTGCTTCTTGCTAGTAACTTTGACAATATTGATATGAAAAAAGCAGGAAAACGACTTTGTAAATAATATCCTGTTTCTCAAGAAAACATTAAGGTACCCGTCTGTTTTACTTACAGATTACCTACGTAGGTGGAAAATGATTCAATATTTCGCCGTCAAGTTTTTTGCACCGGTTCTGGTCTCTCCGCGACTCTTGTATACGGGTGACGTGGACGTATACCTGATCAACGACAGATTCGTATCAATAGTCAACGCTGAAGTTAAAGTGGATTTGTACAAGTGGTCTAGTTTAATTCCCGTTAATTCATCCGCAATCAAAGCACAGGTGGACCCCTTAAGCGTTAAAAAAATGTTGCTAAAAATGAGCGTCTGTAATAAAGACGAAGTGTTTCTGAGATTTTCGCTGAAGGCTGATGGCGTTACGTCATCGCCATATAATTACCTATTTTTTAATACTCTGAAGTCGATGAAGGGATTGAAGGAACCTAATATAAAGGTAAATATAAGTTAGGAGAAGTACGGTACAAATATTTTTGTAAATTTTATTTTTATAAAAAAGAAATGTTTTGGTCTTAATTAATAATTAAAATATTTTTTAAAACATAACACGCCAGGTTTACTCTGGTATGAGCAGTGATACCTTATAAATAGCTATCTTTCAAGAAAGTAACAGATATTTCAAGTGCAGAAACATAGTTTGGAGTATAAACACTTTTAGGTTTTCGCGGTTGGTAAGCTCATTGAAAAGCTTATTTTAAACCAAAATCGTGGCAATAACCCGGTAGATGTGTGTTATAGTTTGGATTGTTTAGGCACTGACTTACCTATTCGTAATATTTATGATGTTTCGAGATAAATTATTTATCAATACTGTTCGCCGATTAAAACAATTCTTATTTTTTTATATTTTTCCAGTTAAACGTTAACAGAGAATCAAGTGAACCCAACAACTATAAGTATCAGATCAACATAAACGTGGATACAGTTGTATTATTCTTATGGCTGGAGACTCCAATACTGCACAGCTACTTCGAGGATAACGGAGTCATCATCACTGAGCCAAATTTCAGGACCAACTTCGTGTCCACAGTGGATGTTGGCGAAAAGGACCTGGAGAATATGATCACTATTCAATATTATTACGAGAAATC
This sequence comes from Carpatolechia fugitivella, assembly GCA_951230895.1. Lineage (NCBI taxonomy): Eukaryota > Metazoa > Arthropoda > Insecta > Lepidoptera > Gelechiidae > Carpatolechia > Carpatolechia fugitivella. The sequence goes on along the minus strand of OX579662.1, from coordinate 6,178,407 downwards.
GTCGTAGGATTGTCGGGCATATTTTGTAAACAAAACCAACAAACAATAACAAAGCGATAAGTTTAAAATAAATGTTTTTTATTGTCTTTTTCCAAGGAAGCAAGGGCATAGATGGCAATTGTTGATTCCTATACCTCATCATTTCAGTAGAAATACATCCTACTGCTGGATAAAGGATTCCCTAAAGATCTCGATAGTATACGGTCCTGCGTCCTGCGGTGAAAAGGGAAAACCAGATAGGTCAAGGTGTCCCGGGATCAGCTGGACCCCGGGACAAGGTCCTAATAATTTCGACTGCTTTCTTGGAAAGCGGAGCGAAGTCTCCCCTCAAATTGGAATGTATGGGCTTATATAGCCACCAACACAGAGAACCTTTTATAATGCCACCACCAATTCATAAAACAACATCCGATCAATATTCCAAACTTGAACTTCTGAATTCTGTTTCCATTTTCAAACTTAAACTCCAGTCAGCAACATTTCCAGCCAGTCGTAGATTACCAGTTCTCCAAGTAAGGTCAGCCGAGAAGCAAGCAGGTTCAGTCCACATAATCCACATATCAGATCTTGCAGTCCAAATGTTCCAAGACGGCCAGCGGAGTCCTACGCTAGGTTTGGAGCCCTAAGCTAAATTAAAAGTACCAGGTTCGCATAAGATAAAAGAACTATAATACAAACTTTTTAAAATGCCAAACTAAAACAGTAAAGAAAGTGAAGTAACATGACAACAAATGACATGACAAATAATGTCAACCAAAAAGTAAACAAAGTAATTATCTAAATAATACTACATTACCTTCATTCATGAGATCGTCAATTCGCCTATACTTATACCAGAAGAAAACATAATCGCCTGCGCACATTGTATCAATATTAGGGCCGAAAATCGCATATTCATTTCTAGATATACAAACCATTTTCAAGTCTAGAGAGGAAAAATCGTTTGAATTTCGAACATTATCTTACACAGGAAAAAAGATTTCATATATCCGCGCGAAAAATAATTTACGTGTGCCACTTTTTTATTCAATTTTGGAATTGGAACACACCCTAAAATAACATATAAACCCTTAAGCCTTTAGTTAAGCCTTAAGGTTAATCATCGACTCTTTATTCGACGCTCTTACGGTGAAGGAAAATATCGTGATGAAACCTGCACGCACACTCCTGCGTAGAAATTCAAAGGTTGTGTGTAAAGTCGACCAACCCGCACTGGGCCAGCGTGGTCGACTAAGGCCTAATCGCTCTAATTCAGAGTAGGCTTATTGTCGTTAAACACATAATAATTTCGATCGAAGTCACTGACAGTAAGTAAATGATTTATTTCCATTGGTGGCGCTACTGCAGCTGATGTTTCACCTTAACTTATAGAAATATATCGAAAATAAGAGAACTCTTGTACATTTTTGAGTAATATTGGTCTTTACCTATGAAATTGCCGTTCTGCCGTAGTACTGGCCGTATTTCAAGTAAATTTTTTTTCGCTAACAATTCTAATTTCATATTATTTTTATTTAAAAAATATGGAATTCTTTTTTTAAAATTAGTAATTTGTTTAATGGTTAGCGTTCTGTTTGTATCGCATTTGTACGTTTTTTGTCATCACGGATACGTTAGAAATCGAGTTATTATATAGTATGAGTACCGTCGTGGCTGTAAAGCGGTAGAAGCGGCACGCAACATCAACGACGTTTACGGAGCGAGCACTACTAACGATCGCACCACCCGTTAAGGGCATCACACACGGCAGCTATAATGCTATAAAGATGTACATTTATAGCACGATACCTGTCGATATATCTCATTACCTCATTACTCAAACCTAATCTATTCATAATACAGGATATAAAAATAAATATAATAAGAATAATAAATGAAATAAACAGAATAAATGTAGTGCAGACAAAGATTCAACGTCGTTTCACAATCTAGAAGGTGTTTTGTGGAAGGAAAAATTTGACACTAAATACATACTCTCTCAAACACACACACACACACACACATACACACACACACAACACACACACACACACACACACACACACACACACACACACACACACACACACACACACACACACACACACACACACACACACAAACACGCGCGCGCATCGCACCCGCATACGCATACGTGCCTTCAGTTGGAGAAAATTACTTGTAAAATTACTTGTAACTATAGTTTAAGAAGAGCGGTGCCTCCCAACACAAGTGATGAACTTACTGGGAGACTCCTGCCCCCCCTATCTATGTACAACAAATTAAGTAAATAAAGAAACTTATTATATTTATTATTATTATTACATCTTTCCATAGAAATCGTCGGAGACAACACACGGCGCAGGTAATATATATTTTTACATCTTCGCATCAAAAGATACCGAGCGGTATGAAAATATACATCTCGATATATCTCAATACCTGCCAATACCTTTCTATACCTGTCAATACATCTCGCTTCGCAAAGGGTGTTTAAAAATTTCTGTGATTTTCTGTGATAGACAGAGACACCACAAAGTAGGTACTGTAGCGGCTGTAGCCACCTTGGCTACAACTCGCTACTTAAAATATAAAAGACACTTTTATAACACGATAACTATTTATTGAATCAC